>JAJTUV010000226.1:482500-917500 GCA_021653895.1 Mastomys natalensis | reverse complement strand
CAGAAGACATGGGTTATTAAATGAAAATCACAGAGCAAACATGGGATACCTCCCTAACAGTTATTGGTCAGAAGACTCTAGAGTTCTCTTAAAAATAAAACAGGTCACTGTCATTGCTCTTAGCTACCCACTGTAGCTACATGATAAGACCCTATTACTGAAGACCCCTTGACCATGCAATGTAATCACAGACCATAAAGAAATCAATCTCATAATTACTGGAAATTTTCCTCCCTGATGGCTTGTTCTCATAGTCCCAAATGGTGCTATGCAAGCTGTAGTGGGAGAAGAGACATTAATGGTCTTACCTAAGGCTAGACCCTGAATGCTGCAATATCAACCTGCAATTTGTGCCTACTAGTGCTATTGTGGAATACTGTATGTCAGTTACTTACAGAACTATCTATGCCCCAAAGTTTACTCAAAATTTAATGCTGAAAATTATTTTGTTTATATCCTCATTCACCTAGAAAATATGTCTGAAATTAAGTAAATACTTAAAGCATTGAACGCTGAATGAAAGAATGTCTATAAGAATGGTAATTCGGGGTTCCATTGTTGTCTCTGAAACATCAATATTAATTCACTCATTACTTCCTTTTGAGATCTAGAAGTTGGTGTAGAAATTCAATATGTCACCAATTTTTTTCTGGACACTTGTCAAGTAACACACTGGGTATTGAAAGGTAAAGGAATGGAAAACCTGTGCCTTAGATGCTTTTATAAAATCAGAATGGAAAAATAAGCACAAAAAGAAAGATATCAAAATGTAACTCAGAAAGACTATAGGATACAAAACATTTGTAATGAAATTTAAATTTAACATTAAATTTAAGTGATCATACAAAATTATTCCATGAATAGGCATGAAACTAAGATTTAAAACCATACAAGCTATATATCCTACTGAATTTGGGTACAGGGCTATGCCCTAGTTTGCTCTCTGTTTTGTGGTGAAACATTAACATAAATCAACTTCGGGAAGAAAGGACTTATGTCTACTTATAGGTTTCAGCCCATAGATGAGGGAAGCCAAGTCAAGAACTGAAGGAGGAAGAAGGCTGTAGGAACTGAAAGAGAACCAAGGAGTACTGGCTGATTACTGGCTTGCTTCTAGATTTACATTCAGTTACCTTTCTTATACAGCCCATTCCCACCTGACTAGGGATGGAAGCAGCTCCAGTGGGCTGGATTTCATCAGTTTACATTCAGGAAAATAAATTCTTCAGACTGAGGTCACCTCTTCCTTTGTGCATCAAATTAACAACCAATATTACCCATTACAATTATTGTCTAGAATATAAAAAGAACTATAAAAAATACTAAATAGCAAGAAATAAATAAAAATTAAAAACTGGAGCATAAAATTAAACATAGTTCCAAAAAGAGTAAATACAAATGGCTAAATAATATTTTTAATGTCAAACATCATTATGCATAAAAGTAATTTAAAACTGCTTTGTGACTTCATCAATCTCAGTCAGAATGGCTAATAAATAGAAGATAGGTAGGTAGATAGATAGATAGATAGATAGATAGATAGATAGATAGATAACTATAGATACATAGATAGAAACAGATACATAAAACAAAAAAATACTGACTTGAATATGGGAAAAGAGAAGCATTTGTTCACTTTGTGTGATAGTAAAAATTGGTGCCCCCATTGTGGAAATCAGAGTGGCAGTTATTTAAAAGGCTATAAATAGCTCTAACATATTAACATCTAGCTGTAACATCTAGCTACACCACTCAAAGGGCTCTGTTCTACTACAGAGATACTCACTTAGTCATATTCACTAATGCATTATCCATAGTAGCCAGGAAATGAGGAAAATCCTAGGTATTCAACAACTTAATGAATGTATAATGACAATATGGTTCATAAACATGAAAGAATAGTACCTAGGTGTGAAGCAAAAAAAAAAAAAAAAAAAAAAAATCTCAGGTAAATGGACAGAGCTGGAAGCTATCATTCTCAGCAAGGTAACCCAGAACCCAAAAGACAAATGTAGAATGTTTCTTCTTTCTTTCTTTCTTTTTCTTTCTTTCTTTCTTTCTTTCTTTCTTTCTTTTTGACTTACTGACTTCTCATTTCTTCTTTTCTTATTGGATATTTTATTTATTTACATTTCAGATGTCATCACCATTTCCCATTTCTCCTCCCTAGAAACCCCATATCCCATCACCCCTCCTCCTTTTTGCTTTTAGACTATTTTAATTACATGCAAGTATTAAGGTCAGTTCTAGGTTGAGGAACTAGCAATACAATAGATGCAAATAGTCAAGGAACAAGCAAGGCAATAAACATTGTTCTGTGAACACACCTGTGATCACTGTTTCTAAGGGCTTCTCAGGATGACGAAAATAGTCAGCCTACTTCCCTGTCCTAGCCCAAAGTCATTTTCATATCTTAAGCCTACTTCCTTGTTCTAGCCTAAGATTCAGATTCCTGCCTAAAATTACTTCTTTGTTCTAGCCTAATGTCAGATTCCTGCCTGAAGCCCACTTCCTTGACCTTGGCCAATGTCAGATTCCTGACAAGCAGCCCCAAAAGCTCTCCGCCTCTCCCCCTTTTTTTATTCCATAAACAAGACTGAGCCTGTCTTAGGAAGTTCTGACAAAAATGCCTTCCTTACCTGTTGTGGAATATGTATTACCAAAAGCAATACACTTCTGTCTTAGGTTGATAAGGCTCTGTACAGAATCTTACCCGTCCTTGGCTTGCCAGCCTGTTAATTTAATAACTTTGTCTGGGGCTCCAATTTCAGGTTCAAGCTATGTACTTTGGTTGCCAACATGTTGATGTTGTTAAAGACAAGCTTTAACACAGTGGGCAGGAATAAAAGTATTCCCAGGACAAAAATGGCTAGCAATAAGCCATTCTTGAAGCTTGACCAAAATAGAAATACTGACCTCAGGCCATGGGTAATTTAATCAGCAGTATCTACCGCATCAATGCTCAGCAGAGCAGCATTATTTAAATTCATAAGCTTACTATGTAAAGTTAAAACATCCAGAGAGGTGTTAGAATATGCCAAGTACACTGCAAAAGTGTCTTTAAATTTTTATAATTATAAGGACTACAACTATAAATTTTAGAACTAAGACAGATCCAATGGTATTTGGCATGACACTCGAGATGGCTCCTTACTTGTAAACTCTGAACCTCCTTCCTATAATTTGAATAGGATAAAGAACATGAATCTGTTGTTCTAAACACATATCTAAATCCTCTTGAATATTCAACACATTAGTAATATTTTTTGCTAAATGATCAACAAAGGTAGCTGTCTTAACTTCTTGTGTCAATACAATTGAAGAAACACTGGTGCTAGTAATTAATGTAATTAAAGCTGTTATAACAGCAATAATTCAACCCACTACCCTCTTGATTCTGCTTAAAGCCTGACTCACTTCTTCCAGTACTTGCAAGCTGTTTTTCAGAAGACTAAGTTTCTGTGATACTCAGGGCAATAAAACAAAAGCTGGTTGATAGACCTCCATAACTGACATGCTGGTTTCAACACACTAACACAATTAGAAAGTGCATATGTGGATGCCAACCTTTGAATATTTAAGTAGGAGTTTTTAAATTGGACTACCCATTGAACTCAGGAAACTAATGAGAGGACATAGGAAGGAATTTAAAGGGAAGCAGTAGAATACAGTTGGAATAAAAAGAGAATAATAGAACAAGAAAGGTTAAACGTGGGTGAGGATTAAAGTGCACAGTAGATGAGCAAGTGTGCAGAGGGATAACCTTTGAAAAATCCATATGAAACCAATTGCTGCAGAACCTTTCTAAAACATATATACATACACTGAAGGAATATAAATGAAGTTATTCTATAACTAAGGTACAATTCCTTTCCCAGATACAGCAGGCATCAAATGAAAAGCCCAGTTCCACATGAGTTACCTTTCTTTGAGCTGTTGGTAAGTGGATCCACATCTTCCCAGAAAACTACAAACTATTATCATTGATCTTAGTTCCCACCCTCCAGAACTTAGTGGTCAGATTCTAATGCTGAGGGCACCACAAATATGAAGAAATAACATAGCCCACAGAGACTGTTGAGTGTGTGTGTATGTGTGTGTGTGTGTGCATGTTTGCATGCACATGAGTGTAAAATTAAAGAAGCTTTACAAATCACAATTAAAAATCAAGATATGGATACTTCAATAAAGAAAATTTATAGCATTAGCGATTTTTACAAACGTAAGATAGGGTCTAGAGAGAAGGCCCAGTGATTAAGATTGTTCCCCTTGTAGAGAACCTGGCTTCCATTTCCAGCACCCACATTGAGGCAGTTCACAATTGTCTGAAACTCTAGTTCCGATGGATTCAGCACTCTCTTCTGGCCTACATTAGTACAACCAACATACATGGTATGTATATACATACATAATACGCATGTGTGTGTATATGTATGTGTATGTGTGTGTGTGTGTGTGTATGTGTGTGTGTATGTATATACATAACATATATGATATATATCATGTATATACATACATATCATGTATGTTTGTGGTACTCATATGTGTGTGTGTACATATATATATATATATATATAGAGAGAGAGAGAGAGAGAGAGAGAGACTATATAGTCTACATATAGTATATATGTATACACTATATATACCATGTACTATATATACCATATATATGCCATGTACTATATATACTATATATATACTATATACTATATATATATATATAATATTGTTATATACAGTAATTCATACATACATAAAATTCAAATTAAATAGAACTTTAGAATTTTTTAAGTTGGAAATTCAGTTTATAATATTTATAATATCTATTAAAATAATTTTATATTAAAGAATTAAATATATAACAACAAAACTAAAAGTCTTATACAAACTTAAATATTTTCTGTTTTGGAAGAATTTAAGATTTAAGCAAAGATGGAAATGACTGAATACATGCAATGAAAAATATACATGGTTTTACACAAGTATATAAAATCTACTAGAACATCAGCATGATCATAAATTTTTAAAAACATAAGATAAGAAAGTGCTGTCTATAATGATAACTAAGATTAAATATCTTAAACTATAAGAAGCCCAGATAAACAACTAAAAAAAAAAATGAAAACTCTAACAGAAAAAAATGTGCAAATGACATGAAGAAATAATCACAGGAAAACAAATGTTCACAAACATGACTAAAAGAATCTAAACTAATAAGAGGCCATTATCATCCACAAGACCAAGAAAAGCTTCTGATAGTGATTGCTCTCCAAAAGGATTATTACAGTTTGTTTTTAGAGTATTTGTAGAAACTTAAATTAGTGTAGATATTCTGAAAAGTGATTATCAATAGACTTAAAGAGCTCCATAAAACAAATAAATTAACAAAAGCATTCAGATCTTTTGAAACTGTCATTTGAGTTCTAAGTACAAACCCTCAGGAAATGAATATAAAAACTTATATGCAAGGATTTTAAGCTCAGCATTATTCACAATAGCATCATTATCATTACATTTTCAACAATAAGGGAGCCACTGAAGAATTCCAATCACTGATTGGCCACTCCCACAAGTTGTTCGCCACTATTGCCACCGCATATCTTGTAGGCAGAGGACTTTGTGGCTGTGTTGGTGCCCAGATTTCTCTTTCTACACCTTCTCATGGCAAAGAGACTAGAATGTAGGTGCAAAGGTTTTTCGGGCACCAGGTTGACCTCCCTATGTTCAGTGAACTGTGTGAATAACGTCCTCAGCAATGGAGCCCTGCCATCAGTTTTCAAAGAGCAACCTTCTGTCCTAGCAACAGCCTTGGTTGCTTAGGGAATCTCCACGAGACCCCTTTAGCCAACAACTTTGAGCACTATGCATAAAAGAAAGCCTGTTCTCTACACTGCCTGGATGGCCAAAAACAAGACACTGGATAGTCCAGAGACCAAGGGTAGAATAAAACACAACTGGTCTTTTTAAAATAAAGAATCAATGAAATAATTTTCTGGAAAAAATACATAATGATATTCTGCTATGTTCTTCTCTAGTCCTCATCAGAGAGGCTTCCTCTGGCAGCAGATAAGAGCAGTTGCAAGAGACCCACAGTTAGACATTATACCAAGAGTCTAATTTGGAGGTCTCCATCTGGTCCCTACCCTCGGAGATCAGGAAACCCCGTGATGGAAGAGATGGAGAAAAGACTGTAGGAGTCTGAGGGGATGCAGGATGACAGGAGAACATGGCCCGCCTAATCAACAGGGCTCAGATGGGCTCACAGAGACTGAAGTAGAAAACGTGGCCCTGCATGGGCCTCCACAGTCCTCAGTTGCCTTATCCAGATCCATTATGAGGGCTTTCACCTTGTTTTGTTGTGTTTTGTTTTATCCTGTTTGGTAATTGTCCCTTGGAGGCCTGCTCTTTTCTGAAGAGGAAACATGGAGAGAGTAAATCTGAGAAGAAGGGAAGGTAGGGTGGTGTTGGGAGGAGAGGAAGAGGGGAAATTCCGGTTGTGATATAGTGTATGAGAGAAGAACATATTTTGAATAAACAAATAAATTAAATTATTTCATTGCCAAAAAAATCCTTGCTGAATAAACTTTCCTGACATATAGTCTATGAAAATTATCTTTAAAAATGTTTAATGGCAGGGCGGTGGTGGCGCATGCCTTTAATCCCAGCACTTGGGAGGCAGAGTCAGGCGGATTTCTGAGTTCGAGGCCAGCCTGGTCTACAGAGTGAGTTCCAGGACAGCCAGGGCTACACAGAGAAACCCTGTCTCAAAAAACCCCCCAAAAAAAAATGTTTAATGATTTGAAATTTATTCAAGCTACTGTTTTCCCTGTGCTATGATCAAACACATAATAAGAGGTTACTAGGGGAAAAAAGATTTTATTGGAGCCCACAGATTGAGGAAATAGTTCATCATGGTGGAGGAGGTGCAGCAGAGAAAGAAAGAAGAGAGAGAGAGGGGGGTGGGTGGGCAAGAAACAGAAAGAAAGAAAGGAAGGAAGGAAGGAAGGAAGGAAGGAAGGAAGGAAGGAAGGAAGGAAGAAGGAAGGAAAATAAAAGAGAGAAAAGAAAGAGAGTTCTAGAACCAGACTCGGACTTGGCTATAACCTCAAACCTGACACAAGCAGTTTCCCTCCTAAATCTTAACATCTGAAAATTCCACACCCTCTCAAGAAGACCAAGTGTTCAAACACATGAACATTTAGTTGATATTTACATTCAAGCCAAAACAGAAAACACCAAATCTCTTCTCTCTCTCTTTCTCTCTCTCTCTCTCTCTCTCTCTCTCTCTCTCTCTCTCTCTCTCTCATAATGTCCATTTTGGGTTGACCAATTACTCCTGGGTGTAGGGCCTGCCCTGTGGTAGGTACACTGGATATACCTTATACCTAGTGACAATCTATTGGACAAAAGAGATTCTTCATTACCCAGAAGCTACTGATTTCAAATCTTTTCTTGGTTAAGAGTAGAATTGTGTATCCACATCTTCTTCCTTTTTTGGAGTTTGTCTGATTGGAATGTGTGCAGCTCTTATATGTGTTCAAAGTCTCTCTGAGTTGATTAAGTACAGATTTTTTGCACTTTACTCTTTTTCTTTCACACATTTTCAATAGAATACTTTTCTGTGTTTTAAATTTTAAAAATTACACTGAAGAATCATTTCATTTTATGTAATTAGCAATACTGCATCATACACTAAAACCATTTTAGGGGTGTAGAATTCATATGCACATAATAAGATTAAACTTATAAATCATAATATCAGACTTGACCTTGAATTATCCCTTTCTAGGGACAGGAAGATGGTGTTATTCTTTCTAAATATAAATTTTAGTGCACAGTCTAAATTTGCCAGCTAAATCAAGCAAATCTTTGCTATCTCTAGCAAACATTTAATCATTTTCCATTTATAATATTATAACATTATGAAAACATTCTAGTGTCACAAAAATAGATTAAGGTGGTTTGAGAATTAATATTCTGGGCTTTGGGAAATAAAGTTCCTGAATTAGCTAACCATTAAAGCTTCACAAAATGGTCACAGAGTTGTTATTCCAGCATTTGTTTTGTTCTCTCTTCTGATATAATTTAGTTTCTGAATCTCAAAGTATTAATATTTATAGAAGGTAATTTAGTAAATGTACCCATATAACAATTAACTTTATGAAAATGTAAAATTGTATGTCTTAATTAAATTATTGGCCAAAGGACTATACTCTGGAAGATTTCCTAATCAATAAAAGGGCAAAATTAAGCAAGCATATTGTTAGGGGTTCATAGGTGTGCGCTCCTTGTCATATCTAGGGGGCATGATCAGGCATCCTAGTCTTCTGGCTCTTGCAAATTTCCATCCCCTCATCAACAAATTTCCCTGAGCCTATCAGAACTGTTTTCAAGGAATAAGCATTAAAATAATTCATTGACACAGTGTTTAAAGAGTACAGGTAACAATAGCAGTACTTATTATTTTAATGATGTAATGTTTCATAGATTATTGATTATTAAAACATCCAAAATATTCTGAGTGGCTTTAAATTTCTTTAATTGTATATATCTTTAGTACAATTTAAAATCTTCAGCTTATAAGTTTATTTTAATAGATAAAATATAAGATGTCATTTTTATCATGCCACTGACTGCTGAAGAATGTAAGTTTATTACAAATATTTTTGTATGAAGTATCTATTCTACTGACTGACATCTCTAAAAATTAAGTTCTTTCTATAGAAGCTATGATTACTTCCTTTAAAAAGTTGAGACTGGTAATTCAATATTGATATTTTTAAAACATCTGAAGAAATTCTTATATAACAATAACAAGATTATTTTTTCCAGCCCACGTATCTGCCTGGTTTCTGGAGGACTGCAAGCATCAGCAAGAAGCAGGTAAAACTGCACTCCCCAGTTTCCTGCCTGCAAAGTCCCCCTAAAGCACATTCCACAGCCATAAACTACACCCACTTCCCTTGATTTCCATTTTCTGGTCCAAAACTCTGCCTACATTACAGGAGGCCTTCTGCTACCAGGGACAACCAAATGGCTAAAGGTCAGTGTAAGAACTCAAAAATAAGATAAGAGTCAAGACAATACTGTAACACCAGAGCCAAGCTTGCCTTCTGCAGCAAAGCCCTAGATATCCTAACACAACTGAAGCACATGAAAAATGTCCTTAAATCCAATTTTATGAAGATCATAGAGGCCTTTAAAGAGGAAATTTCTTTAAAGAGGCTTTAAAGAATTACAGGAAAAAAAGAGTGAAAAAAAATGAGTAAAACTGTTCAAGACATGAAAAATGAAAATAGACATAATAAAGAAAACACTGAGGGAATCCTGAAGTTAGAAAAACCTAGGTAAGAGAAGAGGAACTATGGTGTAAGCATCACCAATAGATTATAAATGGTAGAAGAGAGAATCTCAGATGTAGAAGACACAATAGAAGAAATTGATACATCCATCAAAGACAAGGTTAAATCTAAAACATTCCTGACACAAAACATCCAAGAAATACCACTACAAGAAACTACAAGAATTCCAAAATAATAGGAATAGAAAAGAGAGAAGATTCCCAGGTCTGAGGCCCAAAAACATGTTTCCAACAAAACCATAGAAGAAAATTCCTGCAACAAAAGATACTAGAAGGAAAACTCCAATTCAAGGAGATTAACTAAACCCAAAAAAACTCAGAAAATAAATAATTGCACACCAGCAAAATCAAAAGAAGGAAAACTCCAAAACTCTACATACACATGGAAACTGAACTACTCTGTGCCCAATGATTCAATGCAATTACCATCAAAACTCCAACCCAATTCTTTACAGACCTTGAAAGAATGATAACAATACTCAACTTCATAATGAAACAAAAAGGAGGGTTTATAAAATAATCCTGAACTAAAGTTCTGGAGGTATCACCATCCCTGATCTCAAGCTATACTACAGAGCAATATTAATTAAAACTGCATGGTATTGGCATAAAAATGGACTGGTTGAAAATGGAATAAGTTCAAAGACCCAGATATTAATCCATACAGTTATTGACACTTGATTTTGACAAGCCAAAACTATACAATGGAAAGAAAGAAAGCATCTTCAACAAATGGTGTGGGTCTAACTGGATGTCTGCATATATAATATGCAAATGGATCCATACTTATCACCCTAAGTCCAAGTAAATCAAAGACCTCAGTATAAAACCGGATACATTAAATGTCATAGAAGAGAAAGTGGTGAATAGCCTTGAACGCAATGGTACAAGAGTCAACTTCCTGAACAAAACACCAATGGTTCAAGTTCTAAGATCAACAATTGTCAAATGGGACTTCATGAAACTGAAAAACTTCTATAAGGCAAAGGACACTGCCAATAGGATAAGACAACAGGCTACAGATTGGGGAAAAGATCTTCACTAACCCTACATCTGACAGAGGGCTAATATCCAATATATAATATATATTAAAAGTTAGACACCAACAACCCAAATAACCCAATTTAAAAATGGAGCACAGGACTAAACAGAGAATTCTCAATGGAAGAATCTCTAATGTCTGGGAAGCACCTAAAGAAATGTTCAACATCCTTAGTCATTAGGAAAATGCAAAGCATAACAATTATGAGATTCATTTTATACCAGTCAGATGGCTCAGATCAAAAATGCTCATGCTGGATAGGATGTGGAACATGTGGAACACTTCTCCATTGCTGTTGGAGTGCAAATTTGCACAGCCACTTTGAAAATAAGTTTGGCATTTTCTCAGAAAATTTGGAATACTTCAACCTAAAATTTTAAAAGATGCTCCAACATACCACTAAGACACTTGCTCATAGCAGCTTTATTCATAATAGCCAGAAACTACAAACAATCTAGACATCTCTCAAAGAATGAAGGGATAAAGAAAATATGGTACATTTACACACGGAATCTTACTGATTTAAAAAAAAAAAAAAAAAAATGACATCATGACATTTCCAGGCAAGTGGATAGAACTAGAAAAGATCATCCTGCATGAGGTAACTCAAACCCAGAAATACAAATGTGATATATTTTACTTATAAGTGGATATTAGCCCTAAAGTACATGAAACAATTCTATCATCCAGAGCCAAAGAAGTTAAGTAACAAGGAGGGTCCAAGGAAGGTTGCTTGAATCTCACTGAGAAGGGGAAGTAAAATAGACATGGAGAGGGGCTGTGGATAAAGAGAAGGAACTGGATGGGAATATAGTGAGGAGAACAGGAGGGATTAAGTGTGGGGATAATGGAGGGAGAAAGAACTGAGAAAGAGAACTAGAATCAGTAGGGGGCATCTATGGATGAGCTAGAAACCTTGGACAATGGAAGGAAACTCCCAGGAATCTATGAGGGTGACCTTAGCTTGAGATTCCTAGCAATAGATGATATGGAAACTGTAACAATTATATTCTGTAACCAGGCAAAACTTCCAATGGAGGGATTGGGACATCAATCCAGCCAAAAAAACCTATCCACATTTTTTCCTGCCAACAAGATATTTAGAGATAAAATGGGAGGAGAAATTGAGGGAATGGCTAAGCAATAGCTGGCCCAACTTGAGACCTATGCCATAAGAGAGAGACCACTCCTGACACTATTAATGATAGTCTACTATACTTGCAGACAGGAGCCTAGCATGACTCAACTGAGAGGCTTTACCTAGCAACTGATGGAAATAGATGTAGAGACCCAGCTCAAACATTAGACAGAGCTTGAGGAATCTTGTGGAAAAGGGAGAGAAAGAATTGAAGGAGCCAGAGAGGTCAAGGCCACCACAAGAAAACTTACAGAATCAACTAACGTGGGCACACAGGGCTCACAGAAACTGAACCACCAAGCAGAAAACATGCAGAGACAGATCTACGCCCCCCTACACGTAATGTAGCATGTGCAGCTTCATGTGAGACCCTTAACAGCAGAAGCAGGGTCTGTCCCTGACTCTATTGTCTACCCTTAGATCTCTTTCCCCTAACTGAGCTGCCTTGTCTAGCCTCAATAAAAGAGGATGCACCGAGTCTACTCTAACTTGATATGCCAAGGTGGGTTGATATCCATGGGAGGCTGCCCCTTCTCTGAGGAGAAAGTGAGGGGTACTATGAGAGAGGAGGGGAGAGGGAAGGATGAGGAGAGGATGGAAGAAGCTGCAGTAGGGATGTAAAGTAAATAAGTAAATTAATGAAAAGAAAGATAAATCTCATGTCATTTATGAAAGCAAACTGAAGCAATAAAGTAAACAGTGGCCTGAAAAGCATAAAAAATGAAAATAATTTTCAGAAATTAATAAATGATTAGGGTAGTAAAAGAAAAAAATTTTATGTCATTCTAAAAACTCAATAAAAATTGTTTTTTTTTACCAAGAAATATGAACAGGCATTTAAATGCTTGATTAAATATACAATGATAATTTATATTAATTATTCATAATCAGTTTCTTTTCTTTTATATCCAAAAATATATAATGCCAAATTATAGCTCTGAAAATAGAAGGTTCTAAAGTGTAGAGTCCAGTCTAGTTATCCTAAAGTAAGATTCAATAGGAACAAGGGTGCTATGAAACAATGACCTCAGATCTTCAAGAAGAACATAAAACAAATGACTGTATGAGTTGCATAGTATGTATATTGCCAATCACCAAAATTAAGTTTATTAAAAGCACTTGTTAACAAAATAAAGAGAGCTTTAATTTATGTGACTTCTTTTGATATTTTAATAATTAGCCTTTATTATTAGGAAGAAATAAAATATTCAGAAGTATTAGAATCCAAGGTTATTAACCAAATATAAAAATGCTTCACTTTTCTAAAACACAGAGATCTCAGAATTAAAATACAGAAAATTATTCTGTATCTGGAACCAGCAACTGTGGACTGATGCACTTAATTTATCATTATAGTTCATAATACTTTTTAAGTTGAGCAACTCTAATATTAAGGCAAGATGTATGCCAAATGTCTACTGTGAAAACCAAGCTTAACTCACCAATTTTAACATCTTATATTCTAGAAAGTCATGTGTGAAGATAATAAATGAAATATAGTATTAAAATCTATTCCATTTTAAGGACCGACACTTCAGTTTTCAACAAAGATTGGGGTAGTGGGTTAATAAAACTTATTAAAGAAATAACATTTAGCAAAAACTCAATACATAAATTTCCTTATATATATTATCTAACTAATTCCATGAAGCTGTGTTTTAAATTATTCATAAAACTGATAAAACACACACACAGTGGCTCCAGGAAGGTAGTAAGTACAACAGCTAGGCTCATACAACTAAATGCTAAAGCTAATACACTTAATACCTCTAAAACCTCTAAAACAAACTAGTTTTATACCTCTAAAAACAAACTAGTACTGAGACAATGCTCTATACATACTATATCACAATAAGTATTTTCAAAGGAAAGAATGCAGATACATCATAGAGAACACAGCCTTTGCATCCATGAAAAAATAATCCATAATGTGTTTCACTCCTTTGCTATCAGGATTACTGAAGATCCATCATAGACAAGATACCAGAAGGTTGAAAAAAATAAGGCACAGACATTACCTTTAATGATGCCATAATCCAAACAAGGGAACACGTATGTAAAAAAGTAACAAAAGAAGGCAGGGTGAAGTAATACATATGCAAGGGACTGACAGATAATCTTTTGTAATACAAATAGCATGTCAGACTGATAGATTCAATCTTAGCTCTGACCACAGTAAAGATGTGTGACATGAGACATGGTATATTGCATTTTTGAGCATGAGTATCCTTGATATATAAAAAAGAAAATTAGTAACTTTCAGGAGATTATATGATATATGGTGAACAACCTGCACATGATAAACTCATAACAGCTAGTTATTGTTGCTGTCAGGCCATGAACATGCTATAGGAAGAGTTTTCCTAACAAGAGAATTTGGTTTATATACTGATATATATACTGACTTGAGGAAAGTTAATGCTAGAAATAATTAATGAATAGGTCAGACAAATGGCCATTTATTATGTGATATTATAAAGAACCTGAACCTCTAGGTTATTCTTAACCTCTCTCAAGAGAACAGCAGTGATCTGTATACATTTTTTCACTAGGTTTATAGTATATATTCTAGTCTCCACATACTTAGTAAATGGTTTAGAAAATGGCTTAGAGGCACAAACAGACACAAAAATAAAGTGATACCTTCCAACACTGCTCTAAAATTATTTTTATTTATGTAAAAAGTTGTTAGGCTTCAAGAAAAAGTGGATGTGGAGTGTGTATAGCAGAGGAAGAAGGCAGAGGAGAGAGCAAGAGTGTGAGAGACAGAATCACTCACTGTAATGTAATATATGTACTTCCACAGCATCTGCCATTAACAGCATGAATGCCCTTGATCTTGTCATTATCGGTCTAATTAGGATGTATGTTACAGAGTCATGGTGACCTCCAGGAATATGTCATTTTCTCTCCTTGGCAAGTAGGTGGTAGGTGGTACCTGTGTTTTGAATCTAGTAAGAAATAAATATAACAAAGATGATAAGATGTACATGTTACAAATACTTTATTATATAAAATGTTCCCTGAGACTCTACCTCCCTTCCTCTCAATGTCTCTCCCCTCCTTTTCTCCCTCCTTCACCTCTGAGTTTCTTTTTCCCTCTTCCTCACCCACACCCTACTCCTATCCCCCTCTTCCTGTCCCTAAGAATACAATCAGCTATGTCTGGGAAAGTCATATAACAAGAAAGTATAGTTGGTCTTCAGAAGCTTTCTTTGATACCTGTCAACAGCCAGGATAAAACCAAAGCTAAAAAATCTCATAACCACATAGGACTCCTCATGCTTTCCTCAACAAGACTTTCTGGTTAGTACTCCCTTACTGTAAAGCACTGTAATCTCAAACTGTGACTCCAAATAAACCTTACTTTCCTTTTGTCATATATTTTTCTCATATTGGAACAAGATAGTAACTAATACAGTACTTTTATAAAAGAATGTCTCCTTCTACAATGTGAGGACACAGGGAGAAAGCTACAGAAAATGGACTTTCTACAGACACCAATTTCCTGGCACCTTGATCTCAAACTTTCTACAGTCTAGAACTATGAGAAATAAAATTTTGTTGATTAAAGACCACCTAGTTTATGGTATTATAAACAGACTAAGACAAAAACTGGTACCTACATAGTAAGCTGCTAATATTCACAAATTCCCCAAAATGCCAAAAGGATGTGAAACTGAGTAATGAATAAAGGCTTGAAGAGTTTGGAGGTGTGTGCTAGCTACATTGCTGTAAACAAATTGTTAAGGTTAATTCTGGAGAGAGCATAGAAAGAGACTAGAGATAAATAAAGCCTCAGCCTTCTTCCTAAGTATTCATGAGAAGAACAGAGTTATAAGTATTGGAAAGCCATTCTACTGGGGTCTCAACTAGAAATGATGAACATGTTATTGAAAACTACATTAAAAGAAATATTTGCATGAATGTTCTGTATGTACTAGTATTCAGTTAAAAGGCAGACTTGAAACCAATCCAATAGGGTTTTTGGATAAGAACATTTCTGTGGTACAATGTAGCTACTACCCTTGATAACTTAGTTTAATACACGAGAGAAGTAATTTGGAGAATAATTTTTCCATCAGAAAATAGAACCAACATAAAATTAGAGAATCATTCAGTCTGTCTATATTGCAACTTATTTTAAAGTATTTTGGGAAGAGTTAATGTAGGTAGCACAAAGCACTCATGAATGGACTAAATAGCCACAAAGAGGAAGTCCCACAGAACTGTGTTTCTCTCCCCACAAGCAAGAACAAAAGGGCAGGGGGCAGGCTTGGTGGTGATGGTTGTTATAGAACCTCAATGGACTACATAACTATGATTTCAAGTGGAGTGTTCAATCTCAGTAACAAGCAGAAAGAGTCCTACAGCAATAAAAAAAATGTAAATAGCACAGACACAAGCAATTGTCAATGGATATGATGTAGAAGTCTTTGAAGGTTTGCTTTCAGTCTCTCAACATGTTGATTATTGATTGCCCATCAGCCACCATGCTAAAGTGTTGGGACATAAAAGTAAAAACAACATTTAGCCTTAAAGAGAATATAACTCCAATTCTTTGTTTTAGTGACAGGATAAATCAGGATTCTCATAGACTCAGAAAAAGAAGATAAAGAAGGATCCAGTCTACAGAGTTTGCCAACCTCAGGATAAAATGAATTCATGTGCTTCCCAAACAATCTACTTCATAATTTTGCACATTTTATTAAAGTATAATAATGTAAAACCAGTCGAAAAGTAAAGTATCATTGTATCATCTCAATAATTCTCTATATACTACCTAATGTGCATGAAGATGTGTGTGCTAACTTCTGTTTTTCTCATGGGAGTTAGACTTTAATTAGTGAAAACTAGCTTAAGAATCTCGTGTGTTGGGAGACAGCATAGTCTTTAAAGTGCTTACCTTATAAAAAGAAGGACCTGAATTTGATCTAAAAAAAATTAAATAAATGTTTAAAAAAATGGCAGGTGTGGTGAGCCATGCTTGAGACAAGAAGACAGAAAAAAGAAGATTCTACTCAATGCCCTAAGAGAACAAAAATGCCAGCCCATGCTACTATATCCAAACAAAACTGGCAATTACCATAAATGGAGAAACCAAAGTATCCCAAGACAAAAGCAAACTTAATATCTTTCTACTAATCCAGCCCTACAGAAGATAATAGAAAGAAAAGCCCAACACAAGGAGGGAAACTACACCCAAGAAAAAAACAAGAAATTAATGTTTTCACAACAAACCCAAAAGAAAAGAAACACACAAATATAATTCCAATTCTAACAACAAAAATAACAGGAAGCAACGGTCATTGATCCCTAGTATCTCTCAACATCAATGGACTCAATTCCCCAATAAAAAGACATAGGCTAACAGACTGGATACATACACAGGATCCAGCATTTTGCTGCATACAGGAAACACACCTCAGAATCAAAGACAGACATTCCCTCAAAGTGAAAGGATGGGAAAAAAATTTCTAAACAAATGGTCCCAAGAAACAAGCTGGAGTAGCCATCCTAATAAACAACAAAATAGACTTTCAACCAAAAGTTATCAAAAAGGATGGGAAAGTCACTACATACTTATCAAAGGAAAAATCAACCAGGATGATCTCTCAATTCTGAACATCTATGCCCCAAATGCAAAGGCACGCATATTTCTAAAAAAAATGCTACTAAAGCTCAAAATTCACATTAAACCTCACAAATAATACTAGGAGATTTCAACACCCCACTCTCACCAATGGGCAGATCATGGAAACAGAAATTAAACAGAAACACAGTTAAACTAAAAGAAGTTATGAAACAAATGGAATTGAAATGTATCTACAGAACATTTCATCATGAAACAAAAGAATATACTTTCTTCTCAACATCTCATGGTACGTTCTGAAAAACTGACCATATACTCTGACACAAAAAAAACCTCAACAGATACAAGAATATTGAATTAATCTCATGTATTCTATCAGACCACCATGGACTAAGGCTGGTCTTCAATAGCAATAAAAACAACAGAAAGCCCACATACATGTGGAAGCTGAACAACTATCTACTCAATGACAACTTGATCAGGGAAGAAATAAAGAAAGAAATTAAAGACTTTTTAGAATTAAATGAAAATGAAGGCACACCATACCCAAAATTATGGGACACAACGAAAGCAGTGCTAAGAGGAAACCTCATAGATCTGTGTGTCTCCATAAAGAAATTGGAGAGAGCATACACTAGCAGTTAACAGCTCATCTGAAAGCTCTAGAAGAAAAAGAAGCAAATACACCCAAGAGAAGTAGACAACAGGAAATAATAAAACTCAAGGGCTGAAATCAACCAAATAGAAACAAAAAGAACTATACAAAGAATCAACAAAACTAGGAGCTTGTTCTTTGAGAAAATCAACAAGATAGACAAACCCTTAGCCAGAATAACCAGAGGGCACAGAGACAGTATCCAAATGAATAAAATCAGGAATGAAAAGGGAGACATCCATTTTTCTGTTGAAGGACATCTGGGTTCTTTCCAGCTTCTGGCTATTATAAATAAGGCCTCTATAAACATAGTGGAGCATGTGGCCCTGTTGCATGTTGAAATATCTTCTGGGTATATACCCAGGAGGGGTATAGCTGGGTCCTCAGGTAACACCATGTTCAATTTTCTGAGGTATCGCCAGACTGCTTTCCATAGTGGTTGTACCAGCTTGCAATCCCACCAACAATGGAGGAGTGTTCCTCTTTCTCCACATCCTCGCCAACATCTGCTGTCACCTGTGTTTTGGATCTTAGCCAATCTGACTGGTGTGAGGTGAAATCTCAGTGTTGTTTTCATTTGCATTTCCCTGATGACTAGGGATGCTGAACACTTCTTTAGATGTTTCTCAATCATTCGAGTTTCCTCAGTTGAGAGTTCTTTGTTCAACTCTCTACCTCATTTTTTAATAGGGTTATTTGATGGTCTGGAATCTAGTTTCTTCAGTTCTTTGTATACCTTGGATATTAGCCCTCTATCAGATGTAAGGTTGGTGAAGATCTTTTCCCAATCTGTTGGTTCCCGCTTTGTCCTGTTGACCGTATCCTTTGCTTTACAGAAGCTTTGCAGTTTTATGAGATCCCATTTGTCAATTCTTGATCTTAGAGCATACGCCATTGGTGTTCTGTTCAGGAACTTTTCCCCTGTGCCCATTACACAATGGAGTACTACTCAGCTATTAAAAATAATGAGCTCATGAAATTCTTAGGCAAATGGATGGAGCTAGAAAATATCATCCTGAGTGAGATGACCCAATCACAAAAGAACACACATGGTATGCACTCACTGATAAGTGGATATTAGCCCCAAAACACACAATACCTAAGATGCAACGCATAAACCTCATGAAACTCAAGAAGAAGGAGGAAGACCAAAGTGAGGGTGCTTTTGTCCTTTTTAGAATGAGTATCAAAAGATTCAACCAGAGCTCCCAGGATCTAAACCTCCAGCCTGAGAACAGACAGGGGCAAGCTGTCCTCTGAGAGGCTCTAACCAGCAGCTGACTCAGACAGATACAGACATCCAGAGCCAAACAATGGATGGAGCTTGAGGACTCTTATAGAAGAATAGGCGGAAGGATTGTGGGCCCTAAGGAGATAGGAACTGCACAGGAAGATCAACAGAGTAAACCAACCTGAACCCTTGGAACTCTCAGAGACTGAATCACCAACCGTGGAGCATACCTAGTCTACACAGATCTACCTCCATGGGCTGGACCTAGACTTCCCTGCACATATGTTGTAAATGTGCAGCTTGGTTTTCATGTAGGTCTCAAACATCTGGAGTGGGGGCTATCCCAAAACATGCAGCCTGTATATGGAGTATGGTCTTCTAGCTGGGTGCCTCATCTGGCCTCAATGGGAGAGGAAGCACCTAGCCTCTCAGAGACTTAAAGTGGCAGGGTGGGGGATACAAGAGGAGGGGGTACTCAGAAAACAAGAGATGGGGAAGGATTGTGGGAGGGGGTGACTGGGACGGGTTATAAAGTGAATAAGCAAAAAAAATAAAATTAAAAAAGGAAAAAATAAATAAATAAATAAATAAATCTGTTAAAAAAAAAAAAAAAAAGAAAAGAAAAGAAAAGGGAGACATAACAACAGAAACCGAGGAAATTAAAAAAAAAAAATCAGATCCTACTACAAAAGTCTATACTCAACAAAACTAGAAAACCTGGATGAAATGGACATTTTTCTAGACAGATACCAGGTACCAAAGTTAAATCAGGATTGGATAAACCATGTAAGCAGCTCCATAACCACAAAGGAAATAGATGCAGTCATTAAAAGTCTCCCAAGCAAAAAAGCCCAGGGCCAGATGGTTTTAGCAGAATTCTATCAGACCTTCAAAGAAGACCTAATACCAATACTCCTCAAACTGTTTCATAAAATAGAAACAGAAGGAACACTACTCAATTCTTTCTATGAAGCCACACTTACATTGATACCTAAACCACAACAAGACTCAACAAAGAAAACTACAGACCAATTTCCCTTATCAATATTGATGCAAACATACTCAATAAAATACTCGGAAACTGAATCTAAGAACACATCAAAATGATCATCCACCATGAAAAAGTAGGCTTCATCTCAGAGATTCAGGGATGGTTCAATATATGAAAATCCATCAATGTAATCCAATATATAAACAAACAAAAAGTAGAGTACAGAGCTAATAGAGAATTCTCAACTGAGGAATCTTGAATGGCTGAGAAACACTTAAAAGAAATGTTCAACATCCTTAGTCATCAAAACCATGAGATTCCACCTCACACGAGTCAGAATGGCTGAGACCAAAAATGCAGGTGACAGCAGACGTTGGCGAGGATGTGGAGAATGAGGAACAGTCCTCCATTGCCGGTGGAACTGCAAGCTGGTAAAACCAGTTTTGAACTCAGTCTGGCAGTTCCTGAGAAAATGGGAAATAGTTCTACCTGAAGACCTAGCTATACCACTCCTGGGTATATACCTAAAAGATGCTCCATCATATAACAAGGACACATGCTCCACTATGTTCATAGCAGCCTTTTTTTATAATAGCCAGAAACTGGAAACACCCAGATGTCCATCAAGAGAAGAATGGATACAGAAAATGTGACACATATACACAATGGATTACTAGGCAGTGATTAAAAACAATGACTTTATGAAATTCCCAGGCAAATGGATAGAATCTGAAAATATCATCCTGAGTGAGGTAACCCAGATACAAAATAACACACATGGTATGTACTCCCTAATAAGTGGATACTGACCCAAAAGTTCACAATGCCTATGATACAGCCTACAGACCATATGGAGCATAGAAGGAAGGAAGACCAGGGAATGGATGCTTCAGTCCTGCATTGAGTGGGGAATAGGATGATTGTGAGAGATGGAAGGACAGGGGGACAAGGGAGGGAGAAAGGAGGAGGGGGAAATATGGATGGCAATATCAGAATCTGGAGGAGACATGAGAGAGGTACAGATAGGTCAAAAATCAAATAAAAATAGGTAGCAGGGTGGATGAGGAACTGGGAATAGCCACTGGAGGGTCCCAGACACCAGAGAAATATGAGGCTTCCAGGACCCAACAGGATTGACTTTAGCTGTAATGCACAGAGAAGGGTGAGATAAAACCTGTGGAGACCACCTCCAGTAGATAGGCACGGTCCCTGGTCGAGGGATAGATCCACCCACCTATCTCAAAGTTTTTTAACCCAGAAATGTTCCTGGCCAATAGAACAGAGACTGAAGGAAGGGCCAACTGGGGAATGGCCCCATCTAGGGATACATCATGTTTGCAGACACCAAACCCAACACTCTTGCAGTGGTCAAGAGGTGCTCACAGACAGGAACCAAGTGTGGCAGTTCCTGGGAAGTCCAGCCAGCAACTGACCAATCCAAATGTGGATGCTTGGAGTCAACCATCAGGCTGAACTCACAGAACCTGGTGGTGGAGCTGGCAGAAGGATTGGAGGAGAAGAAGGGGATTGCAACCCCACTGGAAAAACAACATAGGCTGGTCTAACCACCCAATTCTCCCAGAGACTAGACCACCAACCAAGGAGTGTGCCTGGAGGGATCCACGGCTCCAGATATATATACAGCAGAGGATGGTTTTGCCAGACAGCAGTGAGAGGAGAGGCCCTTGGTCCCAGGAAGGTTTGATGCTCTAGAGTAGGGGGATGCTGAAAGGGTGGGGTGAGAGAGTGTGGGTGGATGGCGGAGCACTCTCATACAGGCAAAAGGGAGGGGGGAAGGCAGATGTGAGATGGTGGAGTGGCAGAGGTGTAACCGGGAAGTGGGTTATCATGGGATGGGGGATTGGTGGAGGGTGTAACTGGGAAATGGGATATCATTTGTGATGTAATCGAATGGAATGATTAATAATAATAATGAAGATTCTGCTCCAGAGCACTGAGGAAACTCATTTGAAAAAAAGTATTGTACAACACCTGTGACAAGAGTTTCTCTGGCCTACACACACACACACACACACACACACACACCACCAGAAAGAATATAGAAAGAGGTATTTGCACACACAAACATACATATAAGCATATGTACACACACACAGATATACACATAAAAAAATCTCATTTACTTGTCAAAGAAAACAACTTACTATTCCTAAATACTCAAAATAAATATCATGGAAAGGCATGTTCAGTTCACCAGAAAAAAACACTGGCCCTAATATGGAAGGAGCAAATTTGTATTTCTAATATCATAGTATGCAGATAATTTAGACACAAGTATGATCCAAGTTAGTAAACTATTGAAGATTGCTAGGATCTGAAAGCTTTTTATATATTATGTCAATTTACCTCCATCTTTCTTCATTGTTATAAATTCTGAAGCTCTCACTAGTATCTTAGAAACCCATGCAGTGATAATATATGGTTTGTTCCCTGTTTGTATTCAGAAATATAAATTCTAAAGCAAAATTAACAGGGAAAAATCTGAACCTCGTAGGTGGTAAGGGAATTGAAGAGAACCAATTGGTATAAATATGAAGTTATGTGCTATCAAAAAATAGTATTAGTGAGCACTATATTTTTATCACAGAAAGTTTGAACTACTTAAGGAAAGATACTAAAGGTAATTTCCTAATATTAGTCAATGGCACTCTTAGAAGAATAAAAATGATTCTCAGACAACACAATACTATGGAAATGTAGTTTCATAGCCATTTAGTAGAACTGTTACAATAGCACCGGCAACCAACAGGTATGTAAGCCTAGTACATATGAAGCTTTACTACATATTCTCTAACAACTGGGGTACGTATTTTCCCTAAAAATGTTACTCCTGTAGCTGGGCAGTGATGTCACATGCCTTTAATCCCAGCACTTGGGAGGCAAAGGCAGGGGGATTTCTGAGTTCAAGGCCAGCCTGCTCTACAGAGTGAGTTCCAGGACAGCCAGGGCTATATATAGAGAAAAAAGAGAAAAAAAAAAGTTACTCCTGACATTCCTAAAAGACAAAATTTTAAAGTCCCCAGTTTCACCAACATGACTATCTAAACATGAGCTAAACAAGGACAGCAACCATAGACATGCCAAAGTGAGTGGGGGAAGTTCTCAAGTCCTCAGCCCTTTGCCAAGGGAATGGTGCCATCCACATTAAGGCAGATCTTCCTGCCCTTGGTTAATCATCATTTTGAAATGTATGTTAGACTGTTTTTTCCCTGTAAGTGCCAAAGAGTGGTTCCTCTTCTTGCTTTTGTTTTGTATTTTATGTAAAATATATTTAATATATATGACATATATATAATATATGGCAAAAGCAAGTTGAAAACTTTACTTATAAAATATTAAGATGTATGTATCTGTTTGTTTATGCATATAATTACTAAGGAGACATGAAAAAACTCTGCCATTGATACCCCAGAACATGGGAATTGGCTTCTTTCTTGCTTGGAAAGAGATAGGAAGAGTCTTTTTATTGAGTATCCCAGCCAAAGTTGTTTTTTCCTATTTTGAGCCTTGTTAAGTACATCAACAATTTTGTTAAAAGTAGAGAGAACTATTTGTATTTACATGAATTGATAAACCTTCTTTGAATGAATAAATTTGCTTTTTATTATGCATTTATTTTAGACTGAACATCACTTAGTAGCTTAGAAATTTTGAATGAATTCATTTCAAAAATTCAAATGATTTGTGGTTTTGATGCAACTAGTTTATGTTCTTCATCTACCTACTGTTCTCGGTCTGTATATTCATTTACATTACAAATAAATGACACCATGTGGCATTTGCCCATATTTATTGAAATACTATTCATAATAGCCAAAATAAGTCAATCCAGGATCCCTAGATTGATGAATCAATAAAGGAAATGTGGTATATTTATACAAATAGATAACTTACATCTGCAAAAAAATAATAAATCTTGTCATTCTAGCAACATGAATGTAAACATAAATCATTCTGTTAGGTGAACTAAGCCAAACACAGAAATATAAAATAAAAATAACAAAGTTTCCAAAAGTGAGAAAAAAACAGAATCCAAAGTATATTGTTATTCCCTGTTCCAAAATACCTCACAGGATTAAATGCCACAATGCTAACAAAAACATATATGCTTAAAATAGTTGGGCTTTGTTATGATTGTTACTAAGTATTTATACCTTGTACAGATTATTTATGATAAATGGTCAATGGATATTTGTTGAGTATATGAATTAAGGCTCAATTAGAATTTTTTAATTAAGAAAAACAGAAACTATGGACTCAGACAATGAGGAAATGTATATGCTGTGTTGCTGAAAAATCAATTTACCTATGAATTAGGGCTAGATTTATCACACATAGAATACTCATAACTACAACTGCAAATCTCTAGTCCTTTAAATATAGTAGTACCTTCACAAAGAAACTGGAAGAAATCTCCATAGGAGTTCATTTGACCCTGGCAGCCTTCAGTGTGTATGCTTTGGACTGCTTAAGAGTGGGAGCCACAGGCTCCCATTTGCAGATTTGATGCTTTATGAAACACTCAAATCAATGTGTGTGTGTGTCTGTGTGTGTGTGTGTGTGTGTGTGTGTGTGTGTGTATACTGTGTGTGTATGTGAGTGTGTGTGCCTATGCACATCAAAATAGATCCAGATATAATTTTCTGCATTCTCCTACCTGAAGAGCACTGACATGAAGACACAGATTCACTCAGGTTTTTGTTTGTTTGTTTGCTTGTTGTCAGATAATCTATGAACATGAATGTTAAGGCAAGATACAATCTGATCATTTTAGGTCTGTTAACCTCGATTGCCCAGCACTGTATTATTTAAATAACCTGTTACAAACCATCTTTCCTGACTCTCTTGGTTTCCTAAGTAAAGGTTTATTTTCTAGTCTTTGTCTTAATAATTTAAGTTTATTAATTACATAAGAATTTACTCCTGAGCTACTACATACAACCATATTGAAGTACGCTATAGGAAAAGGGCTTAAGGGAAATTCTTTAACTTCCAGTAGCTTAAAGTCTAATGGAAGGACCCTGAATGTAAATAAATCATTGGATTACAATGAGAACAATAGACAAATGAATCTCTGAGATGAAAGATATGAGAAAGAGGCCACAGCTATAATATTTAATAGACTAAAAAGTGCATCATCTGCAAGAAACTTAAAAAGATAGCTGCAGAACTGCCAGACTCAGAGAGAAACCGAGAATTCTAGAATGCTCCAGGTCTAAGGGAATTCTAATTTCTATTTTTAAAAATTGTAATGTTGGAAAAGCAATTTCTTACCAATGCACTAATCTTTGAAGATTTAAATTAAAGCCTAGTACTCTAACACTTCAAAACCACTCAGAGAAACCTTAAAGCCCATGATTGACCAGTAGCCGTGACTAATTAGGGAGACGCAACATCATGTTGAGAGTGGAAAGGCATGGAAAGGCTCTCAGCAGAGGGTACCTGGGAAGGGCTGCAGGAAGATAGGGAAGGAGAACCTGATGGTCCATTTCAATCATTAACATTTTTAAAAATTTATTAAGATACAGATACATGAAAAGTGAATATTAAACAAAAATATAAAATTTAAAATTTGTTGTGATAGAATACCCAATACTTAGATGCAAATCAAAAGAAATCTTTGCTTAAAATATTGTCTATTGTTACAAGCTACAAAATTATGTCCTATGCCTCTGCCTAGGCATAGACAAACAACACATGACAAAACATTCTATCTCAAATACTTCTATTTTTAATTTATTTATTGGATATTTTATTTATTTATATTTCAGATGTCATCTCCTTTCCCCATTTCCCCTCCCTAGAGCCCCTCTGTCCTATCCCCTCTCCTCCTTTTTGCTTTTATATCATTTTAATTACATGCAACTATTAAGGTCAGTTCTAGGTTGAGGCAACTAGCAACACAATAGATGCAAATAGTCAAGGAACAAGCAAGACAATAAACACAAAAGTCAAAGAACATGCAAGGCATTAAACAAAATTCCGTGAACACTCCCAGGATTACTGTTTCTAAGGGCTTATCAGGATGACCAAAATATCTGAGCCAACTTCCCTGTCCTAGCCCAAAGTCATTTTCATATCTGAAGCCTACTTCCTTGTTCTAGTCTAAGATTTAGACTCCTATCTGAAATTACTTCTTTGTTCTAGCCTAATGTCAGATTCCTGCCTGAAGCCTACTTCCTTTGACCTTGGCCAATGTCATATTCCTGCCAAGCAGCCCATTTCCTTGTCTTTGGCCCATGTCAGATTCTTGTCAAGCAGCCCCAAAGGCTCTCTGCCTTTCCCCCTTTTTTTATTTCATTAACAAAACTGAGCCTGTCTTAGGTTGTTCTGACAAGAATGCCTTCCTTACCCATCATGGAATATGCATTATCAAAAGCATCGCACTTCTGTCTTAGGTTGGTAAGGCTCTGTGTCAAATTTTACCCAGCCTTGGCTTGCCAGCCTGCCAGTTTTATAACCCTGTCTAGTGGTCCATTTTCAGGTTCAAGCCATGTACTTTGGCTGCCAACATGTTGAGGTTGTTAGAGACAAGCTTTAACATGATGGGCAGGAATAAAAGGACTCCCAGAACAAAAAGAGCTAGCATGATCAAGCTATGTATGCCATTCTTGAAGCTTGACCAAAATAGAAATACTGACCTCATGCTTCTATTTTTAATCTACATCACCTGACAGTGTTTCATTTCCCCAAGCAAAAGGACATCTCTCTCCTTGGCAGTTCTTCCTTCCAAGAATCAGACTCAATTCACTCACTAATTTATACATTAATTTATTTTTATTTAATCAACAAATATTGTTTTATTTTCCATTAAGTATTAGACACAAGCCTGATGCAGATGTGATGGCTCATGCCTTTAATCCCAGAATTCCAGAAGCAGAGGCAGGTGGATTTCTGTGACTTAAGGGTAGCACTGTCTACAGCAAGCTTCAGGTCAGCCAGACCCATACAGTGTCTCCAAAGAAAGACACTATTTTTGGGATATAAAATCTTGTTAAAACAGAGACAACATTGCTTTCCTGATAGTACATTCTAGAAAAATTGATATATAGTCAGATGATAGATACATGAAAGGCCAACAGGGCTGTTTTATGCCCGCAATTAACAGTGATTTCTGAACATAACAGGGCAATTGCACATATGAACTCACAAGATTGTGACATTATGACACATCAAGCCAGACAAAATCCTGGCATGGAAGAGGAAGATGGTCATGAATTCCTAGTCATAGTGAAAAGCTATTGGTAACTGATAGCTGCAGGAAGGAAAAAAAAAAGTGAGCTGTCTTTCCCAGTGTGTCCTGTGGTAAGTCTACCATACTCCAGTGGGTGGCCACAAACTCAAGGGTATATAGATAAGACTAAATGGACTTGATGTATTAGCTTTCTTACAAAACTGAGGACACAAAGGGGTGAGTATTAAAAGGGATGGTCTAGGAGGAGAAGAGAAAATGGTGTATATGATCAAAACACAATATGTAAATTTTTCAAAGAACTAATAAAATTATCTTTTTCAACAAACATCACAGAAGAGGAGGCAGAAAGATACAAAAGGCCAGAAGACCAGGATGTTTGGTGAGGGATACTATCTTCTGTATGCGACATGGAAGCTACACACATGAAATCTCAAAAATATGATGTCATGGATCTTAAAAGAAACCCTTCTAGACTGGCATAATTCCTAACTGCAGTCTAAATATTTATTCTTCTAGCCACAGATAAGAATAGCTCTCACCCACATTAATGCTTTCTTTGCAGCAGATAGAGACTATTATTTTAAAAACCACAATCGGTCGAAGTGCAGAGGACAATTGATTACAGGCACCTAGCCCCAAGAGACACATCGACTATACAAGTCCTGAAGCTAAGCCTCAGAAAGCATCTCAGAAGAGTTGGCAGACTGTAAAAGTCTGAGAACCAGGAATTCCTAGAAACGGCAGGAAAGTTACATTCATGATACCTCAGCAATACAACTGGCTAAACAATACTTGAATAATGATTACACAAATAGACATGCCAATGGAAAAGGGGAAAACCTCATAGGATTCCCCCACTTCTCCACAAAGAACTACAGGCAAATAATGACTACTGAGAGAGGTAGTATTAGGCTTCCCCAGGAATGGGCTCCCTAATTGGTTATGAAATACCAGTGGCAGCCCTGAAAGGATATGCATGTAAGGATTACTAAATGGACACAGAAAGTTGGGTCTATATGCATACATAACAATAATATCCAAAGAAAAGGAAGCAATGAAGTTGAGAAAGAGTAAGGAAAGGAATATGGGAGTAGTTGGAGGGAGGAACAGAAAATGATTTAATATCGTAATTAAAATTTTACTAATGAAAAATGGCAAATATTCTCTTACCTATTCAAATCAAGACCACTCTTCTGCTCCTTCCTTTCATTACTTTCCCCTCTAGCTTCAGAAGCAAAGACCTGAAATAGATGGACTTACTATAAAAGGTCTCTTCGGCCCCACTACTTTCTAAGTTCTCTACATCATAATCTGCCAGGCCTCAGTTTCATATTGCAAATTAGAAACCATATGGAGTTACATCTCTAAAAGTGTGGGTTGCATAGAATTCAGCAACACTAAAAGAGTTCTAAACACAGGACAACCTAAAATTAAAATTGCATTCAAATGTGTAATGAACCAAGTGTTTTCTGCCCGATGGTGTATCACACAAGCTTCACCACAGCCTTGGTGCTGAATGCACAGCTCACACACTTTGCATTGCACATGCTATGCCCATAAACCCTGAATAACCCAGAATTTCTCCTGTCTAGAGGAAATGCAGGAACAAAGAGTGGAGCAGAGACTGAAGGAAAAGCCAACCAGAGACTGCACCACCTAGGGATCCATACCATCTGCAGACACCAAACCCAATCACTATTGCTGATGCCAAGAAGTACTTGCTGACATGAGCCTGGTATAGCTGTCCCCCTGAGAGGCTCTTCCAGAGCCTTACCAATACAGATGCAGATGCACACAGCCAACCATCAGACTGAGCACAGGGGCCCCCAATGAATGAGTTAGGGGAAGGACTGAAAGAGCTGAAAGGGTTTGCAACCCCATAGGAGGAACAACAATATCAACCAACCAGACACACACACCCCTAGAGCTCCCAGGGACTAAATCACCAACCAAAGAATACACATGGAGGGACCCATGGCTCCAGCTGCATATGTAGAAGAGGATTGCCTTATCTGGCATCAATGGGAGGGGAGGCCCTTGGTGGACATCCATTGAAGGCTTGATGTCCAAGCAATAGGACTCAGGTGTTAACCACCTTGGCAGACCCACTACCCCTACAGGAGCTGAGATGAATAGGCCACCTGCTGAGCTTGCCTTGGCCTGAGATTAAGGATGGATTCCCCTCACCCACACTGGGCTGAAGCAAGAAGGGTGGTGGAGATGGGGCTTCACCTTTAAGTTGAAAGATGAACATTAAAGCACTGAGCCTCAATCAGGGACCTTTGTCCTGGCTTCATCTCTTCCTGCCCTCCTGTCCTTCTTCCATTCCCAGTCTCTCTTTCAGGTGAACCCGGTTGACTGTGGCTGCTGGCTGGCAACAATACTTTACATACAGAATTGTCTGTTCTTTTGAAAACACACGGATTTAATTGAAGAAAATCAAGACTTGATATTTCTCTGCCTTCATTCCTCAGGCTAAATAAAATTAGAGCTTTGGTGTGTTTTGTGTTACAATGTTTGATTTTTAAATCTGAGTTTCTAACTTGAATTTCATAAAAATCATTCAATAAATTTTGACTTAAGATTAATAAAGGATTTCTCACAATTTCTACATGTACATAGTTCTACCATTTTGTGCTACCTATTAATGCAAAGAATCACTATCAGCCTTGATAATTATAATTATAATATCAGCATTAATAATTATAAAATTAAAATGTTGATCAACTTTGACATTTAAAATGATCTATGCCTTGCTATATCAATCTTAAAGAGAAACTGAGATTGGCCCCCAGCACCCATTGTCAGATAGCTCAAATTGCCTGAAATCCCAACTTCAGAGGATTTGATGCTCTTCTCTAGCTTCCCTGTGCACCTGCACCCATGTGCACAAACTAACTGCACAAACCAACACAGACACATACACAGAGATAACTGGAAATATAAAGATAACTCTTTTACTAAATAATGAATGCATTTAAATAGACATGAAAATATGAGTGGTGTGCTAGAGAAAAGTGCAAAGGTCTTGGGGTTCTAAAACATGCAATAGTGTATTTAACAGAAGAAAGGTTATGTCAATAACTTAAACTTTATCAGTCCTTGTACCTCTTTGTGTTTACTTATATCTGCCATCCAACTGTGAAAAGCAGACTGTATCAAATAAATACTTTCTTCTTCCAGGGAAACCCTTAAGATACATATTAATATTGTAGAAATATATGAATAAAAATTAAATCATTAAACAGTGTTACTCAGGTATCCAGAATACAGGATAATGCAAGTGAGTTTTGTGTGAAAATAACAAAAAGCGGTTTTCCTAAGCAAGGGGCAAGCCTAATCTCTACCAAACCATGCTTACATTTCAACCTGAATATTTAGGAATGCTTCAAAGTATGTTGTTATGAAAGAGAGATCACAGCAGCAACAACCAAGTGTTCTGAAAGCAGAGGATGCACAGATCATTATAATTTGTAGTTTTAGATATGAAACGTGTCAAAAGATGCAATAATACAAACATAGTGCATTTCCACTTGTTGATCTAAAAAGATAAATTTATTCACATCTTGATCTTACTCAAGTGAAGAAAAAACTTGATTTTGATAGAGAACAGATGAAAATCAGAATTACCAGTCCTTAGTTAAGGACCAACATTTCAGACAATAAATCAAGCTTACAAAGATGCAAATTCTAAGATACTAGGCTGGATGACTAAGAAGAATTTGGCTCAGTGAAGGAAGTACCAACAAGAATTCCAGTTCTACAAACAAAACTACAGGAAAATCTAAACCTTGTAAAATCAGTCTACAAAGAAGGTCTCTTGAACATCAAATGATGCTGCTGGTCAGCAGCAGCTTTGCCGTTGCTCACAAACATTACTTATTTAGTCAAGAATAATATAGAAACAAAACAGAGTCAGATGAAGGCAAGGCCTACCGGCTCTAACTGAAATGCCAAATCTTTTAAGCTCAGACTTCATTTTAGAGAACCTGACCTAAGTTTGAACTCAGACAAACTAACAGGCTGGTAGCCAGCATTAGTTTCCAAGTTGTCCCCCAACAAAACCTAGCTCCAGGCTCCAGGTTACACCCCCAACAAGACCAGCATCTCCAGATTACACCCCCCAACAAGACCAGTGTCTCCAGGTTATTCCCCCAACAAACCTACACAAGCCCACCCACTGCCTAACGACCACCAATGCAGAGGAGAACAGAAATCAAGTTTATGATATGACTCCCAGCACCAGCGAATTATGTTAAAGGCCACAGCAGCTTTCCAATTTAGTTGCTTGCAAATATATTCCTTGCCTTGCCCTGACAGACATTCGGGACTCCTTTCTCCACCAAAACCATCCTGCATGACAGAGGTGCATTGCGGGTTGGGAGGAAGCTAGCTGGAATAGAATAAAAACCCTGCTGTGAGTTGTATCAGATTGGCTATTCTCTGTTTTTTGGGGCTCACTAACATTCCCTGGTACAACATAACTAACACAAACTAAGAAGGCAGGAGTTAGAAGCTGTTCCACCAAAGACAGATCTCATCAGTGAAAAGAGCCATCACACACTTGAAGGCCCTACAACTATGTAAGAAGTGCTTTTACTTCCCCCAATTCACAGCATGTTCCTAGGTAATTTGTTCAAACCACATGCCAGAAAAGTTAGCCATTCTCTTTGGCCACAGTTAACCAGACTAAAAGTGAACCAATCAAACTTTCTTTTTAAAATTCTTTTTGTTAATTATTTTATTTGTTTACATTCCAAACGTTACCCTCTTCCTGGACCCTCTCCAAGAGTTCTTCACCCCATCCTTCCTCCCCTTTGGTTTTGAGAGTATGCTCCCCTCTATCTCCTCACCCAACTACCCACCTCCACATCACCCCTCCCTTCATCCCCCTTCCCTGGAACATCAAATCTCTACAGGATTATTAAGCACATCCTCTCCCATTGAGGCCAGACAAGGCAGTCATCTGCAACATATGTGCCAGGGGCCGTGGACCAGCCCATGTATGCTCTTTGGTTGGTGGCTTACTCTCTGGGAGATCTCAAGGGTCTGGGCTAGTTGATATTATAGGTCTTCCTATGGGGTTGCCATCCCCTTCAGCTCCATTAATCCTTCCTCCAACTCTTCCACAGGGGTCCCTGACCTCAGTCCAATGGTTGGCTGTAAGTATCTGCATCTGTTTCAGTCAGTTGCTGGTAGAGCCACTCAGAGGACAGTCATGCTAGGCTTCCTGTCTGCAAGCACAGCATGGCATCAATAATAGTATCAGAGTTTGGTGCTCATCCATGGGATAGATCCCAAGTTAGGCCAATCACTAGATGGCCTTTCCTTCAACCTCTGCTCCATTTTTGTCCCAGCATTTAGACAGGAACAATTCTGGGTCAAAAATTTGAGCCATGTTTATCTACTGGAACTGTACATAAGACTTAATTTTCTTACATGATGTTAAGCAAGTCAAAGTCGGCCCCTAGGCAATTCAATATCATAGCAAGCTTGAGATAGAAACTAAAAACCTTAGAAAGATTGTCAGAAAGTAAAAGGGTGTACTACTGAATACCTAGAGAGAAACTAATCTAGAACATAAGGTCTAAAGATATAGAGAAGGGAAAAGAGGCTACCTAATAACTTTCAGTACATAAATACACGATGCTTCAGTTAAAAATATAGGCCCTTTAAATCAACATGAGCAAAAATAATCATATTAACTCTCTAAAACAATATGCACAAGGCTTGCATGATTCTGTATAAGTCCTTGGTGTATTTGTTATGGCTTCCAGTTTAGTGGTTTTTTTAATGGGACTCCTGAGTGTGAAAAGAAGTGGTCTTTGATTCTTGTGCCTTCTCTTAGGCTCTTTCTTCTATTGGTTTGTCTTATCCAACTTTGATGTTATAGTTTTTTGTTTAATCTTATTATATTTTATTTTGTTATATTTTTCTTGATGAATAAATGAAAACCTAGCGACTAGGGTAAAGGTTAACAACTGAACTGCCATTTAGCATATCTCTTATGCTAAGAGATGAAAATCAGTTTTCTCCAAAGGAGTGGCACTGGGTATATATCAACAACCCCAAGGCAGGCCTCATGGTCAGAAGTAGTTGACCAACATATAATAGACTCCCACAGTTTTTTTTTGTTTGGTTGTTTTTTTTCCTGGTTTGGGTGTGGGTTGTTGTTGTATTTGGGTTTTATTGTTTTTTGAGAAAAATTAAGTTTGACAGGTAGGAGGGACAAAGGATTTAGAAGGACTTGGGGAGGGGGCAGAATATGATCCAAATATAATTAAATATAATTTTTAAATAATATATTTGTTAGTAATTAAGATTGCTGATAATTTCTCTTGAAAGTCTTGTTCTCTAGAATTTTGAAGGACTTTCAAAACATATAATTCTCATTTGCAATGCAGTTATTTATAGTCCCATGTTAAATATTCAGATCCAATTATAATTATTCTATTTGTAGATGATATTAAGATAGATTTAAATATGATCTAATATGCTTGGATCTACGAATCTCAGAAAAAAAGAAACTACAAAGAAAAAACTATGTATGCCTCCATGGGAATCAGGCACCAAATTTTTAAAAATTGCTCCCATATTTTAGCCTATTTAGGTATATGAAAGGTTAATATCTAATTCCATTTACAATGCTGATCCAGCAAGAAAGAAATTAATTTGGCATTAGAGAAGTTACATCAATTTCCCGTGTAACTGAAGTAATGCATTTACTGGAAAGAGATTAATATCAATTCCATAAATCATTTATATGCTTTTCCCAGAGTTTGAGACATCTGAGTAATGTCATATATATGGGAGCTTATATCATTTTGTGCATATTCCATTCATTAATCTGTGCCTGGAGCTGTAGAGGAGTCATGATAAAATATAAATTTTTGAAAAACATCAATCTTTCTGATTTGAATTTTTTTGTGACTTCGGTATGGTAAGCCTAATGTCAACAGAATTGCAATAATAATGATTCACACTATCAACCAGCATTTTCAGGAAAGAAATTAAACATTTAGCCAATTAGCTTCCTGGTGGTAACAGCTATTCAATGTCCACATGATAAGACAATGTGTAAATGTCAATGTAAAGACTCCATTAAGCATAAAATGTTGCCAAAGGAGAATTGTCTATGCTGCCTTGTCATTTTACTGTTGAATTTCATTATCATATCACCTGAGTTATATGTCCATTCAACAGAGAAGCAGAATAATGTGTGGATGAGGCTCTGTGTAAAGATTGAAGTGTATCAAGGATTTATTAAAAAGAATTGGCATGTGCAATTGTAGATGTTGAAATCTCAAATCTATAGTTAGTAATCAGACGCAAGAAATCCTATGGCATAGATAAAGTATTTAGACTCGCAAATGATTGAATTAATGATACTCACATTTTAGTAATATACTGATTCAAATGTTTGTTTTATCTAGAAACATCATCCTCAGAGAGATACCAATATTACTGTTCAACCAAATATCTGGTCATTCAGTATCCCCCTTAAGTTCACATCACATAAAAATAACCACCATAGTATCTTAAGGACAACATAATGATCCCCAACATCATTTCTGAATTTCTTCATGTTTGTTTGTTAAGAGAGTTTCTCTGTGTACTTTGTACTGTCCTTGAACTCTTTGTAGTTTCAGTCTGGCCTGGAACTCAGAGCGATCTGCCTACCTCAGAGCTTGCTTGCTTTTCTTTCTTTTTTTTTTCTTCTTTCTTTCTTCTTTCTTTCTTTCTTTCTTTTTTTTTTCTTTCTTTCTTTTCATCCAAACATTGCCCTTATTCCTTCTCCCCATCATTGTGTCCTTCCCCCCACTGCACACCCCTTCTTCTCTGAGAGGGTGGGGCCTCCCTGGGTATTCCTCTACCCTGACATATCTAGTCTCTGCAGGGTTGGGCACTTCTCCTCCCACTGTGGCCAGACAAATCAGCCCTGTGGGGGAACGGATTCCATAATCAGGCAACAGCTTTAAGGACAGTCCCTGTTCAAGTTGTTAAGGTCCAGGAAATACTAAATATTTTTGAAAAATTGGTAATATTAGCCTAAACTGAAATCTTCTATTCTAAGTCATCCATGGCTGACAATATTGCAGCAGTAAAATGTATAAAGATATGGGATAAAGAGCCCAGGCCTTTGGGTCAAGAAGTCTAAGGTTAAACACTGATTCTAATATTTACTAACAAGAACTTAAGCATTAACACTAAGATCCCTTACTCAAAATGTAGTAAAATCGGTACCTATTACATGGAATTATTAGGAGAATTTGAGATAAGATACATTTTTCTTGGATAGTACCTCGCATATCATATATGTTCATTATTGTTATCCTTAGTTCAATTTCAAGACATAAGAATTTCAATTTCGTACTTTAAAATAAACCTAGATAGATAAAATATCTTGCCCAATGCAATATGAGTTGAAATTATTTTGACCCTTCTATGAAGTTGAGTGGTACTTTAAAATAACTTGGTTTATCTTTGGCTTAATAGCATACTAATGTGCTTCTCTCTTGACACAAAATCACAACATTGAAAGTTCTAAGATTTGATACTCCTGATAACAATTAATACTCTTGCTTTCTTATGCTTTTTAGATGTAATAGTAGTATTACTGACCACTAGGAATGGAGCTTGTTAGTTCATTCCAGTAGTGAAATCACACATCCAGGTAACTTTAAACTAATGTTTCCATCTAGATAGGTCCCAAGTACACATAGATGAGTGCTAGGTCTTCTGACTTTCATATTATCAGCAGGGAGAAATATATAACACTGACAGGGATAACTGCCCTCCTTCAATAATTTGCCTCAGTCTTGGTGTTTTATCATAGAAACGGAAAAGAAATTAATGAAAGGAATAAAGCGGAAAGCAAAAGAGTGAATAAAAAGGCCAAGGCATTTTAATGTTATCGCTGCCATTTTCAGAATATCTATCATGGGTTGAGTATTTCTAAAGATTTTGTACATAAGTTTTGCAACATCAAATGTATTTTTATTATTCCTATACTTTATTTTATTATTTATTTTTATTAGCATGCAAAATAATGGTAATTTTAGTATTTCACTATTTTGTTTTATTTATTAATCTTTTGCTTAATAAATGTAATTATTTTGATTAGCATAAAGACTTATAGAATTCATTGTGAAAATTTCATATATTTCATATCATTATACTATGTTCCTATCCCTTCACACTGCCTTCCTCAGTGCTCCTGAAAACACTTCTCTGGCCCCTTCTACATGTAGTTCCATCCATTGTTTTCATAACACATATATTTAAATATTCTGTCTGGTTTCCCAACTCCCTTTTGAAGTCTCCTTTCTTCATTCATTTCCCTAAGATAGACAAATAGATGATAGGTAGATAGATAGACAATGATAGGGTTAACTTTTCAATTCATAGATAGATAGATAGATAGATAGATAGATAGATAGAAAGAAAGATAGATAGATAGACATAGATAGATACATGATTTAATTCTAGATCCTACATATGAGAGAAAACATGTACATTTATTTTTCTAAATTTGCCTGATTTCTCTTAAACTGATGGATTCCATGTTTTATACATTTTCATTCAATTGTCATAATTCAATTTAAGGAATTTACACCTAAATTAAATCCCATTGTATATAGGGAGAACAGTTTTCTTTATTCAGTCATTTGTTGATGGTCCACTAGGATGATTCCATATTTTGGTTGTTGTGAACATTGTAGCAATAAATATGGATATAGGAGTAGTCTGCTGGCTCTAGAATCCTTCAGAGACATAAGTGGCATATCTAGGTTACATGATAGTACTATTTTTAGTTTTGTTGAAACATCTCTAATGATTTACACAGTAGCTGCAACACAGTACATTCCAAAGGGAAGTGTATAAGGATTTCTGCTTACTATATTGTCACTAACACTTGGTTGTCATTTGTATTATTCTTTGTTTTATTTAATCTTTGTATTTATTAGTATATATTAGTTATATATAGTAGATTCACTGTAAATTTTATACATGAATAGAATCAATTTTATTAGATTTAGCCCTATTATTTTCGCTTGCCTCTCTTCCACTCATGATGATTCCCTTCTTTCTCAAAACCAGTCCACCATCTGTCTGTGGTGTGTGTTGTGTTCACGTGCATGCATGTACACACACATATACACCCAATGACTTTTTTAGGAATGCTTATGTGAACATATGAGAGAAGTTTTTTATAGAATCATGGGCAAGTTATCAGAGACTACACCAATGAAGAAAACACAACCCAGCAACCATACCACCAATAGTTCCTCTTTATTTTAGCCATTTTGACTGGGCTGGAATATGATTGGCTACTGATATAATTTTAATTTTAATTTATATTTGCCTGATGGCTAAAGATGTTGAACATTTTCAAATATTTATTAGCCATTTATATTTCTTCCTTCGGGACCTCTATTTAATCCATTAGCCCATTTACTGATTGGATTTGGTCTGGAAGAATTGAATTTTTTGAAGCTTTTTATATGATTCCAGATGTTAATCTCCTGTTAGATGTGTGATTAATAAAAATTTTCTCCCGTTGTGTAGGCATTTCTTCATTCTACTGATTATTTCCTTTGCTGTGTAAGTTATTAGTTTATGTAAACTTATTTGTCAGTTGCAGGGATTTTCTGTGATATTAGAGTCATTTTCAAAATGTCTGTTCCTATGTTCTTAATTCTAATATTACATTTAGGTACCTATTCTATTTTTAATTTGCAGAGTGACAGAAATGGACTTAGTTTCATTTTTCTACTTATATCTAGTTTTCCCTAGCATCATTTGTTGAAGATGCTAACTTCTTTCCAACATATGTTTTGACACCTTTGCCAAAATTTAGTTAGTATAGCAAAATGGCATGGTTTCTGTATTCTCTGTTCTATTCCATTGGTCTATATATATGTTTCTATGTCAATGTGATCATGTTAGTGTTATTATTTACTGTGACTTTGTAGTAAAATTTGAAGTCATGTATTATAAAGCTAACATCACTCTTTTTGCTTAGAATTGGTGTGCTATTTCAGAGTCTTTCATACTCCCATATGCATGCTAGGACTGTTTTTTCTTTTCTTTTCTTTTCTTTTCTTTTTCTTTTCTTTTCTTTTCTTTCTTTTTTAAATTTTTGTTCTTTTTTTCATTTGTTTACCTGAAGATTAGGAAAATAACCGACTTTATTGAAAAAAGAAAAAACTGCAAAATAAGAATTCATGTTACTTTTCTTTACTTTAGAATGTATCTCAAAATCTGATATTATGATTGATTGAAAATACATAGTTCTAGCAGAGAGCAAAATTCATACTGGCAAATAATATGGACAAAAGATTCTTTTGGAACACTTTCAACACATCATCATTTAAAGGCTACTATGTTTTCAGCATTTTTTATTGGATATTTTCTTTATTTACATTTCAAATTTTCTCCAACATATGACAAGGACACATGCTCCACTATGTTCATAGCAGTCTTATTTGTAATAGCCAGAAGCTGGAAAGAACCCAGATGTCCTTCAACAGAGGAATGGATACAGAAAATGTGGTACATTTACACAAGAGAGTACTATTCAGCCAGCTATTAAAATCAATGAATTCATGAAATTATTAGGCAAATGGATGGAACTAGAAAATATCATCTTGAGTAAGGTAACCCAATCACAAAAGAACACACATGGTATGCACTCACTGATAAGTGGATATTAGCCCAAAAGCTCAGAATACCCAACATACAATTCACAGACCATGTGCAACTCAAGAAGAAGGAAGATCAAAGTGTGGGTGCTTCAGTCCTTCTTAGAAAGAGGACTGGTTTTTTCTAATTCTATCACAAACATTAGAATTTTCATGGATATTTGCTGAATCTGTAGATTGCTTTTGGGAATATAGCCATTTTGAAAACATTAATTCTGCTGTGCCAACCATGGTAAATGACATCGTTCAATATTCAAGAAACCTCAATGTTTTCTTCTATATTTAAAACTTTCATTATATGAGTCTTTCACTCCCTTAAGTTTATTTCAAGATATTTTTAAGCTATTGTGAGTAGAATTTTTTTCCTAATTTCTTACTTAGTCAAGGTCATTATTGCTGTATATAACAGTATGTTGAGTTTTTGTATCTTGATATTTTGCTGAAAGTGTTAATCAAGTTGAGTTTGCTGGTAGAGACTATAGGGCTTTAAAGTACAAAATCGTATCATATCACATCATATATAAAAAGGGTAATCCTGCTTCTTCCACTCCTATTCGCATGTCTTTTATTTCTTCCTCTTGTTGCTCTAGCTAAGATTTCAAGAACTACTTTGAATAAGAGTGTAAAGTTCCTCCTGACTTTAGAGGAAACAGTTTAGTTTTTCTCCATGGGTTTGATTTACGTTACTTTTATTATATTGAGTGTGTTCCTTCTGTTCATAATTTCTTTCCTTAGAGCTTTTATCATGAAGGAATGTTGAACTTTGCCAAATGCATTTTCTGCATCTATGTGTATAATTTTCTTCTTTATGCTTACTAATGGGCTGACTGCATGTATTGATCTGCATATATTGAACTATCTTTGCATCCCTTGAAAGAAACCATCATGGTCATGGTGTATAATTTTCTTATTATGTTCAAGGATTTGTCTTGAATCAATTTTACTGAGAAATTTTGCATCCATGTGTCATCAGGGATTGGTCTTTAATTTCTTTGTATTATATGCTATTCAAGTTTGGGTATCAGAGAGTGTTGGATTCATAAAACAAGAAGGGTAGTTTTCTTTCTCTTTATAGAATAGTTTAAGAAGTATTTGTGTGTTGTGTTAGCTATTTTAAAACTTCATAGAACTTAGCAGTAAATCTGTCCAACCCTGGGCTATTCTATATTGGAAGATTCTTCCTGCCATTTCAATCATGTTACTTTCTATAGAGATAATTAAATTTTTATACACTCTTAATTTAAATTTTAGAGGACATATGTTTCAGTGAATTTATCCTATTCTGGATTTGCTGAAATATAAATTTTTAAAGTTATTTGATTTTTCTCTGGATCGCCCTTTGGTATCTCATATAACATTCCTCCTTCAACCTCGAGCTTGGATACACTGGCTAGGGGGTTATCAGTTGCATCATTTAAAAGAACCAACTCAGGCTGGAGAGATTGCTCAGTGGTTAAGAGCACTGACTGCTCTTCCAGAGGTCCTGAGTTCAATTCCAGCAACCACATGGTAGTTCTCAACCATCTGTAATGAGGTCTGGTGTCCTCTTCTGGTCTGTCTGAGGAAAGCAATGGTGGTGTACTCAAATGCTTAAAAAAATAAATAAATCTTAAAAAAAAATAAAAGAATCAACTCTTTACTTGATTTATTCTACATATTTAGTCTCAATTCTGTCATTTGATACCTTGATATATAATAGTGGTATAGCTGGGTCATCAAGTAGATCTATTTCCAAACCTCCAGATTGATTTCCACAGTAGTTGGAGCAGTTTGGAATCCCACCAGCAATGGAGGAGTGTTCCTCTTTCTCCTCATTCTTGCTAACATGTGCTGTCACCTGAGTTTTTGGTCTTAGTCATTCTGTTTGGTGTAAGGTGATATGTCAGGGTAATTTTGATTTGCATTTCCCTGATCACTAAGGACTTTGAACATTTCTTTAAGTGCTTCTCGGCCATTTGAGATTCCTCTGTTGTGAATTCTCTGTTTAGTTCTATACAACATTTTTGATTGGGTATTTTGTTTTAGAGTTTATTTTCTACTTTAGATAGACAGAAGACCAAAGTATTTATTTTACATCGACTTTAGGAAATGTTCTAAGGGCTGATTTAAAAGTATCTACCTGTTCCACAGAATATTTGGTAGATATCTGTCAAGTCCATTTGATCTACAGTGTAGTTTAACACTGCACTTACTACTGTAGATGTAAAATAAATAATAAATTATATGTTACAATTTCAACATGAAATCATCTTCACATGCTCCTGTGCCTGAAATCTTTTCTCTATTTGCTGGTAATATTTTGGGACATTATAGAAAATTTAAGACATGGAATCCACTAGGAGAAAGCAGGCAAATTTTGAAGGTTACACTTGAGCTGCAGTCTCTTTGTAGCTCTCTGCCTGTGCCTGCCTAATAGTAAACAGCCTCTTGCTCCACATGCTTCCACAGGCATGATGTTTTATCTCACAAAGGACCCAAAAAACAAAGAGCCAATGGACAAAGCCCTCAGTAACCATAGGCTAAATAAATCTTTCTTACTTGTTTTATATCAGGAATTAGGTCACAGCTATCATTTACAATAACAAAATAACTGGTGCATGTAAAACAAGTATGTGTGGGAAAAGATAAATATAGCAGAAAGGGTATTGGGAAATAATCAGAAATGAAGTGCTTAAGTTTTACACAGTACATACACAAAGCACCTCTGGGAGATATCACTTGAGCAAGAAATCTGAAGAAAATAAACAGGGAAAAATGCTTCCTAAGAGAATGTTTCAGTGGTTAACATCAGTTCTCATATTTTCTCTCTTATAGTGTCTCCTAGATTCCCTACTCACATCTTATATCTGTACACAAAACTATTTAAATCCCTCTCTAAGCTTCTTCAAGCTTCAGAACTAACCACTTATAATCTAGTAAGCTTTGGTAACTCTAGACTGTAAGGTAGATATTTTTAAATCTACTTTAAAGATATCCTAAAGTTCCGTGTTCAAAAAAACATGTCTAAGCTACAGCAACATGCCTGATGTGCCTAGGATTTTCCACTATGCAGCACTACATTTAACTATAATGCTGCCACTCTTACTTTTGTGGCAGACAAAAATGGCACACAGAGAGATTTCCAGTTATTCAAAGAGCACAGGCTCCTATGAAAGAAAATATTTTAAAGTAAACAAAAATTTCCCAAAATAAAATGCAAAACTAGAGAGTAAAGTAAAATTGCATAGGTGTATTTTCAAAGTCTAACAATGTCTAATGACTTTAGCCTAAGCTGTGGAACATAAAATCAGCAGGGAATCAAATATTCTGTTTCAAATGTTATAACACTTTTACATAATTATGGCTATTTTTAAACTCTCAGACCTCTTCCCTATCAAAAAAAAATCTAAGCAGCCTTTTAGTCTGCACATGCAAGCTTTATTTTGAAATGTTAAATGCTGATCAAATACACAATTCACTTACCATCCTGCCATAAAATAACTAAGTGTGACCTTGCTCAGTAAACTGCTAGGCTGGCAACACTTAGGAGATGCTGATGTTAACTATCACCATTAAAACAGAGCTTCTCTTAAGGCTCAGCAAATTGTGTCAACTATTAGTGCTCAGAGCCATGAGAAGCAGTGAGTACTTAGTGACCTGAAAACCCATGCTCACCATTTACAGAAAGCTCAAGAAATTACTGATAAAAGTTTCCTCCATTCAACATTTAAGATTGAGTAAAAAAAGGATCACAGATAAGGACAGAGAGTTCAACAACAACAACAACAACAAAAAAAAACCACCTGTTACAAAGTTGTTGAGATCATCAAAGGACTAAACTTCGAGTGATGGGGGTGGGGACATAACAGAAGAGAGGAGGGCAACAAAGAAGACAACAATATAAACCAGGAGTTTAGGCAAACCAAGCAGGCTAAGAAAACAACATTGACAGCAGCCAAAGGGTTTCTCTAGCAAATTCATAAAAATACATATTGTCATTACTGTGGACAGATTAGTAGTAGTAGTAGTGTGAAAATGGCCATCTTATCAAAAGCAACCTAAAAATTTAATCTATTCCCCATCAAAATTCTAATATAATTCTTCACAGAAATTGAAAAGAACATCTTCAATTTCATATGGAAACATGCACAAAGAAAAAGGCCAATACATTAAAAAATAAACCTGAATAATAGGACTTTTAGAAGTATCACAACTGAGATTTTTACATTGTATTACAAAGCTATAGTAGTAAAAACAACATAGTATTGGCATAAAACTACACACATTAATGGATGAAACAGAACTGAGAACACAGACATAATTCCACACACATATGGACACCTGGTTTTATTTTTTTACAAATAAGAAAAAAATATACACTGGATAAAAGACAGAATCTTCAACAAATGATGCTGGTCAACTGGATAGCTGCATGTAGAAGAATGAAAGTAGATTCATATTTTTAATGCTATTAAAATGTCAACTCTAAATGCATCAAGGGCCTCAACATAAGCCTAGACACCACAGATATAGAAGAGAAGGTAGGATAAAGGTTTGAGCTCATTGGCACAGGACAGGATTTTCTGAACAGGATCCAAGTAGCACTGACATTAAGGCAATAAATGGGACTTCATAAAACTAAAAAGCTCTGAACAGTGAAGGACACCATCATTCATGGGGAAATATATCAATTATACATCTAATAGAGAGTTAACATCTAGAATATATAAAGAACTAAAAAAGCTAAACACCAAAAATAACCCAATTAAAATGTGGTACAGAACTAACCAGAGTTCTCAAAGGATGAAATACAAATAAATGGCTAAGAAATATTTTTTAAATGATCAACATCTTCAGACATATAAATATACCAATTACTACTACTTTGGGATATCATCATCCATTCAGAATGGCCGAGATCAACAAAACATTCTGGTAAAGATGTGAGGAAAGGAGAAGATTTATTCATTGATAATGTGAGTGCAAACTGGTACATCCACTATAAAAACAGATGTGGAGATTCAATAAAAAGCTGAACATTGATTTACTACAATATTCATCCACACCACTCTTAGATATATTCCCCAAAGTACTCTATATTTTACTACAGAGATATTTGCATATTATACATTTCTTCTTCATTCATAATAGTCAGAAATTGAAAACAGCCTAAATGTCCATTGATTGACATTTAAACATAAAATGCAAATATGATAAATTTACACAATGAAATATTATTCAGCAATTAAAAATGAAATTATGAAATGTTCAGATAAATGGAATTATAAACAATCATCCTAAGTGTAGTATTCCAAAACCAAAAACACCAAATATTTCATGTTTTCCTTTATATGTGATGTAAGCTTTTAAGCTCTCCATATTTATGCTTTAATAGAGAAGAAATAGATAAAAATGTTAGAAATAAATAAAGAGAAAACTAGAATAAGAGGATTAAATGTGGTCAAGGATGGAAGGACATGGTAAAGGAGGGGATGTGGGGAGAAACACTAAAGGTACTTTGAAAAGACCAAATGGAAAACGTTTATTCTAGAAGCTTCATATATATTTTTTTCATATATATATATATATATGTAGTGTGTGTGTGTGTGTGTGTGTGTGTTGCATATACATATATATACATATATATGAAAAAAGTTTAAATGAAATCATAATAGGGAACACAATGCCCCAGCTAGAATGCCACCAAATAAAACTTCTAGTGCCAATAATTAATTACATCTATGTTGAAGGGTTTGACAAATAACTTCCCTCCAACCAAACATTATGAGCTACCGCTGAGGATGTGAGTTACTATCCACAATTAGATATCACTGAAAGATAAAGAAATTAAGCTGGTGCCCAGCTAAATGCTTAAGCCTCTACAAACTAGTGTTTGTGATTCTGGAACACACACTACCCACTACCAGAGGCTCGGCTCCTCTCTTCTTCTCTCCCCTTCCTTCCCCCTCCTCTTTTCACTCTCTGCCTTATTCTATCTTCATTTGCATCTAGCTTGTTCTCTCCCTGTAACCTGTCTCTGTAAAACTGTCTCAGTAAACTGTCTCTTCCTTTCTCTGCACTGCTCCCTGAGCTCTCCTTTCTTCATATACTATTCTGTCAAACCTTTCTCTAATCCATAACTTTTTGTGTCACTCAATTAGATATCACTTTCAAACATAGGCACTTCCTTCTACAAAGTAAATTTATCTTTATTGTTTGGGAATAAAGGTGTGTGCTAAGGGCTGAGCCACACTACAACCAGAAACAGGATTTGTTTGTTTTTTTTTTTTTTCAGTAAATAACACATTATGACACTGTTCACAGTGTGAACAAACATCTGGCAACAATCTTTTGTTCATTTTGATTTTCATTTTTTTTTGCATTCTTTTGTTTTGGAGAGACAGAGTGAGAGAGAGAGAGAGAGAGAGAGAGAGAGTGAACATGAAATTTGATAGGTAAGGTGGAGACAATCTGACAGGAGCTGGAGAGGGGAGAAGCATAGTCAAAATAGATTATATGGAAACATTTTAAAAAAGAAATATCCAGCCATCTTCCTTCTCCTTGACTTCCAGTCTTTGTAAAAGCCACTCCTGGGCTAAACCTGGTCAGAAGTGAGCTGACACGGGAGCCCAGAAATGGCTTTAATCCCATCTAAATGTATAGAATTGGACTAATTTCAAGCAGGCAAATGATAAGCATAAGATGTTCCCATACTTTCAGATCTCAAGGACACAGAATACTGTAACCACCTATATTTTATATATATTGGTTAATTAAAAGGTCATTAAAGCTGTGGTGTGTCATGGACTGTGCACAATATACCTTTTGTCCAAACAAAAATTACTTGCAAATGTTCATTACAATGAGTCAGTGGTCTGGTTTGAGGCTTCTGGCTTCAATACATTATCAATCCTGGATCCTCACAAGGTCTCCTCTCAGATATCCTATTGTTGCCCTATGTCCTGGAGGTCCAGCAGCTTTGGATTGCAGAAATAGCCCCTTCACACACTCCAGCAGTTAACAGATGGGATAGATGTTGGGATGGACCAACTCAAAGCCTTGGATCTGGTCCTCCACGTTGGCTGAGTTGGTCAGCCTGCCAGTACTTTTACACCTCTGCCACCAGAGCGAGCTGTCCCACTTTGCCCAGGAAAGGGGTGGGACCAGCCATCACATTGTGACACACTGCAACAGCTTTCATGGTAAGATTTTTTGTTTGTTTTGTATTCTTTACCTTTTCTATTTTTGGGTTTTCTTTGGGGGGCGGGGGTGGTAGGCTGCAAGGTTGAGGCAGATATGATGGGACAGGAGATGAATGGGGTTGTAATGCATGGTGTGAAATTCACAAAGAATCAATTAAAAGTTTTTTAAAGTTAATTAAAAATTAAAACTAAAGTTCATTATCAAAGTGTGACTATTTTGTGGAACAGGAAGAACAAAAGCAAAGGCAACATCATAGTTTTACTAATTAATGTAATTCTTTAAAACCTTATTTGAATGTGAACAGAAGCAATAGAGGATAGGAAAAAGCTAATTTTAATAAAAATTATCATCTTTCTGATTATCATCTTGAATAGTTGTAATTAGATTATAACATATATACTTAATTGTTCATGTACTAAGTGCTTATTAGAAAGAGGGCTACAAACAAACTCAACATCATATTCATATATATATATATATTGTGTGTGTGTGTGTGTGTGTGTGTGTGTGTGTGTGTGTGTGTAAAATAATGTGTTCCCTTCCTTGCTGTTATCTTAATACTAGTGCATAGGAAGGTGGGTTTCTGTGGAAGACCCCTTTACAGCAGTCTCACATTATCAAAAGAGAGTATTTGAACATATGTATAAGTGGTATTTCATTAGATACTATTCATATTTATCTGTTTTTACCCCTAAGGTCTTTAGGTTCACGAATGATAGCATAGAAAAAGCTACCATCACAATTGCAATACCCTTAAAACTCCAAAAATCCTGGAGGAATTCCCATCCCTAGCTGAGGAACTATTGGCTTGTGGCTGCTGCTAGAAGGAAAATCAGTTTTGTTCAATGGAGTATAGAAAGTGCTCAGTATATAAACTACATTCTAGGCTAAGCTCCACGTCCAGGCATAGTCAGACGATACAAACTGGAATTGAGAGAAAAGAATGAAAACATACATTCAGACAGACAGACAGATAGACAGACAGAGACAGACAGAGAGAAAGTTAAGGTGTGTGGATAAGGGAAGGGTGGACAGATCTTAGAGGAGTTGGGGATGAATATAATCAAAATATATTGTATGAAAATGTTAAATAATAAATTAAAATATTTAAGTTTAAAGACCCTTCCTTTCTAAATAAGATACTCATATCATTTCTGTGACAAGGAGTAAAATGAATAGTACCTCTTGACAGTATGAAAGCTAGTCAGTAGGGATTAAGTTTCCAGGTCTATACCATCTCAAATTCTCCAGGTTTTAGGATTCAAATAGGTTGTGTCCTCAGTAATAGGGTCTCACCATCAAGCTTTGGAGGGTAACCAAAACCAATGGTGATATTCTATAATGTTTGGTAGTCTCTGAGTTTCCACTGATCAACAACTCTAAAGAGATAAGAAATTCCATGAGTTTTTATTTTATGGCACTTGATGTCTATGAGGGGCATTGCCCCCCCAATCACAGGGAACTTCATTTAAACTCTTTTCATGTAAATATGAATATGATTATAAATATATAAATAAATATATAGTAACGGTAGAAGGGTTCCATACAACTTTCCCAAATCTTAAAAATTACAAATTAATAACTGAGACCTTGTGAAATAGCAAAGGACACCATCATCCAAGTGAAGAGGCAGCCTATAAAATGGGGAAAACACTTCAGTAGCTATACATCTGATGGAGGGTTAGTACATTGAATATACAAGTAATGTAATTATATTTTAATTAAAAGAAAATAAAAGAACAGAAAACACTAAACACCTAGATATTTTTAAATGGTAACTATACCTAGTCATTTTTTAAGTCTTTGGGAAGAATCTTCTCCATTTTAAAATAAATGTATCAAGTAATTCCTAAGATAAAGTATTCAAGCTAGGACTGAAATCCAGGTCACCATATTTCAAATGTAATGCTATTCTTTCATATAAAGCTACATGGAACATTATTAACTAATACTGAAACTATTTCTTTAAGTTTGATAGTTCTTAATATCATGACAAACAAAGCACTATATTTCCAAAGCCTAAAAATCAAGGAAGGTCAAGTACACCATTCAATGTGCTCATAATAGTGTGAACTGCCCCAAATAGCATTCTCTTCTACCTTAGTGTCTATATTATTTATTTAATATCTGTGTATTTCTCTGACAAAAGGTCATATACTGAAAAGCGGGAGTTGTAGGGCAGATTGTCTTTAATGAACTATTAGGCCGTAAATGTGAAACACTTATGAACAGAATTAGTGCTTATATTCAAGGACCCTCTCAGAGCCATCTTACCCTTATTTTACATTATGAGGGTATATTGAAAACACCATGAAGAACTAAAATGGAGACCATTAGCAGACACTGAATCAGCCAGGGCATCAACCTTAGATTTTCTAACCTCCAGATCTGTAAGAAAAAAATGTTTATTATTTAATACACATAATATATGTTATTTTTATTGTTACAGTACAAACATTAATAATGTACTAATAGTATAAACACGTGTTCTCCCATTTGTCTGACCTGCTGAAGTATGAGAATTATCTTTGCTCATATCTTATTCAATATTAATATATATCAGGCAAATGTAATGAACTTGCAATTATTTATTTGCATATTTGATTTCCAAGATAACTCACAAAAAGAAATGCTGTTTCAACCATGCTCACTGTAACATGCACATTCCAATGGTTTTGTATGCACAGTCCAATTACCCCAACTCAACTTATTGTGAAGAATTAAAGCCATAGGGATAAGCTACATACACAGTGCTCTAATACTGATATTTAATATCAAGTGATAGACATGTGAGAGATTATGTCTTCTAATGTCCCTAGATAACTTTTTAATCTTCAATAGATAAGTGTTTTCTGTTCTGAGATCCTAAACACTGTGAAGCAAAGATAAGATATCATCTACTATGTTCTGTCTGAACACTAGACTCATCAAACACAATGATGAAATAAAATTATGATTTTAGAACACTATTTTCTTTTTAAATGTGTATTATTTTCTTTTATGTGTATGGGTATTTTGCCCCAGTGTAGGTCTGTCTATGTGCCACATGAGTACCGAGTGCTCAAGAAGCATGAGATCCTCAAGAAATGGATTTAGAAATGTTTGTGAATTGTGTGGGTACTGTGAATCGAATCCTGCTCCTCTAAAAAAGCAACTAGTGCTCTTAATTGAAGAGCCATGTGTCTAGTCCCATAAGTCACTAATTTACTGGGTAGTATGTTATTCAGAAATAGGATCTGAAATACTTCCACATCATTCATTTGAGTGAGGTTTTGGAACAAGTGAGGCAAGACCCCACTACATAGGAAATAGCTTAAAATACTCACATTTTCAAAATTTTACCTAGTCTATAAGATCTAACCAATTTGTAACATTAGAAGCAAAGGGAATGTATAACAGTAAATAGATTCTTAAGGTACTAGACTAGGAGAGAAGTATAATGTGATAAGAAGTCATTCATATGAACTAAAGATTTAAGATAATAGCTAAGGTATCCAAGTCTATCAACTCTCTCCTATGATGGTTCCTTGGAGAGCAATCAGACACCACAATTAGGAGTAGAGGGGTTAAAAACTATCAAAATATAGAAAAGTTCTATGGAATCCTATTTTGTCTTTTGAAATTTGAAAACCAGAAATAAATTTCACATAGAACTTCTATTGCTAGTTTTAGACTACAGAACACAGACATCCATGAATTTCTCAATCATACTAATGTCCATTCTACTGGTATATTTTATTGCTGTTGTAATAAAAATAAATAAATAAATAATAAATAAATAAATAAATAATAAATAAATAAAATTAAAAAAAAAAAACCTCCTCGGACCTTTTGGAAAATATAGCTAGATAATGGATTTTCTGGCCTCCTGTAATAAATTCATTCTGCCTGCAACATAGTTGTCATGAGTCCTTTTATCCCTTGGCTTATATCTGCATTGATCACATTTCTGTCTCCACCTTCACTGGGTAATTGTTCTCATGTACATGCGTGTCTCTAGCCTCTCTTTTAATATAATGACAACAATCATTGCAATATAACCCCACCAAACTGTTCAGAATACATCTGAAGAGGTTCTCTTTTTAAATAACTAAACACTTGGTCTTTTGCGGGAAAAGAAGAACCTCTACACTACTGTAAAAGACAAGTTACTCTATACTGCATTACATACCACTAACAAAAAAATTATATGCTTGAAGTTTGAGGTTTCTGCTATAACGTCAGAAGTCATAACTCCAAACACTCAACGTCCTCACTGACTACAAGAACCAGAGCTCTGTCTTCAAGGGACCATGTGATCACTGTAGCTAACACCTGGGCTCTTCACTGACCTCTGAGTTCACTAGACTGGAGTTCTGGTTGCAAGTTTCTGTCCTATACAAACATGAATAGAATTTAAATGTTCTAAGAAAAGGGGTATCTCTGTGAAGGAATGGATATGTCAGTTGGAATGCCAAATGTCAGCCAATTCAATACACACACACCACACACCACACATATATATACATATATTCAAACATCAATGTAACCAAGGTGATTGAATAGACATACCCAGAACTCACTTATTACTTCACAAATAGAGCCAGAGCAACAAGCATATAATTGCATATTGAGGTAGATGACTGCAGGAGAATGCAAGAGTTCTAGAAATCACCAGTACCCAGAATGAAGACCAGCTACCCTAATCACTAGAAGAAAAATGAAGTAGTATTATCAATTTACAGGCACAAGCTGAAAGTATCTAAATAGGACTGCAGTACCTGGAAATTTTATAATCTCATTTATCTTAACACCTGAATGAAATCCCATTATGTATATGTGCCACATTTTCTTTATCCATTTATCATTTGATGGGCATCCAAAGTGTTTCCATTTCCTACATTTTCAATAGACCAGCAATGAGCATGTATCTTTGTAGCTGGATATATAATCCTTTGGGTATACACTATGAGTGGTATAGCTAGATCATATGGTAGTTCAATTTCTATCTTTTTAAGAAACCTCCATACTGATTCCCATACTGTAGGACCTAAGAGTACCAGACAACCTGTCCTCCAGCTTGTCAGGACCATAACTCTGGCTTGTTTGTATAGGACAGAAACCTGCAACCAGAACTCCAGTCTAGTGAACTCAGAGGTCAGTGAAGAGCCCAGTGTTAGCTACAGTGATCACATGGTCCCTTGAAGACTAGAGCTCTGGTTCTTGTAGTCAGTGAGGACGTTGAGTGTTTGGAGTTATGACTTCTGACGTTATAGCAGTCACTGGAAAAACTGGAATCTATAGTGTAATGATTCCAGAGATTACTTGGTCCTGGAAGATCTAACCACAGTCCCCAGAGAGTAAATAGACCTCACTGCAACACCGAGTGATGATCAAAGTTTTGACTCCATCTAGTCACCTTGATGCTGAGTATCTAGTCCTACCCTTGACCCTGTGGTCACATAACCAAGGCAGGATCACTTCGGCAACATATTTGATAATTGATAACAAGTCTTACCAGTTCTGGTACCTGAACTTCTCTGATGAAAGTAGAGGCAAAATTTCTCAACAAAATACTTGCAAACAGAATTCAGGAACACATTGAAATTATACAAGAGAGAAACTATGCCTATTACTGTAACCTTGCTAGCTACCCAGTACTAGTGAAGTCACAGTTATTGTAGGAGAACCTACAACCACTAATACCAAACCACCATAATCCTTAACAACAATTTATAAACATTTGTTTAATAGCTAGCTGTGAGCATCTACCTCTGAGTATGTCAGACACTTGCAGACTTCTAGGGAGACAGCTATATCAGGCTCCTGTCAGCATGTACATCCTGACATCCACATCAACCTATACCTTTGGTGACTGCACATAGGATGGATATCCAGGTGGAATGGTCTGTAGATGGTCCCTCCTTCAGTTTCTGTCCTGCACTGTGTCTCCATATTTGCTCCCTTGAGTATTTTGTTACTCCTTCTAAGAAGAACTGAGCCCCCCCCCACTTGGTCATCATTCTTCATGAACTTTATGTGGTCTGTGAGTTGAATCTTGGGTATTTCAGGCTTCTGGGCTAAAACCCAATAATCAGTGAGTGAATACCATGTATGTTCTTTTGTGATTGGGTTACTTCACTCAGGATGATATTTTCTAGTTCCATCCATTTATATAAGAATTTATCAAATTCATTGTTTTTAATAGCTGAGTAATATTCCATTGTATAAATGTACCACATTTTTTGTATCCATTCCTCTGTTGAAGGGCATCTGGGTTCGCGACACCACGAGGAAAGCAACAATACCAACCAACCAGAGCCCCCAGGGTCTAAACCACTAGCCTGGGAGAGCTTAGGGAGGGACCCATGGCTCCAGCTATATATGCAAGGGAGCTATATATAAGTGGGAGAAGAGATCCTTGGTCCCTTGAAGGCTGGACGTCGTGTGGAGGGGATATTCGAGGGTCGGGAGGTGAGGTACGGGGAGGGTGGGTGGGGATACACCAACGTGGAGGCAGGAGGAGGGGGGAAGGGATAGTGAGTTCCTGGGAGGGAGGGGGAAATGGGGTAAGGAGAGAACATCTGAAATGTAAATAAAATCTCCAATAAAAAAAAAAAAAAACATTTGTTTGTCGTCAAGCAAAGTTATCATCAAGGAAAGTTTTCTTTGCAATAAACAGAGGCCACTACAGAGAACTGAAAACAATAAAATACATGTACACATTATTCCTGCACCTCAGATTCAGGGAACATGTGGAACACTGTCAATTATATAGATGACAATGCTGTGTCATAATACCAAAAGTTGTACATACCTGGGAGTGAGTTTGTAGCATAATAACTTAGTAAAATACAAATTTGACCACAAGAACAAACAATTTTATATCCTGCCTTAAACAGCCTAAATAAATCTTTGAATTAAACTATATCATATGAAATCTGGGTATGCCAAACAAATTATTTTAAATGGCTACTGGATTGTGTTCACCAATAAATAGTTAACAATATCTCTCAGCCTAATGGAAATGTGGAAATGATGTTACAAATTATACTCTCATGGAATATATTGTTGCAATGCTGTTCACATATATGAAAGTCCATTAGGAAGAATTATTATGTTTTCATACTGTGTTTATTTATATGATAGAACTTGATCCCAGAAAACCAACAACTACATACTTGTAAATTTACATAAAATTCCTAAGACCTCATATCATGTATTTTATGTACACAATCAAGTAAAGGGTTCTGTCTGCTGTTTCTCTGGTGACAGTTACGCTTATGTGATAACCAAATTGAAACAAGTGACTCAGATTTAACATGTCTGAGATGCTGTTTCTGGATATTACAGCAGATGTAATTGATACAACCAATTGTCTGCATGTTATAAAACAGGTATTAATAAATCAGTAATTATGTTGTCATGTTGGAAAATTTCTTACACTGAGCCTTCTGGTAAGGTATAAAAATCTGGATTGTTCCCAAGGAAAATACATTCTTTAAAATAAATATGTATTTTATCAGGTTGTACTAAATCAAAACACTCAATTGGTAAAATAAGCAAACTTTGCACTTTCACAATATTGGCATCATTGTAAAGGGCCTTTTGGTCCTTCACTAAGGTAAAAGCAATAAAAGATACGTTTGGGGAATCAAATATAATCCAGGAAAAGGCACAATTACAAGCTTGAGAAATAGATAAAATACTGATCCTAATTATGTGGACATTATTCAAGTCTGACAGAAAGAAAAGTATTGTGTGTGTTGTATCCTCTCAAAATTGATATTCATATTGAAAGTTTTATCCCAAATATCTTACAATGTAACCTTACTGGAGACAAGTACTCAAGTTTGAAATCATTTAAGTACAAATAATACAATGATTGGCATCTTTATCAAAAGATCTTTATGGAAAGTAGGAACATACATAGAAAACACCACATTAAGATAAAATTCAAAATTGGGATGTTTCTACAAGCCAATAAATACAAAATTTAATAACAAATCACCAGAAGCTAGGGATAAGCATTGAACACAGGACTCCACACAATGTATGAAAGAAACAACACTGTGAATGCCTTATCTCACTTTCTCTCCAGCAAAGTCAAGAAACAATGACTTCTGCTCACATAATCCATTCTTTTTACAATGTCTTGTACATCAGCCATATCAAACAAAGACAGTGTGGAATTAAAAATTTAAAAAAATGTATCATAAACAAATTTCCATTTGTTTACTAACAAAAATCTTCAAGGTACAAAAAACTGTCATATAATTGACACTGGGCTATCCCTTAAGAGAAACAGATCAACAAACACAAACAGAAACATATACTCACCTAAAAGAAATTAACAATTACTTGTAAATACAATTATGTTTACATTTTTGTTAATATTTCAGAATATTCTGAGTTACTAATATGCATTATCTAGAAGATATTGAAGACATTGATAGCTACAACGAGCCAATTCCTATTAAATGGAAATATGCAATCAAATCTTGACCACCCATTCAGACTAGACATTCAAAGAAAAACATATAACATTGCCAATTAGCACCAGTTTTATTCCAAAACATCAATATCATTATTATATATTTAAACATATAGAGCAGGTAAAATCCACTATTTCTAGCCTAATTCACCCATCTTTGAATTATGAGAAATTATTACTTCTGTTATTTGTTTTGTCCAAATGTTTCCTAATTGTAATGATTATATTTTAATTTTGTTTATATGAACATACTTTGGTAATAGTTATAGACATATTTTATACTATCATCAATTAGTCATTGATATATATATATGACTGTCTCAAATTCATATTGTATAAAGTAGACATTCAAAGAATTAAAATGTAGAACATTGCCAAATAATGCCAGTTTTATTCCAAAATAGCAACACCACTATTACATATTTAATAACATAGAGAAGTGAAAATCCAATGTTTCCAAATTAATGATAATTCTTTCATAACTAACTTTTCTCCAAAAACATGTTCCATTATGGTGAAAAACTAATCACTGAATCACAATGATTGGTCAGATGGAATTAGACTATGAGAAAACAGCCTTCTCAGACAAACTAAAAATAAGACTTTTTACTACACTTACCACTTTCAAAGCAAGCATCAAAGGTAAGATGTCCTTTCTTGGGCTGTCCAGAGTATCCACTTGGAAACACTATGTATTTGTTCACATTCCCTCCAATGGCATCCTCATTTCCTGTATCATTGCCTATTCAAAAACACAAAACAGTACTAGTATTAAACATAAATCTAAGTGTATTAGAGTATTTTGCAATAGAAATCTAATAATAGTGATTTGAAGTTCATTTGAAATTATGCTCTATCACAAACTAATTCTATATAATCTTTAATATATAATATCACATATAACCTCTAATAATGAGAAATGGAATAGTTAATTCATTTTCAGGTTGTTCTATATTTAGATTTAAAGCTATCTAGCATCACTACTGAAATCTAAACTAAGTTCAGGAGACTGGATTGTAGCAACAATTTTAGAGTTTTGGTTTCTTAAAGGAAAAACAGAAATATTATATGAATATATTTCTGTGAAATGTGGGGCTACTTCTGATTGTGCAGAGCAGCTGACTATGATTTGCCTTGTTCTCTATCAGGGAATGATTTTGCCAGCTGCAGATAGTTTCTGTGATTGTATGGTGATTGGAATTCTAGGGACTTTTTAGAAAATATATATAAATGCTAAGGCCTGAGATGCAGGGGTGAGTTGTTGGATGGTTGGTGGCTGTTGCTGTTGATCATGGTTTGTTAAGTAGTTAGTCATGCACAAAGAAGAAACAAGAAGAAAAAATAGTTATCCTGACAGCAAAAATCAAAATTGCCCCAAGGAACTCCCTAATCAGCAGGAAGTAGTCTAATGATAATGTATTCAGGAATCTCTTTCCCTTCCTTCTTCCCCTCTATCCTTTTATATCTCTCATATCTAATAATAGGAGGTGAAACCAAGGGGTTGAGGGAGGATAAAGGATGGGATAAAGGAGAATCCACAAAGTAGCAGAAGACAAACTCATTAATCACTATTATTATAATCGATCATAAATATGTTTCTTTATTGTGAATGAGGAAATTCTATAAATATCACTACAGGGTCTATATGTTCCATCACCAAAATAATCTAAGTACCAAAAGAAACTTTGATTTTTCAGAGTTAATTCACATCCACAAATGGTAGCTAACTACTACCTACTCTAGGAGGGATCCAATGGCTCTGGCCTCTGCAGACAACTATACTATGTGAACATAGCCACATATAGATACTCACAGACACATAACTAAAGTGACACAAATCTTTAAAACAAAAAGCTTTCATGTGGCACAATTATTTAAGAAAAATTCAGTGGAATAAAACACGTTTTATCTCCATAAGATAACACTAGAAGAATTTGAAGCCAGTGACAAATAAAAGCTGAAAAGTAGCTGAAGTCCTCACTAACTCGAAATGGGTATTTACATGAAGGACCTAATGAAAGGGGTCCATCAATTCCAAATGAAAATAATGTTTATCTAATTTTCTGATATCTTACAGTAGATATCCAGCATTCAATAGAACATATAAACATTAAGAAAAATGGTCTATTCAACTGTTGAGAATATAGGAAACTGACAGGAGATAGGAGTAGAGAGAAATGAGAGACAGGTATATGGGGCATGTTCTGGGTTTTTGTCAACTTTACATGAGATAGAGTAGTCAGGAGGGGAGGAGCCTCAATTGAGAAAATGTTTCAATCAGGCTGGCCTGCAGTCAAATGGAGTATTTTCTTGATTGATGATTGATGTGGAAAGACCCTGTCTACTCTGATGGGTGCCACCACTGAAAAGGCACTCCTGGATTATATAAGAAAGTAAGCTGAGCAAGCCATGGGAAGCAAGCAAATAAAAAGTGTTCCTCCACAGTCTTGCCTCTGTGTTCCTGTTTGAGTTCCTGTTCTTATATCACTCCATGATAGACTGAGATGTGTGCTCTAATCCAAATAAACTTGTTCCTACCCAAGTCAGTTTTGGTCAGTGTTTTATCACAGCAACAAAAAGTAAACTAGGGCAAAAATATAATGCTCAGTGTATAAAAATATACTTATTAAAACCAATACCATGTACAATGAATATATCCCAATAAAATATACTACCAAAAAGTCTAAACAGAGACAGATGAAAAAATGAGCAGATATCAGAATTACCATACAACATATTTTTAATTAAGATGAATTAAAAAGGAAGAAGAAACCTCAATTGAAAAAATGCGTCCATCAGACTTACCTAACATAGCCAGTGATAAGAAAAAGATGTGGTTTCTTGAGATGGAATTTACTTTATGGGGTTTGGTTTGGTTTGGTTTGGTTTGGTTTGGTTTGGTTTGGTTTGGTTTGTTTGGTTGTCTGGTTTGGTTTGGTTTGGTGGTTTGGTTTGGTTTGGTTGGGTTTGGTTTGGTTTGGTTGGGTTTGGTTGTTGGTTTGGTTCGGTTTGGTTCGGTTTGGTTCGGTTTGGTTCGGTTTGGTTCGGTTTGGGTCGGTTTGGGTCGGTTTGGGTCGGTTTGGGTCGGTTTGGGTCGGTTTGGGTCGGTTTGGGTCGGTTTGACTTGGCTCTGTTTGATTCGGTTCTTTGGTTCGGTGGTTTGGTGGTTTGGTGTGTTGGTGTTGGTGTTGGTTTTGGTTTTGTCTTTGAGACAAGGTCTCTCTCTATAGAACTGTCTGTCCTAGAAATTGCCATGTAGACCAAACTGGCTTCAAATTCATAGAGATCTACCTGCCTTTGCCTACCAAAGTGCAGGGATTAACGGCATATGCCACCATGCCTGGGCCAGAATCTGCTTTGATGAAAGCTTATGAACATCACTGAAATAAAAACTAAGAATTTAGATTACTGCATTAGCACTTAACACCAGCGTCCCAATTTTTAGAGTTTTACCTTGGGTAACATGGTAGCAACAGGCTGCATTCTACAGAGATATCTTTTCTGATGAGATGTTTTGTTTCATGTTTTCTTTTTTGTTGTTGTTGTTTATTTGAGACATATACTGACTCTATACCTTAGCCTCTCATGTCCTGGGATTATGGGTAAGTGCTACCAATCCTGACAAGAAATTTTTTTTTTTTTGGTTTTTTAACGGGTTTCTCTGTTAGCCTGCTGTCCTGCTCCTCTTAGCCGGCTGGCCTTGACTCGATCCTCTGCCTCTGCCTCTGCTCCTCTCCTCTGCCTCCTGCCTCCTGCTCCTGCCTCCTGCCTCCTGCCTCCCGCTCCTGCCTCCTGCCGCCTTCTGCCCTGCCTCTCTGCCTCTGCCTCTCTGCCTCTCTGCCTCCTCTGCCTCTCTCTGCCTCTGCTCTCTCCTCTCCTCTCCTCCTCTCTCTGCCCTCCTTGCCTCTCCCTCTCTGCTCTCCTCCTCTGCCTCTCCTCGCTCTCTCTGCCTCCTCCTCTCCTCTGCCTCTCTGCCTCCCCTCCTGCCTCCTCTGCTCTCTGCCTCTCTCTGCCTCCTGCCTCCCTCTGCCCTCCTGCCTCCTCGCCTCCCTGCCTCCTCTCTCTCTGCCTCCTCCTGCCCTGCTCTTCTGCCTCCCTCTGCCTCCTCTCTGCCTCTCTTGCCTCCTGCCCTCTGCCCTCCTCTGCTCTCTCTGCCTCTCTGCCTCCTCTGCCTCTGCCTCCTGCTCTCTGCCTCCTGCCTCTGCCTCCTCTGCCTCTCTCTGCCTCCTGCCTCTCTGCCTCTCTCTCTCCTCTCTCTCTGCCTCTGCTCTCTCCTCTCCTCTGCCCTCTCTGCCTCTGCCTCTGCCTCTCTCTGCTCTGCCTCTCTGCCTCTGCTCTCTGCCTCTCTGCCTCTCTGCTCTCTGCTCCTCTCTCTGCCTCTCTCTGCCTCCTCTCTGCCTCTCTGCCTCTCTCTGCCTCTCTGCTCTCTGCCTCTCCTCTGCCTCTCTCTGCCTCTCTCTCCTCCTCTGCCTCTCTCTGCCTCTCCTCTGCCTCTCTCTCTCTCTGTCTGCCTCCTCTCTCTCTTCCTCTGCCTCTCTCTGCCTCTCTCTGCCTCTCTCTGCCTCTCTCTGCCTCTTCCTCTCTGCCTCTCTGCCTCTCTGCCTCTCGCCTCTGCCTCTGCCTCTGCCTCTGCCTCTGCCTCTGCCTCTGCCTCTGCCTCTGCCTCTGCCTCTGCCTCTGCCTCTGCCTCTGCTGCCTCCTAAGTACTAGGATTAAAGGCCTGTGCCACCACTGCCCTGCTCTGACAAGAAATCTTAACAGGAGTCGATCAATGTAACAGATTTTAGTTGCCATACTTAATAAACTAGCAGGGGCCACAAAACTTTAGCCTCCAGCCTGTACTCATAATCACTCAGCAACTATCACCACCGAAGCCAAACATCCACCAACATAGAGAAATTTACTAAGACTCAGATCATTGCTAGCGATAAGTAATAAGATCATTTAATATACACACTATATTATACATAAGCGACACATTCAATATGTTATAAAATAAACATTTCTAATGCACTGAAAACAAAATACTGTAGATAAGTTTACTGAGATATTTGTCTTAATGCGGCAGTCTGGAACAGATCATATAATACCTCTATGGCATGTCTATATTTTGTGGAATAGACTATCAATGAAAACAGAATGTACAATTATTACTTTGTAAATTTGTAGCATTTTAGTTTGTTTGAAACAGACCAACATTGATGGTGTCTACTTTGTAGGAGCCAGGAATAACAGGTGTACTAAAATGAGGAGAATCTTGAATGACCTCCAAATGCAATATCAGATGTTAATTTATTTAATAAGTCCATTTGCAATTATGTGAGCTTAGAACCCATCTCTGTTTGCATACAAACACAAAGAATTCTGCACTGTTTTCTAACTACATCTAAATAAAAGTCAAGAAAATTTGCATTTAATTTCTTTGTAATTTTATTTAAAAGAAACTATAATTTTAGAAAAATCATGCATGTCACCAACAACACTGTCATTCTTTGAGGTGACTGATAACATCCCTGTCAGTCAGCACTTGAAAGGCCTCTGTTTATAGTAAATCCATGTATGACTGGATACACACATACCCTGCTTTTCTTGTGGAAAGTCCTATTCCGGCTGTGGATCTACATGAAATGTAAATTCCTCGAGGAAGTACTGCCTTATCTTTCCCATCAAAAGAAAATAGATAACGCTCTGTTTCCATATAGCACATTGTTTATAACTTTATTTCAGAATTATTTTTTCCCTCTAGTGATCATGCAGTATCACATCAGAAGTGACAAATATCCTACCTTTCTTTCTGCCTCTCCATCCCAAATATTATACAATGTTTTTCAAAATGTCAATATATTTCTTGATTTGTGAAAAAAGTGAAAGAGACATTTTTAGGAGTTAAATTTTATTTTATGTTGAAAACTTTTGCTTACTTGCTGAAAACATAGGCTATTTTTATTTTAAATGCAGCAAATGAACAAACAGTACTTTATAATTTTATGTATTTAATTTGTATGTATACTTTGCATGTATGTCTGCACAATACATGTGGACCTGGTTCAAAAAGATGACAAAAGGCGGCAATGGATCTTCTGGAAGAGTAGCCAGTGTACTTGAACTCTAAGCCATCTCTCCAGCCCCCAGTGCTTTAGATTTGTATTTTACTATGATAAACATGTATGAGATCAAATAAAGAAAAAAGAAGCTACAAAAATTTAATAACTGACAGACATAAACATGAAATATTAATCCACATTATGGTTGATTATTGTGTCAGTTATTTTTATATAAACTCAATCAAAATACACATTTGAGCAACTTAAGAAATGAGAATTTTATTTTGCTCATAATTCCAAAGCCCACTTGATCATGATAGTAACGTGTTCTTGTATTCGGTTTGTGAGAATTTTACTGAGTAATTTTGCATCAACGTTCATAAGCGAAATTGGAAATTCTCTTTCTGTGGTGAGTCTCTGTGTGGTTTAGGTATCAGGGTAATTGTGGCCTCATAGATAAGTTTGGCAATGTTCCTTCTGTTAGATTTCAGCGCAGCAGCTTGGAACAGATGTTCCACGAGGGGAAGATTATTTAGGGTGGAGGGAAGAGAATGAGAGGAGAGAGAGAGAGAGAGCAGAGAAGTAGAGGTAGAGGCCAGCCATGACCATGTGGAGTGAGGGGGAAGGGAAGGGGAAAGGGAGCCTGCAGATGCGTGGGAGTCAAGGGAGCAAGAGAGCACCATTGTTAGATTTTGGGCACTGTAGCTTAGACAGATAACACCAGGCCAGACGGTTCCAGGGGAAGATTTATTTAGGCAGAGGGAAGAGAGCAAGAAGAGAGAACAGAGAGGTAGAGGAGTAGAGGCCGGCCATAACCACGTGGAGAGAGGGGGAAGGGAAGGGGGAAGGGAGCCTGCAGGCTCGAGGGAGTCAAGGGAGCAAGAGAGCAAGAGAGGGAGGAGGGGGCAGGCAATCCCTCCCCTTTTATAGTGGGCAGGCCTACCTGGCCATTGCCATGTAACTGTGGGGAGGAACATACCTGGCCGTTGCCAGGTAACTATGAAGGTGGAGTTTAGACAGAATACTAACACCTTCCATTTCTCTTTTGTACTTAAAGTCCTAGCTAGAGTAATAAGACAACTAAGAGATCAAGGAGAAACAAATTAGAAAGGAAGAAGTCAAAGTATTGGTATTCATAGATAATATGATAATATGCATAAAGTTACCACCAAAATTCTACCACTGACCACCTACAGCTGATTAACAATTTCAGCAAAGTGCTGGATACAAAATTAACTAAAAAAATATATCAGTAGCCCTCCTTTATACAAACAATATCTGACTGAGAAAAAAGTTAGGGAGACAATATCCTTCAAAATAGTCACAAATAATATATCTTGAACTAACTCTAACCAAGCAAGTAAAAGACCTGTATGACAATAACTTCAAGTTGCTGAAGAATGAAATTGAAGAAGATCTCAGAAGATGGAAAGATCTGCCATGTTCATGGAGCCGTAGGATTAACATAGTGAAAATGGCCATAGGTGGATCAATGGCATTGAATCAAAGACCCAGAAATAAACCCACACACCTATGTACACTTGAGTTTTTTGACAAAGAAGCCAAAATCATACCATGAAAGAAGGAAAATATCTTCAACAAACTGGGCAGATCTAACTGGATATCTGAATGTAGAAGAATATTAAAGATCCATATTTATCACCCTGAACAAAACTCAAGTCCAAGGGGATCAAATATCTCAACATAAAGCTAATTACACTAAATCTAATAGAAAATAAAGTGGGAAATAACCTTAAACTCATTGGTACAAGAGATAACTCCTGAACAAAACACCCATAGATCAGGCTCTAAGATCAACAATAAATGAGATCTCATGAAACTGAAAAGCTTCTATAAGTCAAAAGACACAATCAATAGGACAAAATATGGATTGGTAAAAAAGATCTTCAACAACTCTATATCTGACAGGGGAATAATATCCAAAATATATAAAGATCTTAATTTAGAGAAAAAAGACCCAAATAATCAAATTTAAAAATGTAGTACAGAGCTAAACACAAAATTAACAACAAAGGAATATCTAATAGCCAAGAAACATTTTTAAAAATGTTCAGTGTCTTTAGTCATCAAGGAAATGCAAATCAAAACATCTCTGAGATTCCACATTATACCCATTAGAATGGCTCAGATCAAATACTCAAGGGACAGCATATGCTGACATGGATGTGGAGCAAGAGGAACTTGTACATTATTGGTACAAACTTTTACAACCACTCCAGGAATTAATTTGGCCATTTCTCAGAAAATCGGGAATAGTTCTACCTCAACGACCAGTTATACCATTCCTGGGCATATACCCAAAAAATGCTCCATCATTCCACAAGGACACTTGCTTAACTATGTTCATAGCACATTTATTTGTAATGGGCAAAGCTGAAAAAAAAAAAAAACAGATGTCCCTCAACTGAAGAATAGAAAAAGAAAATGTGGTTTGTTTACACAATGGACTACTACTAAGCTATTAAACACAAGCACATCTGTTGAAAGTGCTGTCTTTTTTCCACTGGATGGTTTTAGCTCCTTTGTCAAAGATCAAGTGACCATAGGTGTGTGGTTCATTTCTGGGTCTTCAATTCTATTCCATTCATCTACCTGCCTATCTCTGTACCAATATCATACAGTTTTTTTATCACTATTGCTCTGTAATACATCTTGAGGTCAAGGATGGTGATTCTCCCAGAAGTTCTTTTATTGTTGAGAGTAGTTTTCGCTATACTGGGTTTTTTGTTATTTCAAATGAATTTGAGAATTGCTCTTTCTAACTCTATGGACAATTTAGTTTGAATTTTGATGGGGATTGCATTGAATCTGTAGATTGCTTTTGGCAAAATGGCCATTTTTACTATATTAATCCTACTAATCCATGAGTATGGAAGATCTTTCTATCTTCTGAGGTCTTCTCCGATTTCTTTCTACAAAGACTTGAAATTCTTGTCACACAGACCATTCACTTGCTTGGCTAGAGTCATACAAAGATATTTTATATTATTTGTGACTATTGTGAAGGGTGTTGTTTTCCCTAATTTCTTTCTCATCCCTTTTATCCTTTCCATATATGAAAGCTACTGATTTGTTTCAGTTAATTTTATATCCAGCTACTTTGTTGATGTTTATCAGCTGTAGGAGCTCTCTGGTAGAATTTTTTGGGGTTGCTTATGTATATTATCATATCATCTGCAAATAGTGATATCTTGACTTCCTCCTTCCCAATTTGTATCCTTTTGATCTCTTTTTGTTGTCTAATTGCTCTGGCTAGACCTTCGAGCACTGTATTGAATAGGCAGGGAGAAAGTGGGCAGGCTGGTCAAGTCACTGATTTTAATGGGATTGCTTTTAGTTTCTCCCCATTTAGTTTGATGTTGACTAATGGTTCGCTGTGTATTACTTTTATTATATTTAGGTATGCACCTTGAATCCCTGATCTCTCCAATACTTTTAACATGAATGGGTGTTGTATTTTGTCAAAAGCTTACTCAGAATCTACTGAGACGATCATGTGGTTCTTTTCTTTGAATTTGCTTCTATAGTGAATTACGTTGATAGATTTCCATATATTGAACGATCCCTTCATTCCTGGAATGAAGACTACTTGATCATGATGGATGATTGTTTTGATATGTTCTTGGATTCAGTTTGCAAGAATTTTATTGAGTATTTTTGCATCGATATTCATAAGGAAAATTGGTCTAAGTTCTCTTTCTTTGTAGGGTCTTTCAAGAAATGGTGCTGGCTCAACTGGTGGTCACCATGTAAAAGAATGCAAAGCTATCCACTTTTATCTCCTTGTACAAAACTCAAGTCCAAGTGGATCAAGGACCTCTACATTGAAACTAATAGAAGAGAAAGTGGGGAAGTGCCTCAAACACATGGGCACAGGCGAAATTTTCTTGAACAGAACACCAATGATTTATGCTCTAAGATCAAGAATCGACAAATGGGACCTCATAAAATTGCAAAGCTTCAGTAAGGCAAAGAATGCTGTCAATAGGACAAAATGGCAATCAACAGATTGGGAAAAGATTTTTATCAATCCTACATCCAATAGAGGGCTAATATCCAATATATACAAAGAACTCAAGAAGTTATACTCCAGAGAATTAAATAACCCTATTAAAAAGGTGGGAACAGAGCTAAGCAAAGAATTCTCAACTGAGAAATATCAAATGGCCGAGAAGCACCTAAAGAAATGTTCAACATCCTTAGTCGTCAGGGAAAGGCAAATCAAAACAACCCTGAGATTCCACCTCACACCAGTCAGAATGGCTAAGATCAAAAACTCAGGTGATGCTGGTGAGGATATGGAGAAAGAGGAACACTCCTCCATTGTTGGTGGAATTGTAAGCTGATACAACCACTGTGGAAATCAGTCTGGCAGTTCCTCAGAAAATTGGACATAGTATTACCTGAGGACCCAGCTATACCACTCCTGGGCATATACCCAGAAGATGCTCCAACATATAACAAGGACACATGTTCCATTATGTTCATAGCAGTGATGTTTATAATAGCCAAAAGCTAAAAAGACCCAGATGTCCTTCAACAGAGGAATGGATACAGAAAATGTGGTACATTTACACAATGGAGTACTACTCAGCTATTATAAACAGTGACTTCATGAAATTCTTAGGCAAATGGATGGAACTGGAAAATATCATCCTCAGTGAGGTAACCCAATCACAAAAGAACACACATAGCATGCACTCACTGATAAGTGGATATTAGCCCAAAAGCTCGGAATACCAAGATAAAATTCAAAGATCACATGAAGCTCAAGAAGGAAGACCAACATGTGGATGCTTCTGTCCTTCTTAGAAGGGGGAACAAAATACTCATGGGAGCAAATACGGAGACAAAGTGTGGAGCAGAGACTGAAGGAAAGGCCATCCAGAGACTGCCCCACCTGGGGATCCATCCCATATACAGTCACCAAACCCAGACACTATTGCAGATGCCAAGAAGTGCTTGCTGACAGGAGCCTGATATAGCTGTTTCCTGAGAGGCTCTGTCAGAGCCTGACAAATACAGAGGTGGATGCTTGCAGCCAACCATTGGAGGAGTTAGAAAAAGGACTGAAGGAGCTGAAGGTGTTTGCAACCCCATAGGAAGAACAACAATATTAACCAATCAGGCCTCCAGAGCTCCCAGGGACAAAAACCATCAACCAAAGAGTACACATGGAGTCAACCATGTGTACCTATATGTAGCAGAGGATGGCCTTGTCAGACATCAATGGGAGGAGAGGCCCTTGGTCCTGTGAAGGCTCGATGCCCCATTGTAGGAGAATGCCAGGGCGGGGAAGTGGGAGTTGGTGGGTGGGTGGGGAATACCCCCATAGAAGCAGGGGCAAGGAGCTGGGATAGGAGGTTTCTGAGGGGGAAAGAAGGGAAAGGGGATAACATTTGAAGTGTAAATAAAGAAAATATCCAATAAAAGAAAAGAAAGTGACTATTAACCATCAAAAAACATAAAAACAAACAAACAAAAAAAAGCAAGCACATCATGAATTTTGCAGGCAAATGGATGGAACTAGAAAGTATCATCCTGAGTGAGGTAACCCCAGACCTAAAAAGACATGCATGGTATGTATTCACTTATAAGTGTATATTAGCCATAAAGTACATAAAATATTGTGCTACAATTCACAGACCCAAAGAAGCCAATTAACAAGGAGGGCCGGAGGGTGAATCCTTGAATCTTTCTCAGAAGGGGAAATAAATCAGATATTGGAGGTGGAGGGAGGGATGGAAATGAGCGGGAGAGGGGATTATGTGGAGAATGGGGTGGGGTATCAGGAGATCAGGGGCTAGGGAAGAAGGGCAGAGAATGGAAATTTGCTATGGGTAGGGGTAGGGCATCTCTAGGATAGGCCAGAGACCTTGGACATGCATTAGAGGGCAGAAGGAGGAAATCTATGGGGGTGAGTCTAGCTGAGACTACTGGCTGTGAGGACATGAAGCCTAAAATGGTCACGTCTGTAGCTTGGCAGAACTTCCAGTGGAGGGATAAGGACAGCAACCCAGCCACACACACTTAGATCCAAAATGTGTCCTGCCTATAAGATGTGCAGGGACAAAAATGGACCAGAGACAGAGAGAATGGCTAACCAATAACTAGCACATATTGAGACACATCTCATGGGCATGAACCAACCCAGATACTATTAATCATACTCTGTTATGCTTGGAGACAGAAGCTTAGCTTAACTGTCCTCTGAGAGGACCCAGCAGCTGATGGAACAGATACTAAAACACACAGCCCAACATCAGATGGAGCTAGGGTGTCTTGTGGAAGAGTTAGGAGAAGGATTAAGGGACCTGAAGAGCATAGGAACTCCACAGAAAAACCAGAAACTTCAACTAACATAAACCCTGGGGAATCCCAGAGACTGAGCTAACAAGCAAAGAGAGAGCATAGGTTGGACCTAACCACCAATAACCCCTGCATATAAGAAACAGATATGCAATTTGCTCTTCATGCAGGTCCCTCAACAACTGGAGCAAGGGCTATCCCTGAATCTGTTATCTGCCTGTGGATTCTGCTCCTCTAACTGGGCCACTTTGTCTGGCCTCAGTGAGAGGATGCCCCTAGTCCTGAAATGACTTGATGTGACAGGATGAGGTGCTCCCCTTTCTCAGAGGAGAAAGGTAAGGGGAATTGGGGGAGGAACTGTGTGAGGGGAGCCTGGGAGAAGGAGGAGGGGGGATATTGGAATGTAAAGTGCATAAATTAATTAATGAAAAAACAAAAAGACAAGAACACATAAATGAGAAAATATCTCTAACCACTTTAAGTGCATATGAAATTACAAACAATACTGACAATTACAGAAGTACAAAATAACTCCAAATGACAGCTCTAACTGCTATAGAATAACTTTGGAGTTCCTAGCTTCTGTACTTAACTTGTAGTTAGCCTAAACCTTATCTTATACAGATTTTCAAATTCCAACTCTGAATTATTGCTCTACATTTAGGCATGGCATTAATAATTTTTACTATGACTTGGGATTTTAATAGCACACAAATTTGAAAACTTGAAATAATTTAATTCAGATATGTGCTTTAGTGACCTCTATTAAGTAATCTAACCATGCTGGGCTGGTTTTCTTAACTTAAAATGTGTTCCTGAGAATTACAGAAAATACGTGTGAATAATCTAAAATACAACAATCCTTCAGTAGGTAGATTGTTATTATTACTATCATGGTTATCATTGTTGAGACATGATATTATCAAATATGTATATTTATCAAAAGAATAAAAGATTAAGTTCTGTAGAGTATAAGGAGAACTCAGAAACAAGGAAATGGGTCACTTAAAATCCATGAAGAAGTCATTGTACCTTTTCCTTGTGTGAACACAGAATACTGTAGCATTTTCTTCCATTTACATAAATACACCCTCATTATCATTGTGTGCAACATATTTTTCTCTAAAGATAGATACAAAAAGTGATTTTCTTGTAGTTTAAGTTAGGACAGAACATTTAAATAAAATAATAAAGTATACCTTTAAAAAAGTAAATACTAACCTTAAAAATTGTTATCATATACCTTGATGATGATACTGATGATGATGTTATTTATAAAAATAACAACACAGAAAATGAATATTTAGGAATAAATTATGAACATATTTGTGGAGATGAGGAAAGATTTGTATTGTTAAATGTAGCATGTACCCAGTGAGATAATGTGGTAATTATATCTTATTTCAGACTGATAAATAGGACTGTTGCGACAACTAGAAATAGATTTTTAGAGCAGTGTAGCATTTTGACACTTAAATGGGTTATGCCACTGATGGATGTGACTAAAGCACACTTTCTTTAATTTTTTGTTGAAACTACTTCACACAAAGGGTATAAGCAACTCATTGCGCAAAATAAAGAAGCTTGCTTATTAATTAAAATTGACCCTTGTATACATCATGTTTTCCATATCACAGATATCAAAATACTTTTGAATAGGAAGCCAATTACCTCAGTAATAATTATAATTATTAATTATTATTATAATATCTGAAAGTTCTGCTTGAGAATGTTTAAGGAGAGTTATTTCTTTGAATTTGTTTTTGAAATTTTTTACTTATATATATTTTAGTCATATTGTTGTTTCTTGTTGCTTTTATTTTGTTTTGTTTTTAAGATATGATTTCACCATGTAGCCCTGGCTGACCTGGCCTGGAACTCACTTTGTAAACCAGGACTTGCCTTGAACTCACAGAGATTTACCTGCCTCTGTCTCTTCAGTTCTGGGATTAAAGATGTGACCTAACATGTTAACTATTTCTTGTTTTTCTGAGACACGTTCTCTTATCAATTATTTAGCCCAGGTTACTCTTAGATTCTCAATCCTCCTGTCTCAGCCTCACAAGTACAAGATTATATACATGTGCCTCTGTACCTAGTTGTGTGGGAATTTTAATCTCAGTGAAGTAACACCCATTATATAACTTCTAGAATTTTTAAAACTATGTATTCATTTGTTCATACTGTAAAAAGGGTAACAAAGTATATACTAATAATTCATTTCTGAATAATTCATTTCATTATGAAATGCGTATGTCCCAATTCTCTCTAGGTATATACATCTACAACACAAACAAGGGATCTATTTTTTTAAGCTACAACTAATCACAGAATGCTACAATATTGAATACATACTGAAGATCCAATTTTGTGCACACCCTATCTAGTACCAAGAACAATATACACATGATTCATAAGCCTTAAATCAAGCTGTCATTCAGGAACAGAATATTAACACAATTGAAATGCTGACCACATAGGAAAGAGTTATAATAAATAAAAATATATAATAAAAATTATCCTGTTTCTCCAAGTACACTACACTAAGTAGATAGTATACTAAGTTACATATGATTGGGAGAAATACAGACCTAAGGCTGAGTTCTTTCTTGGCAACTTTGTAGTGGTTATGACTATATGTGAGTCCAAATTCATCAATTTTTTGATGAATTTAAAGTTTTATGACTTCTATTTTGGAATATGTCACAGCTGTACAGAATAAATGGTTGGTTAATTTTTTCCTTAAAAGAGAATGTGCATCTAATTCCCTAGTGTTTGATATTAAAGGACGTTCATACTGTGGTCTTGCACAGGACCATATTACACATTCTCGATTTCATACTAGTTAATTGTTAATTCCTTAATGCTCACTCTTCAATATTTCCTACTTGTTTGCTAGTCATAATCGAAAGAAATATATTTTTCTTTAATTAGTAGTAATGTAGGTGCCTATGTTCATCACAAAAAGAAAACGAGAAGGCTTTTCCTATGGAACCATGTGGTAGTGAGGCTAGTTAGAGGATGTTTCTGCCTGTCACACAGGCTCAGAAACTGTTCTTCCACACAGATTGAACTGTTTCAGAAAGGCAATGATGATAGATCAGCCCTTGGCGAATTTACATATGTAATCTTGTCAAACTACAACTGCATTCTGGTTCCCAAATTAGACCTGTACTTCTAAATGAATTTTTAATTTAGAGCCTAAAAACAGAACCCTTAAAAACAACATCTGGCTTGTATTCTTAATCTATTTTTGCCAGATTCAATATTCAAATATTCCAGCAGTGTTTTGCAACTTGTGGATGCTTCAAAGTTGCTGGTGGATCTCATTGATCACCCTCAGCAACCACTTGGCATTCACTCAGTCCTAGACATTGTGCTGGGTACTGTACATCCAGAAATAAACAAAATTAGTATAGCCATCAGAGTGTAGGTAGGGATGTGGAGTAAATAAGTACTTAGAAACTGTTCTGTATTCTCTCTATTATATGATTGCATGTTGCAAAATGGAGATGTAAAGAGGTAATAAACATCTAATATGTATAAAGGAGGAGAATAAGCCAAGCTTTTGTTAGAGAAAAGTAAAATGGAAGGCTTGATGAGGTTTTGAGTAGTACATGTCTCTTACAAATGTATCAGTGGTGATAAATTACTATAAGAGGAAAGATGATAAAACTAAAGAAATGATAAACTTCATAGATGTTGAAATTAAATTCTCTACATTTACTTGGAAAAATTCATTAATCAAATGGGCTCATTTTATTCAAGGCTGAGAAAAAATAAATCCTTATCATATAATTCTTGTGGATGTTTCAAAGATAGGCCATTAGTCACAAGCATATAAATATGAAACTCAAGATCCAAGCAATTTTCATAACCAATGAAATTAGGCCAAATAATGAAGATAAATGGCATGCCCTGGTGTGTGTGTGTGTGTGTGTGTGTGTGTGTGTGTGTGTGTGTGTGTTTGTGTTGTGTATATTATGTATCTGCATATGTGTATTGTGTGTATGTGTATATACAAACACATACAACACAAACAAACGTTGATTCAATTCATGAAGGAAAAGTTGTTTAAAGAACTGAAAGTTTTGATCAGTTAGTGTGGTGGTTTAAGTGACTATGGGCCCCATAAGCTTTAGAGACTGTCACCATTAGGAGGTGTGACCTTGTTGGAGGAAATGTGCGTCATTTGGCAGACTTTGAGGCCTCAGATGATTATTCCAGGCTCAGCATTACTTTTCCTTCATGCTTCCTGAGGATCCTAATATAGAACTCTCAGGTTCTTCTCCAGCACCATATCTGCCTGCCATACAATAAAGGACTATATCTCTGAAACTGTAAGCCAGTCCCAATTAAATGTTTTCCTTTATCTATCTATCTATCTATCTATCTATCTATCTATCTATCTATCTATCCACCTATCTATTTATCTATCTACCCATCTCATTCATTCATTCATTCATTCATCCATTCATTCATTCATCTGTTTTACATCCTATCTGCAGTCTCCCCTCCCTCCTTCCTTCACTCCCCCACCATGCCCTACTTTTCCTGCTTTTCTCTTCATAACAGGGCAGGCTTCCAATGGGTATCAAACAGTCACAAGTTGTAGTGGGATTAGGCACCTCCTTGCCTATTAAGGCTGGAAGAGGAAACTCAGTAGGAAGAAAGAGTCCCGAAAGTGGGCAACAAAGTCAGAGACAACCCCTGCTCTCACTGTTAGGAGTCCCACAAGAAGATCAGTTTACACAACTGTAACCCATATGCAAAGGACCAAGATCATTCCCATGCAGGCTCCCTGGTTGGCCAGTTCAGTCTCCTCTATGAGTCCAAGTTAGTTGATTCTGTGGGTTTTCCTGTGCTGTCCTTGACCCCTCTGGCTCCTACAATCCTTCCCAACTTGAGACACACTCGATGGGTGGGACTCCGATCCCTGATACTGCCAAGAGGGCCAGGAACCAGAGGCTGAGTAGCCCAGAGACCTAGGATAGAACCAAACACAACTGGGAAAAAAAGTCAATGAAATGATTCTTTTTTTTTTTTTTTTAATTTTTTATTTTCAGCAAATCAAAAAAATTTAAAAAGCATTCAAACAGAATAAAATGAAAAGAAACAAACAAGCAAAATACCAAGGGTCAGATATACTTATACAAGAATTCTATAGAGCCTTCAAACAAGCAATACTTTTTGAGTTATGTTTAAAAAAATTCAGAACCACAATAAGCTCCTTCACAAAGCAAATAATATTGAAATAGTGAAATCAAGTGTAAACCCAACAAAAATATATAAGTTATAGTCCAGTATCCCTCATGAATATACATACAAAAATTCTCAATGAAGTAGTTGCAAACTGAATACAAGAGATATAAAAAAATAATATTCCATGAATAACTGAACAACTGTTTTTTTTTTTTTTTTTGTTTTTAGAAGACCATACTCCATATACAGGCTGCATGTTTTGGGATAGCCCCCACTCCAGATGTTTGAGACCTACATGAAAACCAAGCTGCACATTTACAACATATGTGCAGGGAGGCCTAGGTTCAGCCCACATAAAACCAGCTACACTGAAACTAATAGAAGAGAAAATAGGGAAAAGCCTTGATCATATGGGCACAGGGGAAAAGTTCCTGAACAGAACACCAATGGCGTATGCTCTAAGATCAAGAATTGACAAATGGGATCTCATAAAACTGCAAAGCTTCTGTAAAGCAAAGGATACGGTCAACAGGACAAAGCAGGAACCAACAGACTGGGAAAAGATCTTCACCAACCTTAATCTGATAGAGTGCTAATATCCAAGGTATACAAAGAACTGAAGAAACTAGATTCCAGACCATCAAATAACCCTATTAAAAAATGGGGTAGAGAGTTGAACAAAGAACTCTCAACTGAGGAAACTCGAATGATTGAGAAACATCTAAAGAAGTGCTCAGCATCCCTAGTCATCAGGGAAATGCAAATGAAAACAACACTGAGATTCCACCTCACACCAGTCAGATTGGCTAAGATCCAAAACACAGGTGACAGCAGATGTTGGCGAGGATGTGGAGAAAGAGGAACACTCCTCCATTGTTGGTGGGATTGCAAGCTGGTACAACCACTATGGAAAGCAGTCTGGCGATACCTCAGAAAATTGAACATGGTGTTACCTGAGGACCCAGCTATACCCCTCCTGGGTATATACCCAGAAGATATTTCAACATGCAACAGGGCCACATGCTCCACTATGTTTATAGCGGCCTTATTCATAATAGCCAGAAATGATTCTTAATGACACTGCTATACTTAGAGACTGGTGCCTAGCTCAGTTCTTATCAAAGAGGCTTCATTCAGCAACTGGAGGAAACAGATCCAGAGTCACACAGCCAAGCATTAGACAGAGCTTGGGGAAATCCTGTAGAAATACTTTCCTTTATAAAAGTTGCTGTGGTCATAGTGTCTCTTCACAGAAATAAAACCCTAAGTAAAACAATTAGCATTACAAAAATTTAAGAGAAATCACAATACTACATGAAGAGCTTTTCTTTTCTTGATCATGTAAAGTTAGTTTCAAAGTTTTGTATACTGATCTGATCAGAGTTGAAGAATTTGGGTGACTTTAAATTCACATTTTAAGCAAACAAACTAAATATAAAACTAATAAGATTCTACAGTATTCTAAATTTAAATTTCACAATAGAGAATAATGTTACTTCATCCATTATACCTATCAAACATTTTTAAACAGAAGAGTTATAAACAGTTGACTAAATGGATGAAATTATTAAGAGAAATTAAAGGAAATGTATAAGATTATATTACTTAAGTGAGGCAAACAAAAAGATGTGAAGTCTATGTACAAACTATTGTAGAACTTTATTAAAATCTATAAAAATAGCTACTAAGTTTTGAGAACTTATAATGCACGAAACATTGGACTAAGTATATATTTGTAGTATACATACACACACAAACATATACATACATATACATATGTAATATATACATGTAAAGAGAATCAGACTTGATATGTAATCTAAGTAACCTTTGAACATAAAAAAAAAGATTTTTTGTGTAAACCTTTCAGGTCTGCATTCCTAGTGCTGTATATTATTTATTTATTACAAAACTCTTGTTTTTTCTTTCCATAAGTAATAGAACTTGATGCTTAGAATTATAAGGTAACTTACCCCTTATTACATAGCTAATGAGTAGAAAAATCACAAATCAAATACTATTTTGATTTCAACAGCACTAACCATTAGTTTGATGCAGTTAGTCATTCAATAAATGAGTTCCTACTGTCTACCAGGAAGAGCTCTAAGTGTGGAGACAGCATCACTTGGCACAGGTGACATTCATTCAGCAATCCTTGAATATCACTAATATGTGATTCGTTGTTGTTAATATTTGGTACCTCAAAGGAAGCAACTCCTATTTGTAGAGACAATAACTATGTAATAATTATAAATATATTGTGGTAAATATGACACAGTCTTTGAAGAAAACCCATTTCCATTTTTCTCCTAAGTATATAACCTGACATCTCACAGACCTTCTTTCAGTTAAGTAAATTGTTAGGTCTCAATGAAACCCAGGACAAGTCTCACTCTTTACCTGTGGCCCCTCCAGCACTTCTCTGCCTGACCCCTACACTAAACCTCTACCCCCAGGGACTTAGGTTCATTTCCCTAAACTTCTCTTTCCTATATAACCTCAGCCATTTTGATTACACGCCCCATTGCTTTCTTGGCTTCTGGATGGCTCCTCTCTTGGATCTCTCTTAGTCCATTTGACCCCCACCCTTTCTCTCTCACTCCACTCCTCCAAGGCCTTCTTCACTCTGGACCATTCCTTAGGCTGCTGGCAGTACTGTCCTTAATTTCTACAATTAAACTTTCTCCTCAACCATATCTAGGGGTAGTCATGTCCTCATTTGTTTATTCACTAACGATGTGACTACAATTATACAAAAAAAAAGAAGAGAGAGAGAGAGAGAGAGAGAGAGAGAGAGAGAGAGAGAGAGAGAATGGCCACTGGAATTAAATACATAGGAATCATCTCCATGCATAGAATCAGTATTAAACAGTACAAAATGTGTGAATGGCAAAAGGTCTAGTTTATGTTGTAGTTGTGGTTGCTTTGCTTATAAGACTAAAGGAATAGAATAAGTGGTCCTCATCTTTATTTGACGCTCCAGTAATTATATGAATATATATATGAATATATAATATAAATGTCAACACCTTCCTCATCATTCACTGCTATGTCTACAATGAGTTAGGCAGACTAAGCAATTTCAAAAATCTTTTTCATCTTGTGCAAAGGAGGAGGAGGAGCATTTTTTAGACCTGGTTTCACCAAATATATATTATATATAATACCCTAAATGCTCTCTTTTTCCATCCATAAACCAAAACCAAAAAAATGAACAAGATCCCAGGAAAGAGAGGACCCATATGCAGGAAGTCCTTAGTCCGTTGATTGGAGTAAGGAAGAATTTTGCTGTTTAAATAAGTCAGTGGATGAAGGTGTTCATGTCGTTGCTGCTGCTGCTGCAACAGCAACCTGTTTTACATCAGGTGATTAGGAATGATATCTTGAAGAAATGACATTTTCTCTCAGTACAGGGAGGCAATGATTCCTGCGATGATGAGTATAATAGGTGACAGAAATATGTGCAAAGACCGAGAAGCAGAAGCATAGTTTAATATTTAAGGGGCAACAACAAAAACCTGATGGAGATAGAATGCACTGTCCTAATTTCCCTTCTCTCAAAATATTAATGAGGTAAAGTGAAGATCTACACACAAAGTTCTCATTTCCCCACCTGCATCAGTGGCTCTCAACTGTGGTAATTCTGTCCCTGAATGAGGCAACTAGCAATGTCTGAAGATATTTTTGGTTATCCCAACTGGTACTGCTGAAGGTGTTGCTAAACTCTAGAAAGCAGAAAACTGCCATGCGGCCTGAAATGCATAGGAACTATTCCCTCCTTAACTAAGAACTGTATGGCCTAAAATGATTTAAAAAAGAAAAATCCCAAGGTTGAAACATATTTTACTAAAAATCCAAGAATGGTAGCTTGAGGTTAAAACCTAGTAAGATTCCAGAAAGGTGAGTAAAAATGTCTTTGGTTCTTTTGTGATTGGGTTACTTCACTCAGGATGATATTTTCTAGTTCCATCCATTTATATATGAATTTATCAAATTCATTGTTTTTAATAGCTGAGTAATATTCCATTGTATAAATGTACCACATTTTTTGTATCCATTCCTCTGTTGAAGGGCATCTGGGTTCTTTCCAGTTTCTGGCTATTATAAATAATGCTGCTATGAACATAGTGGAGAATATGTCCTTGTTATGTGTTAGAGCATCTTCTGGATATATACCCAGGAGTGGTATAGCTGGGTCCTCAGGTAGTGATATGTCCAATTTTCTGAGGAACCGCCAGATTTCCATAGTGGTTGCACCATCTTGCAATCCCACCAACAATGGAGGAGTGTTCCTCTTTCTCCACATCCTCGCCAGCATCTGCTATCACCTGAGTTTTTTATTTTAGCCATTCTGACTGGTGTGAGTGGAATCTCAGGGTTGTTTTGATTTGCATTTCCCTGATGACCAAGGATGCTGAACATTTCTTTAGGTGCTTCTCGGCCATTCGCATTTCCTCAGTTGAGAATTCTTTGTTTAGCTCCTTACTCCACTCACTGATTATTGGATTTTATCCCAGAAGCCTGAAATACCCAAGATACAACTCACAGACCACAAAAAGCTCATGAAGAATGATGACCAAGTAGGGGGGGCTTCAGTCCTTCTTAGAAGGAGTAACAAAATACTCAAGGGAGCAAATATGGAGACACAGTGCAGGACAGAAACTGAAGAAGAGACAGACCATTCCACCTGGATATCCATCCTATGTGCAGTCACCAAAGGTAGAGGTTGATGTGGATGTCAGGATGTACATGCTGACAGGAGCCTGATATAGCTGTCTCCTTAGAAGTCTGCAAGAGTCCGACATACTCAGAGGCAGAAGCCCACAGCTAACCATTAAACTGATCACGGGGTTCCCAATGGAGAAGATAGAGTGAAGGCTGAAGGAGTTGAGAGGATTCGAGACACCATGAGGAAAAGCAACAATCCCAACCAACCAGAGCCCCCAGGGTCTAATTCACAAGCCTGGGAGCGCTTAGGGACTGACCCATGGCTCCAGCTATATATGCAAGGGAGCTATATATAAGTGGGAGAAGAGATCCTTGGTCCCATGAAGACTGGACGTCGTGGGGGGGGGATACTCGAGGGTGGGGAGGTGAGGTACAGGGGAGGGTGGAAGGGGGTACACCAACGTGGAGATAGGAGGAGGGGGGAAGGGATAGTGAGTTCCTGGGAGGGAGGGGGTAAATGGGGTAAGGAGAGAACATCTGAAATGTATAAAAAATTTACAATAAAAAATTTCCAATAAAAAAAAAATCAAAAAAAAAAATGTCTTTGGTAAAAGAGGATAAAGTGGTTGAAGATAATGGACTTCCAACCAAATATCAGCAAAAAGGGATCAGGTAATATAGAAAACAGAAATAATGAAGACTATGGCAATAGAATAAGAACAGGAACTGAGCAACACTCGTCCTCCACTGCAGTCATACACTCCCACACCACTATTCATGTTCTCATCACAAAATACTCATCTACTTTGTTATTAAATGAAAAACAAAGACTAAAATGTAAGGCATGGCTTTAAAGTCTGTGTTACTTATTTGAAACATTTTTACTTCATAGATAGTTCCCTAAGTATGTACTATGATAAAAGTTACCAGCAAATGCCAAACCAATATCCCTCCACTAATTTCACCCAAAAGCCATAGAAAGCTCTTAAGCCATCAACCTAAGATGACAAGAACTGTTTTTACTTTTACAGACTATATCATCAATTTATAGAATCTCTGTCAGGTTTTTTATATGTGAGTTCTAAAAAATCTTCAATTTAAAGCTTATCTTTATTTTATTTCCTTTATTGAACATGAATTATTTTCTCATACAATATATTGTGATTACAGAGGATATGATATATCCTCTCCTTTTACTCCTCCCAGACCAAGAACCAGAGATTAGATCACCCAGAGACCTAGAGTAAAACCAAATACTACAGGTCTTTTAAAAAGTAGTGATAAAATGACTGTGAATTATATTCTGTAACACTCATTGATCAGTCCTTTATTACTCATCATCATAAAAGCTTTGTTCTGCAGCAGATGGAAACAAATACAGAGACCCACAATCAGACATAGCACATAGAGAAACCTTGGAATACTCAGCTCTAAATGGGAGTATATTCATCAAATCCCTCCCCTTGGAGCTCAGTGGACCCTACAGGAAAGGAAGAAAGAGTGTAAGAGCCAGAGGGGATGGAGGACATCAGGAGAACAAGGTCCTCTAAATAAACTGAGTAAAGCTCATAAGAAAGAGACTAAGACAGCAAGCACAGGGCCTGCATAGGTCTAGACTAGGTCCTCTGCATATATATTATAGATTTCAGTTTAGTATTCTGTGGGAATTCTGAATGTGTGAATCAGTGTGGCTCTGAGTCTTGTCTTGGTCTCCTTCCTTCCTCTTGATTTCTCTTGTCCAGCCTTGATGTGATGGTCCTTGTTTTATCTTATAAAATCTTCATTTTTTATTTACTAAAATGTTTTTAAAATTTAGTGATGGAGCTCATGTTAAAGCATTAACCTACCATACATGAAGCCCTGCGTCCAATCCCTAGCATTGAAATACCATGAGTGGTGATGCATGCTTGTCGTCTTACAAGACCAGACAGAGGAAGAAGAATGAGACATTTGAGTTTATTCTTGACTTCACACTAAGTTCAAAGCTAGACTGGGCTACATGAGACTCTGCCCCACCTCCAAGAGCTCTCAGACAAGTATTCATTCTGTTGTTTTATATACTAAATTCACATACTCTAATTCCAAATTCCCATTGGTTTCTTACTCAATATATTTCATTTTCTTTTTTAATGAATAGTTTACCTTTTGCATGATACCAGTAACATATATAGGCACTGAACAATTCAATATGAAAATCAAAATAAAATGACCACAGAAAGTGAGAGAAAAAAATCTCTGTAGAGATATTTGCCTGTGATTTTTTTTAGTTAGAATTGATGTCAATTACAGAGATTATTGTTAAAATTAAGAATAATTTCTTTTAAAAGGAATAATTAGAAACTTCAAAGCTATTTCTTCCTAATTTTTAATGTCCACATTTAATGTATAGAATGCTAAAATCACATTTCTTTAAGTTGCAGATTCTTTTTCAAGAAAGCTGCTCTTTAAAAAAATAAGAAAAAGAAAGAACTTAGCTCTTATATAAGAAAATAAATAACCAGTCTACTTCCGGCAGTGAAAAGGCTTGATTTCCACCATATGAGCTGTCAGAAGCAGGGCTAACACCACATTAGTAGAAGTAAAGCATGGCTGTGATGTTTCAATAAGAAAGAGACACACTAAAGAGATGATGAAATTAGAAACTATGGACTTAGCCTTTGGAAAATTAGATTTCAAGAGCAATTGAAAAAGATAACAATGTCTGTAAGAGATTTTCTCTAATAAACAAAACATGAGTTTCTAATCAAATATTCTTCAGTTTTGAAAAAGAATGCTGAACTCAATTCACTTTAATAATCTAGATAAATTGAATTGGACATGAAGCAAATATCATGATACTACAAGTTTATTAAATATAAATTTTTCCCTTAAAATATAGTTCTTTTAGAAATGCTCCTTACCTTAATTGTCCTCTGATAATTTATATGAAATTTTCCTAGTAATATTCATGGCACACTGTGATAGAAATAAAGGCATTTTATACAACTATATTGTCTTCTTTGACCATATGCACCTCTCCACCATCCATTTTTCTCCCTGTTTCGAACTGCTATTACACATTGTTTCTTCATTGTATACACACACACACACACACACACACACACACACACACAATATATAATAATATATATATATATATATGCACTATCTGTATCCACTCTCTGTTTACTGATACTGATTCTTCTATAACTTGGCTATTAAGAATAATGATACAGTAAATATAGATATGTAATTATTTCTGAAGTACTCTCATAAATGGTAAAGCTAGGTTAATGTATAGATCTCTATCTAGTTTTCTGAAGAACTTCCATATAGATATCCACTGGGTCTGAACTAATGTACATACCCACCAACAGTTTATAAGAGAGTCTCCTCACCTTTCATTGTTTGTTGTTCTCTTAAAGATAGCCATTCTGCCTGGAGTGAAATGGAATGCTAATCTTTTAATTTATACTTTCTTAATAACTACAAGTGAGCATTTTTCAATGTTTTTCTTGGCTATTTCTAACTTATTTTTGAGAAACATTCATTTCATTGGAAAATTACCTTGACAGTATTGTTTGATTTCTGTGTACTTGGATGGATATATATATATAGTATATATTATATAATATATATATATATAATATATTCCTTTCAGTAAATCCTTTCTTATGCCTACATTAATTATAATTTATTTTTGTACAGAGTGAAAGATATAGATCTAAGCAATCAAAAACCATTAGAAAATAAAGAAATGATAAAGATCAAGAAGGAAATTAATTAAATGAAAAAAGAACAACCCAAAGAATCAACTGAAACTAAGAGTTTATTCCTGAAAGAATGAACAAGATTGATGACAATTAGCTAGAAACAACCAAAATATAAATAACCAGAGGTGTTGAAATAGACGAGAATTTACAAGAAGAGGATTTTTAGAAATGATGAGTCTGTGTCATTATAAATTTGTCCAGCCAAAAGAATGTACAAAAAGAATTATAAACTTTATGTAAACAAATAATGGTCCATAACAATGACCTATTAGCATAGCTTATTAGTTGTAATGAATGTACTACTCAGATGGAGGATGTTGTACAAATGCAAGGTTCAGGGATATGTTAAGAAGAAATATTTCTTAAAATATTTCTAATACTGATTATGCTAATAATGAGAGAACTTAATCTTACAAAATTCTGTAGTAGGTAATTGTAATAAATAAAACTTTGTTTAAAATTCTCCTCAAACATACAATTTCACAACTGTATATGTAAACTATGAACACAAATATTTATGTAACATGAACAAAGCTGGCAGAATATTTAATGGACACATATCTTATAAGCAACACAATTGAATTTGGGGTTTGGAGTTTACTATTGTATGACCTTATATAAATCACTTAATCCAAAAATTTTAAAGCTGTAAAATGAGAACAATAATAAAAATTTTCAAAGTTATTCAACTAAAAATCTGTAAGCTAGATAAGTACTGAGGGCATTAGAAACTACTATAGGGTATGTACTTTTTTCTGAATTATTAATGCTTACCTGCACATGGTGATATAAAACTAGTAATAGAGACTCAGTCCATTCCTCAATAGGATTACAATTTAAGTAAGCTAAGTAGTTCCTCAGAAGATTAACTATGTTTAGTATATAGATTTTCCATTGATAAATTTAATCCAACAGTTAAAACAAAATGTATGAAAATTTCATGATTTGAGCATGTTCAAGATAATGTGTAAGGTTATTAAATTATTGGAATGAAAAAACATTAATATTATATGCTAACCTTTTTCCCAAGCTGCTTTTATAAAATTTTAATTACATGCATGTATTAAGGTCAGTTCTAGGTTGAGGAACTAGCAATATAATAGATGCAAATAGTCAAGGAACAAGCAAGACAATAATCACAAATAGTCAAAGAACAAGCAAGGCAATAAAAAAAGTCCTTGATCACTCCTGTAATCACTGTTTCTAAGAGCTTATCAGGATACTAAAATATCTGGGTCTACTTCTCTATCCTAACCCAAAGTCATTTTTTTTTTTTTGTTGGTTGGGTTTTTCGAGACAGGGTTTATCTGTGTAGCCCTGGCTGTCCTGGAACTCATTTTATAGACCAGGCTGGCTTTGAACTCAGAAATCTACCTGCCTCTGCCTCCCAAGTGCTGGGATTAAAGGCGTGCACCACCACTGCCCAAAGTCATTTTTATGCCTGAAGCCTACTTCTTTGTTCTAGCCTAAGATTTAGATTCCTGACTGAGATTACTTCTTTGTTCTAGCCTAATGTCAGATTCCTGCCTGAAGCCCATTTCCTTGTCCTTGGCCAATGTCATATTCCTGCCAAGTGGCTCCATTTCCATGTCCTTGGCCAAAGTCAGATTCTTGCCAAGCAGCCGAAAATCTCTCCACATCACCCCTTTTTTATTTCATAAACAAAACTGAGCCTGTCTTAGGTCATTCTGACATGAGTGCCTTCCTTACCCATCATGGAATATGTATTATCAAAAGCAATGTATTTCTGTCTTAGATTGGTAAGGCTCTGTGCCAAATCTTACCCGTCCTTGGTTTGCCAGCCTGTTAATTTAATAACTCTGTCTGAGAGGTCCATTTTCAGTTTAAAGCCATGTACTTTGGCTGCCATTATATTGATGTTGTTAAGGACAAGCTTTAACATGATGAGAGGAATAAAAGTATTCCAAGGACAAAAAGGACTAGCATAATTAAGCTATATATGTCATTCTTGAAGCTTGACCAAAATGGAAATACTGACATCAGGCCATGGATAATTTTATCAGGATTTTCTGCAGCAAGAAAGCTCAGAAGAGCAGCATTCTTTAAATTCATAATCTCACTATGCAAAGTTAAAACATCCAGAGATATGTTAGAATTATACCAAATACCTACAAATATCTTTAAACTTTTTCCTAATTATAGTGACTATCACCATAAATTTTAGAAGTAACACGAATCCATTGGAATTTTGCATGACACTTGAATGGCTCCTTACTCTTTTTTTTTTTTTTTAGTTAGTTATTAATCACATCATAATTTACTTATTTACACAGGGGTTATAAACACAAAAAAGGCAGGATGTGGGGAAGGGAATGACACCAGAGCATAGGTGTTCAGGGGGAGTACAGATACCTTTCAGAACAGGGTATCAGCTGGGTGTAGGTTCAGGAGACAGGTCACTATGACTCTGCCTATGATTCACTTGTCCTTATCTAAGTTGGTACTGTCCACCGAGGCTGCCTATTTATAAGACCTATGACTACTTGGGCTGGTAAATTTCCACAGAAGCCGCCTGTTTACAAAAGCTTATAGCCTGCTGTTTCAGTGTTTTTCCACAGAGACCCAAGATTTGGTGTTAGCATGCATGTATGTCAGGACTATTGCTGACTTTAGGCCTATGGCTGATTTTAGGCCTTTAGTGTATATGTAGGGCTGCTCCTGACATCTCCTCCCTTCTCTAAGTATAAAAGGCCTTGGTGATTCTATTCTTGCGAGGGCGGGGATAGAGGCCTGACCTCCAATAATTGAAGGGGACCTTGTAATGTCTCAGGTCCTCCTGTCGTTGTCCAGTGAGGCATGAGGGCCATACCCATACAATGTCTTTTTCCTGGAGAGGGGAGACTTTTGACATCAACCCCTATGCATTCAGGCTTGTCCCTCAGGGAACCCAGAGAGATATTTTAAACTTTTATTTATATTCCCTTGCAGTGCTTAGCGTTGCAGCATAAGCAAGAATTCAGATAGCCAGACAGAGAGGGTACTGGGTAGCCCCTACTTGATTGGTCTAAGGGTGAAAGTCTCCTCTTTTAGGTTGGGTAGAGATGGGTTTGAGGAACACCCTGTATAAAGTAACAACCTCATCTTAAATCTCGTGGTCCTCCATAGCTAACTTATGATAATGTATCTGAATAGGTTTTGCTACTGAATTATCTATCTGTTGTATCACAAAGTTAGTCAGTCTATTTAAGGCCCGGAACTAAAAGAAATCAGCAGAAATAACCCAGTTAATGGTCCCAAGAGGGAGGAAGTGGGGTTGACAAACATGGAGAGGCTGAAAACAAGTCCTTGTACCAGCTCTCATCTTTCTCTTTCTCTTTCTCTCTCTGTCATTTCTCTGGGCCTTCTCTGACCTTTTCTTGTTCCCTTTACCCATCCCTATTTTGTTATGTAAGGGCAACATTCTTTTTTAAGGGCTGTACACAGTCAAGAGCTGTACACAGTCTTTTCTATTGTAGAAGAGTAAATCAAGTCCAATAAAGTCCTTTGCAATATTTGAGATCAATTCAGACATCAAAACGGGGGATTTCTTCAGATTAGTGATGTCAATCTCTAGCTGTTTGGTGTCCTTGTCAATGGCCCATCAAAGGTCTGAGTAGTATAAGTCTGGAGGCCAGCATCAGGATTAGAGCTTCTACCAGCAGACCTCACGAGTGTTTCATTTTTACCTGTTCTCAGGCTACAGGTTTAGACCCTGGGAGCTCTGGTTGAATCTTTTGATACTCATTCTAAAAAGGACAAAAGCACCCACACTTTGGTCTTCCTCCTTCTTCTTGAGTTTCATGAAGTCTATGCATTGCGTCTTAGGTATTGTGTCTTTGGGGCTAATATCCGCTTATCAGTGAGTGCATATCATGTGTGTTCTTTTGTGATTGGGTCATCTCACTCAGGATGATATTTTCTAGCTCCATCCATTTGTCTAAGAATTTCATGAACTCATTGTTTTTAAAGCTGAGTAGTACTCCATTGTGTAAATGTACCACATTTTCTGTATCCATTCTTCTGTTGAAGGACATCTGGGTTCTTTCCAGCTTCTGGCTGTTATAAATAAGGCCGCTATGAACATAGTGGAGCATGTGGCCCTGTTGTATGCTGAAATATCTTCTGGGTATATGGCCAGGAGTGGTATAGCTGGGTCCTCAGGTAAACACATGTTCAATTTTCTGAGGTACCTCCAGACTGCTTTCCATAGTGGTTGTACCAGCTTACAATCCCACCAACAATGGAGGAGTGTTCCTCTTTCTCCACATCCTCGCCAACATCTGCTGTCACCTGTGTTTTGGATCTTAGCCATTCTGACTGATGTGAGGTGGTGTCTCAGTGTTGTTTTCATTTGCATTTCCCTGATGACTAGGGATGCTGAACACTTCTTTAGATGCTTCTCAACCATTCAAGTTTCCTCAGTTGAGAGTTCTTTGTTCAACTCTCTACCCCATTTTTTAATAGGATTATTTGATTGTCTGAATCTAGTTTCTTCAGTTCTTTGTATACCTTGGATATTAGCCCTCTATCAGATGTAAGGTTGGTGAAGATCTTTTCCCAATCTGTTGGTTCCTGCTTTGTCCTATTGACAGTGTCCTTTGCTTTACAGAAGCTTTGCAGTTTTATGAGATCACATTTGTCAATTATTGATCTTAGAGCATAAGCCATTGGTGTTCTGTTTAGGAACTTTTCCCCTGTGCCCATGTGATCAAGGCTTTTCCCTATTTTCTCTTCTATTAGTTTCAGTATAGCTGGTTTTAAGTGGAGGTCCTTGATCCACTCGGAATTGAGCTTTGTACAAGGAGATAAGTATGGATCAATTTGCATTCTTCTACATGTTGACCTCCAGTTGGACCAGCACCTTTTGTTGAAAATGCTGTCTTTTTTCCACTGGATGGTTTGAGCTCCTTTGTCGAAGATCAAGTGAGCATAGGTATGGGGGTTCATTTCTGGGTCTTCTATTCTATTCCATTGATCCTCCTGCCTGTCTCTGTTCCAATACCATGCCGTTTTTATCACTATTGCTTGTAGTACAGCTTGAAATCAGGGATGGTGATTCCCCAGAAGTTCTTTTATTGTTGAGAGTAGTTTTTGCTATCCTGGGTTTTTTGTTATTCCAAATGAATTTTAAGATTGCTCTTTCTATCTCTGTAAAGAACTGAGAGGGAATTTTGATGGGGATTGCATTAAATCTGTAGATTGCTTTCGGAAAGATAGCCACTTTTACTATATTAATCCTTCCAATCCATGAGCATGGGAGATCTTTCCATCTTCTGAGATCTCCTTCGATTTCTTTCTTCAGGGTGTTGAAGTTCTTGTCATACAGAACTTTTACTTGCTTGGTTAGATTCACACCAAGGTATTTTATATTATTTGTGACTATTGTGAATGGTGTAGTTTCCATGATTTCTTTCTCAGCCAGTTTATCCTTTGTGTAGAGGAATGCTACTGATTTGTTTGAGTTAATTTTATACCCAGCCACTTTGCTAAAGTTGTTTATCAGGTTTAGGAGCTCTCTGGTAGAAGTTTTGGGGTCACTTAAGTATACTATCATATCATCTGCAAATAGTGAAACTTTGACTTCTTCCTTTCCAATTTGTATCCCTTTGATCTCCTTTTGTTGCCTAATTGCTCTGGCTAGGACTTCCAGTACTATATTGAATAGGTAGGGAGAGAGTGGGCAGCCTTGTCTAGTCCCTGATTTTAATGGGATTGCTTCAAGTTTCTCTCCATTTATTTTAATGTTGGCTACTGGCTTGCTGTACATTGCTTTTACTATGTTTAGGTATGAACCTTGAATTCCTGATCTTTCCAAGACTTTTATCATGAAGGGGTGTTGAATTTTGTCAAATGCTTTCTCAGCATCTAGAGATATGATCATGTGGTTTTTTCTCTTTGAGTTTATTTATATAGTGAATTACGTTGATGGATTTTCATATATTGAACCAACCCTGCATTCCTGGAATAAAGCCTACTTGATCATGATGGATAATCATGTCAATAATTTTGATGTGTTCTTGGATTCGGTTTCAGAGAATTTTATTCAATATTTTTGCATAGATATTCATAAGGGAGATTGGTCTGAAGTTCTCTTTTCTTGTTGGGTCTCTGTGTGGTTTAGGTATGAGCGTAATTGTGGCTTCATAGAATGAATTAGGTAGTGTTCCTTCTGTTTCTATTTTGTAGAATAGTTTGAAGAGACTTGGTATTAGATCTTCCTTGAAGGTTTGATAGAATTCTGCACTAAAACCGTATGGACCTGGGCTTTTTTTGGAGGGGAGACTTTTAACGACTGCTTCTATTTCTTTCATGGTTATGGGACTGTTAAGATGGTTTATCTGCTCCTGATTTAACATTGGTAACTGGTACTTGTCTAGAAAATTGTCCATTTCTTCCAGATTTTCCAATTTTGTTGAGTATAGGCATTTGTAGTAGGATCTGATGATTTGTTTAATTTCCTTGGTATCTGTTGTTATGTCACCCTTTTCAGTTCTGATTTTATTGATTTGAATATTGTCTCTCTGCCCTCTTGATTAGTCTGGCTAATGGTTTATCTATTTTGTTGATTTTCTCAAAGAACCAGCTCCTGGTTTTATTGATTCTTTGTATAGTTCTCTTTGTTTCTATTTGGTTGATTTCAGCCCTTAGTTTAATTATTTCCTGCCGTGTACTCCTCTTGGGTGTATTTGCTTCTTTCTGTTCTAGAGCTTTCAGGTGTGTTGTCAAGCTGCTAGTGTGTTCTCTCTCCAGTTTCTTTTTGTATTCACTTAGGGCTATGAGTTTTCCTCTTACCACTGCTTTCATTGTGTCCCATAGGTTTTGGTATGATGTGTCTTCATTTTCATTAAATTCTAGAAAGCCTTTAATTTCTTTCTTTATTTCTTCCCTCACCCCATTATCAACGAGTAGAGTATTGTTCAGTTTCCATGTGAACGTGGGTTTTCCATTGTCTTTGTCGTTACTGAAGACCAGCTTTAGACCATGGTGATCTGTTATGATGCATGGGATTATTTCGATTTTTTTGTATCTGTTGAGGCCTGTCTTGTGACCACTTACATGGTCTATTTTGGAGAAGGTACCATGAGGTGCTGAGAAAAAGGTATATTCTTTTGTTTTAGGGTGAAATGTTCTATAGATATCTGTTAAGTCCATTTGGTTCATAACTTCTGTTAGTTTCAATGTACCTCTGTCTAGTTTCCGTTTCCATGATCTGTCCAGTGCTGAGAGTGGAGTGTTGAAGTCTCCCACTATTATTGTGTGAAGTGCAATGTGTGCTTTGAGCTTTAGTAAGGTTTCTTTTATGAAAGTGGTGCTCTTGCATTTGTTGCATAAATGTTCAGAATTGAGAGTTCATGTTGGTTGACTTTTCCTTTGACAAATATGAAATGACCTTCCTTATCCTTTTTGATATCTTTAAGTTGAAAGTCGATTTTATTCGATATTAGACTGGCTACTCCAGCTTGTTTCTTAGGACCATTTGCTTGAAAAATTGTTTTCCAGCCTTTTACTCTAAGGTAGTGTCTGTCCTTGTCACTGAAGTGGGTTTCCTGTATACAGCAAAATGTTGGATCCTGTTTGCGTATCCAGTCTGCTAGCCTATGTCTTTTTATTGGGGAATTGAGTCCATTGACATTAAGAGATATTAAGGAGAGGAGACTGTTGCTTCCTGTTATTTTTGCTAAAAGGGGAGGCATTGTTTGTGTGGCTATCTTCTTTTGGGTTTGTTGGAGGCGGATTATTTTCTTGCTCTTTCTAGGGTATGATTGCTCTCCTTGTATTGGAGCTTTCCTGCTATTATCCTTTGTAATGCTGGGTTTGTGGAAAGATACTGTATAAATTTGGTTTTGTCGTGGAATATCTTGGTTTCTCCATCTATGGTAATTGAGAGTTTTGCTGGATACAGTAGCCTAGGCTGGCATTTGTGTTCTCTTAGGGTCTGCATGACATCTGACCAGGATCTTCTGGCTTTTATAGTCTCTGGTGAGAAGTCTGGTGTAATTCTGATAGGTCTGCCTTTATATGTTACTTGGCCTTTTTCTCTTACTGCTTTTAAAATTCTTTCTTTGTTTTGTGCATTTTGTGTTTTGATTATTATGTGACAGGAGGTATTTCTTTTCTGGTCTAATCTGTTTGTTGTTCTGTAGGCTTCTTGTATGTTTATGGGCATCTCATTCCTTAGGTTAGGGAAGTTTTCTTCTACGATTTTGTTGAAGATATTTACTGGCCCTTTAAGTTGTGAATCTTCACTCTGTTCTATACCTATTATCCTTAGGTTTGATCTTCTCATTGTGTCCTGGATTTCCTGGATGTTTTGTGTTAAGAGTTTTTTGCATTTTGTGTTTTCCTTGACAGTTGTGTCAATATTTTCTATGGTATCTTCTGCACCTGAGATTCTCTCTTCTATCTCTTGTATTCTGTTGGTGATGCTTGCATCTGTGACTCCTGATTTCTTTCTTAGGTTTTCTATCTCCAGAGTAGTCTCCCCTTGTGATTTCTTTATTGTTTCTATTTCCATTTTTATGTCCTGGATGGTTTTGTTCAAATCCTTCACCTGTTTGGTTGTGTTCTCTTGTGATTCTTTAAGGGCTTCTACCTGTTTACCTGTGTTCTCCTTGAATTCTTTGAGAGTGTTATTTATGTGCTTCTTAAAGTCCTCCATCATCATCATTAGAAGTGATTTTAGATCTGACTCTTGCTTTCCTGGTGATATGGGGAGTTCAGGACTTAATTTGGGAGAACTAGGTTCTGATGATGTCATGTGCTCTGGGTTGCTGGCCCTTGTATTCTTGCGCTTGCCTTTCACCATCTGGTTCTCCTGGGTGCTACCTGTGTTATCTCTGACTGGAACCTGTCTTTCCTATTCTCTTGGTTGTATCAGAACTGTTTAGGTTGGGTGTTGCTGCTGAGGTTAGGGCTAGAGCCCAAGATCTGCTCAGTGTTTGGGTCCAGACAGGAAGGAACCAGTGCTCTGGGCCAGGAGTGAGTTCCCGGGTCCCTGTGGGTCCTGGTTACTCCCTGTTTGGGGCAAGTGTTGCTGCCTCCTTGCTTAACAGGCTGCTCTGGTTAGGGCTCCTGGGAGCCATACTTTCTCTGGGTTCTGTGAGATTGGGTGCAGGGTTACAGCCCAAGATCTGCTGAGTGCTCGGGCCCAAACCGGAAGGAACCAGTGCTCCGGATCAGGAGTGAGTACCTGGGTCCTTGTGGGTCCCGGTTAATACCTGTTTGGGGCAAGTGTTGCTGCCTCCTTGCTTAAGAAGCTGCTTGGGGCCAGCCTGGTCTACAGAGTGAGTTCCAGGACAGCCCGGGCTACACAGAGAAACCCTGTCTCAAAAAACCAAAAAAGAAAAAAAAAAAAAAAAAAAAAAAGAAGCTGCTTGGGTTAGAGCTCCTGTGAGCCCTGCTTCCCCTGGGTTCTGTGAGACTGGGTGCAGAGCTGCTGCTGGAGATCTGCTGAGCGCTCGGGCCCAAACCGGAAGGAACCGGCTCCAGGCCAGGAGTCAAATCCCTGTGTCCCGGTGAGTCCCAGTGGGTCCCAGTTACTCCCTGTTTGGGGTGGGTGCTGCTGTCTCCCTACCTGAGATACTGCCTGGGTCAGAGCTCCTGGGTGCCCCACTTCTGCTGGGTTTCCTGAGGTTCAGTGCAGAGCCACCACTCAGGATCTGCTCCGTGCCTGGGCCCCTTCCAGGGATACTGGCTCCTTACTCTTAAACTCTGAACCTCCTTCCAATAATTTGAATAGGATAAAGAACATCAATCCATTGTTCTAAATGCCTATCTAAATCCTCTTGAATATTCAATATATTAGTAACATTTTTTTTTGCTAAATGATTAACAAAAGTATCTGTCTTACTTGTGTCAAAGCAGTTGCAGAAGCAGTGATGCTATCTATTAATGTAATTAAATCTGTTATATCTATAATAATCAATCCCATTACCCTCTTGCTTCTGCTTAAAGAAGACTCACTTCTTCCCGTACTTGGAAGCTTTTTTCAGAATACCATGGTCTTGTAATACTCAGGGCAATAAAACAAAAACTGGTTGATACACCCCAGACATGCCAGGTTTCAACACACTAACACAATTAGAAAGTGTACAATCAATACAACTTACATAAAATACTATAGAAGAAACAAGGGTAATTTAAACTTAACAATTAAAAGAACCTTAACACATGCACTACAACTTCTTTGAAATCCAGATCCTGTCCCAACTTTATCTCTTGCTAACATAACATCATAGAGAACTGCAGCTAACTTCCAAATATGTCTCTGAAAATGTGCAGAACCAGCTTTCCATATGAAGACTGTTATTTCCAATATTGGATTGATTTTTAGACCAGTCCATGATTGAGTCTGAATAACTGGTCACATTTAAGAAAAATACAAAAGTCATTATAACTTCTCTTTTTGATTCTCTGTCCCACAAGGTCTAAAAACTTGAGGCAAGGCAGCTTGTCCCATCTGGGATATAGGCAAGCAAAGGTGGGTCAGGAAGATTCGTCAGGGCACACAGCAAGCTCACAGGTCAGCACCATTCTTTGTGCCAGCACCAACATGTCTCACCAATCACTATGGCAGTCACCATTCTCCTTCAGCATCCTACAGAAAAAACACAAACCTGTCCTCTTCCCCATATAAATACCTGATCAGGATCATACCATATGCCAGTAAGTGGATCCTTCCTTTTCACCTACACATAAGTATGCCTAGTTGTAGGGTGCCATAGACACTCTGCAGAAAGTTCCTTAGCATTCAAATTTTTAAAAATTTAAAATAAAAAGAACATGATTTAAATAAATTTGTGGTATACAGGGATATACCTCCCCCCTTTTAATTTTATGTTTTAAAGTTCCATGGGCCCATTCCACAATATCTTGTCCTTGAGGATTATAAGGAGTCCCAGTAATATGGGTAATATTAAATTGTTGACAAAAAGTCTCAAATGCTAGACTGCAATAGCCAGCTCCATTATCTTTTTAATACGATTTGGAACAGCTAGCATAGAAAAACAATGTAGGCAATAACTAATTACATTTTTAGTTGTTTCTCCTGTTAAACCAGTTGCAACTAGAAAGCCTGAGATGGTTCAATAGTCAATGTACATATTATTAATTGTCCAAAATCAGAAATATGAGTAACATCCATTCACTATAATTGTTTAGGTATGAGTCCTCAAGGATTAACACCATTACGTGGTACAGGTCGAAATTGAGGATATTCAGGACAAGTCTTTACAATTTGATGTGCACATTCCCTAGAAATACTATATTGTTGTCTCAAGCTATTACTATTTTGATGATGTAAAGAATGAGATTGTTTGGCTAACTGTTCCTCTGTAAGGCCTATAATCTCCATGGTATACAAATATGCTGTGGCATTGCCCTAAGGGATCCAAGCAATCCAGTATGAGCTCTCAAATGTCCTACAAAGTTAAGGAACAGTACATTCTCTTAAATTGAATTATATTTACCTAAGTAATTGAAAATCTGAGAATTATCAGTATCTAAAAAAGGAATAGTTTCAAGTAATTGTAAAGCATGAGCTATATATTGGTTATCAGTATACAAATTAAAAGCTTGATTTTTCAGCATATCTTTTTTTAAATTGGATGTTTTATTTACATTTCAGATATTATACACTTTCCCCATTCCCCCCCTGAAACCCCTATCTCATGCCCCCTCCTCCTGATTCTATGAGAGTATGCCCCCATCCACCCACCCACTCACTCAAAGTTGTATCTTATTTCCTAGGTAAAAGTATGTAGCAATGAATTACTAGTTATTCAAAAACTATGCCAGATACTACTGAATATGCTAGAATTATAGAAATTAATAAACCACAAGATATCATGTAACTTACATCTAATGGTTCTAAACAAATAGTAAATAAGTGATGAATAGCCAATAAATATGTGAACTGATAAACAATTATTGTAATGAGTAAAATAACAAAAGTAACTGGTAGTCTAGGAAGGCTTCTCTAGGGAAGCAGTGATTAAAACAAAAATGTAATATTTTATAGCAATGAAACTTGCTAGGACATACTTAAAGTGCTTTACAACATTAGCTCATTATAGCGATGACAAGTCTGTGAAGTGGATAATATTACTACTCCTATTTTATCAGAACCTGGAGCACAAAGATTATATATTTCCAAGTCTTAGAGAAATTAAATGAAAGAAAGAAAATTTGAAGATAAGTTACTTGTATTTAATTTCTTATTGACAGAACTGGTAGTTCAATATAAGTAGCTATTTAATACCTATAGCTTGAAATTATACTAAAATTTAACAAATTAAAATAAAAAGCATGCTACCTTAGAAAATGGTCACTGTGATCTCCAATTAGGAAAAAAATAACTTGACAGCCCTAAGACTTTCTAACAGCAATGAAAAGTAAGACAGAAAATAAATGCCATGTTGACAATTATAAGCTTTGATCATTGATATGGCTTAAGTTCTAACTAGGGTATCTCATTATAAAAGAATATTTTCAAACTTGGATCATATTAAGGATCAGCAGGAAAAGTCATATAAAAGAGCAAATTCAAACTATCCTAACTGCAAAACAAAGCAAATAATTGATGCATTACAGAAATTTATTTAACATTTTCTATATATAAGACATTAGTGATTATTATGTAGGTATAGAAGTAATATCTAACATTTATAGAACTCTCTACATGATAGGCACCAAACTAGTAATTTAACTGAGATGTTATTATCTCTTAAAATTCTCCTATTTGCCTACACAATGAAGAGTTACTATTGTTTACAAATTAATAGGGAAAAACATTGAAACCTTGAATGATGCCCTCAAGATGGTAAGAATAAGTTCCTTTTTGTTCCATCTAAATGCACTGATAGTGTACAATGTAATTATAATCTAAATATACATGAAGCAGAAAACATAGTGATAGTTCTAATATACTTTATATCAAAGAAATAAATATGGATTCTTGGGGAATATGCCTCCACTTATTCTAGATTCTTGAACTGAAAGAGAATCCAGGTTCCAAGTTAAAGAGCCTATAGTCCACACAGAATGCAGAAGTATCTTTCAGGTTAACAAAATGAAACCTAGAAGAACAAGGCAGAGAGGCAGTGTTCTATCACAGAAGCAAGTCAGGGCAGGAACTCAAGCAGAAAACTGTAGCAGAGACCAGGAAGTAATACTGTTTACTAGCTTGCTTCCAGGTCCAACTAACTACTTTTGTTATACTCCCACGACCACCTGCCCAGAGGTGGTACTGTCCACAGTGGACTGGATTCTTCCACCTCAATCAACAATCAAGAAAATGTTTGACAGACATGCTCACAGAACAATCTGATAGCAGCAATCCTTCAATTGAGACTCCCTGTCCCCAGCTGTGTCAAGTTGACAAAAAAGATTAGCAATCACAGGCAATATATAATATCAAAGGGGGAAAAGTTTCACAGAAAATTCTTGGCATCAACAGTATCCCATACAAGCTGTTGCCAGAGTATGATAAGCACATATTATGAGGAATTAGTCAAGGCTGAGAAAAAACATAAATTGGACTTACAAGAAACATGTAGGATTCTTATTACAAATACTGACTGATTCCCTCAAGCAGAATAGAAAATCTAACACCTCAAAGGCCATCGGGTGCTCATAAAGTTTTGCCTTAATATGATAAGCATGCTTCTATTTCCAATCAACAACATTTTAAAGCATGATGCACAGTTATCAGAACATTTTTATCTAATTTAACTGTCTCAGAACAAATCTCAAAAACATTTACAGAAAATACAGAATATCCAGAATAAAAGCTCTACAAACATTAACACCCACAAAACATGACAACTGATCATAAAATATCTATCATGCAAAGAAGCAAAAAATACAACCCACAACAAAAATCAGTCAGTTGAAGTTAACCCATGATCAAAATTAATAAAAAAGTAATATTCAAGAATATTAAAGGTTACATTTTAACTGTATTTCATATGTTCAAAAATTAGACAAACTGTATAGCCTTGGGGGCAGCCTGCACACTGATTTCAATAGCAGACGTAACATACTCTCACCAAGTGAAGACGTAAAGAAGCATTTTCCTTTCCATATATCCAAAGAACAACTTGCAGAAGTGGGGTCTTTACTTGCCATCATGTGTGTTCCAGGAACAAATCTTACATTATCAAGACTGTCTTTATACTCTGAACTATATCCTCACAAGTTGTGATGGTTAATTTTTTGTCATTTGACACAGGCTACAATCATCTGGGAGGAAGGAACCTCAAATTGAGAGATGTCTCCATAAGACTGGGCTGTAGGCAAATCCATGGGGTATTTTCTTGATCAATGATTGATGTAGGCAGACCAAACTGTCCCTACACACATTTAAAGATGATAGAGTTTTTTGTTATTTATAGGCAAAGGGTTTACATGTGTGTGGTATATGTGCAACCAGGTGAGTGCACACAGAAAACTACAGGAGGGCATCCTCTCACTCACCTCTTTGTTTCTTTGAGATGGGGTCTCTCTCCCATTAACATTTTGTTCTTGTGTTTTGTTTGTTCTTTATTTAGCTATAGCAGCAGTAAATAAGATTTAGTGATCTTTCTGTCCCACTAGACTCCATGGTGGAGATGTGTCATACACATTACCATAAACATCCTTTACATGGTACTAGGATCCAAATCTCTGACCCTTAAACTTGTTCGGTATAACTGCTAAGTTATCTCTCCAGGACAAAATGAACTTATATTTAATGGCCAATGATTAAATCATGTAAAATATATTCATATATTGAAACAAATGCATCCTTCTTTCAGAGAAATCTTAATTTCACTGTATACTTACATCAAATTGTAAGTCTACAATTGAATTAAATATCATAAAAGTGTCAATGAATTCAAACAAACTAGAATTTGAAATGCTTTTTAACTAAGGTTCACTATAAGTACGCTATGTATGATATAAGAATACTTAGTAAGAATAATTAATAAAAATATCTTTTAAAACAGTCTTATTTTGTAGTTACTCATACATATCAGAGACAGTACTAAGAAATTTTCTATTCAACAAAGGATATGTTCCATCATTTATGATCCCTTGCCTTTTTGCTTAAAGCATTTAAATATGCATAAATAACAAAATGGCACAGAGTTATCAAAGGCTCGAAAATAACAAATATAAATAGATCTAGTTTATAAGTCATTTAGGAATAACTTTGAGATGTCCTTCCTTTAGTTTAACCCCACCATCCATCCACTTACAATATTAAACTGGTAACTCAATTGCAAAGGACTATGGTAAAGCTGTATTGCCTATCAAAGCTCTTCCACATTACATTGCTATATAGTCAAAGTAATCAAAGACAGAAGATACTATGTGTTTATGGCCAAACTTTGTTTCTCTGTCCTGAGGAAAAAATACTGACTCCAGCTAAATTTGACCTGAAAACCATACAATTCAACTGTGCTCTGTCTCTTTCCAGAATATTTTATTGCCTCCTTGTTTAATGTGGAAGTATTTTATAATGCCTCAGGAACTATATATCCCAATTGAATACTGTCTTTTATAATTCTCATGAGAGCCATTTTCAAGTATAGGATAGTAAATGACATTTCAGGTAAATTAATCTAAATGTATTTGCATATAATTTACTGTATAATAATATATTGCTATAGTTTTCAAGGTCAAATATCATTAATGGCTAAATTATTTTTGTTCAAAATACTGTCATTAATAAGAAAATATATCTATACATTAAGGATTATGTGTTGAAACCCAAATAATCAAATTGAAAAGTGGGGGTACAGAGCTAAACAAAGAATTCTCAACAGAGGAATCACTAATGGCTGAGAAACACTTAAAGAAATGTTCAGTGTCCTTAGTCATCAGGGAAATGTAAATCAACTCTGAAATTCCACAGTACACCCATAAGAATGGCTAAGATCAAATACTCAAGGGACAGCATATGCTGGCAAGGATGTGGAGCAAAGGGAACACTCCTCCATTACTGATGGGAGTACAAATTTGTACAACAACTGAGGAAATCAATTTGATGGTTTCTCAGAAAATTTGAAATATTTCTACCTCAAGACCCAGCAATACCATTTCTGGGCATATACCCAAAATATGCTCCACCATCCCACAAGACACTTGCTCAACTATGTTCAAAGCAGCTTTATTCGTAATAGTCAGAAACTGGGGAAAAAAAAAAAAAAAAACCCAGATGTCTCTCAACTGAAGAATAGATAAAGAAAATGGTTAGTTTACACAATGGAATACTTCTCAGCTATTAAAAAGCAAGGACATCATTAATTTTGCAGGCAAGTGGATGGAACTAGAAAATATCATCTTGAGTGAAATAACCCAGGCCCAAAAGGATATGCATGATATATACTCACTTATAAGTGGATATTAGCTATAAAGTACAGGATAACCATACTACTATCCATAGGCCCTAAGAAGGCAAATAACAGGGAAGGCCCAAGGGAGGATGGTTGAATCTTTCTCAGAAGGGGAAATAAAATAGATATCAAAGGTGGATGGAAAGAGAGAAGTGGATAGAAGAGAGGAAATATTTGGAGGAGGGAATCAGGTATAAGGAAAGCAGAGGAGAAAAAAGGGAAATTAGCTGAGGTGGTCATCTCTAGGACACACCAGAGACTTGAGACAGGGATGGGGTCGGGGAAGGCCCCAAGGTGTCTATGGGAGTGAGTCTAGCTAAAACTCCTAGCAGTGTGGGTATGGATCCTAAAGTGGCCACCTCCTGTAGCCAGGCAGGACTCCCAATGGGGGAATAATGACAGCAACCCACCCACAAACACTTAAGCCCAAAATATGTCCTGACTATGAAATGTACAGAGACAAGATGGACTAGAGATGGAGGAAATGGCCAACCAATGTCTTGCCTAAACTGAGACTCATCCCATGTGCAAAAACCAATCCCTGATGGTTTTGTTGTTGTTGTTGTTGTTGTTGTTGTTGTTGTTTTTACAATTAATGTACTTAATGTATTTTATATATTCTAAATGCTGCTCCCTCCTCCTGACTATCCCTTACAGGGTCCCTCCCACCATCCCCCTTAGGGGCCCCACTCTGACACTATTAATGATACTCTACTATGTTTGCAGACAGGAGCTCAACATAACTGTCCTCTGAGAGGCTCCACCAGGAGTCACTGAAAACAGATGCAAAGACCCACAGCCAAACATTAGATGGAGCTAGGGAGTCCTGTGGAGAGTTGGGAAAGGGATTGAGGGACCCAAACAGGACAAGGACTCAACATGACCAACAAAACCAACTAACCTGGACCCCTGGAGGCTCCCAGAGACTGAAATACCAACCAAAGAACAAACATGGGTTGGACCTCCCCACCCCCAACATGCACATATGTAGCAGATGTGCAGCTTCGTCTTTATGCTGGTCCCCCAACTACTCAAGAGGCTGTCCTTGAATCTGCTGCCTGCCTGTGGATCCAGTTCCCCTAACTGGGCTGCCTTGACCGGCCTTGGTAGGAAAGGATATGTAATGTGTAGTTCTGCAGTGACTTGATGTGCCAGGATGAGGGAGTGATGGGGTGCTACCCTTTCTTAGAGGATATGAGGAGCAGGGAATTGGGAGAGGATCTGTATGAGGAGTTACTGGGAGGAGAGGGGGCTGACACTAGGATGTAAAGTGAAGAAATAAATAAATTTTTAAAAAGAATGATGTGTTGTGCATTTAGAATACAAGGATAAAGCACACCATATACTGCATTTTCAATGAGATCATAACTACAGGACATATCACAATTGAGGAGAAGGTTAGGTAAAATAAGAATAAACACAGGTTTTAAACCTTTCTGACCCTTCAAGCATTATCTGTACAACCAGCTCAGTGCTCATGAATTCCTGTAGCCTGTTTGTGGAAAATTTGTTTCCTTTTCTATAATGAAAAATAATTTTGCTGGGAAAAAATAAGATATATTAACAAGAATTGTCTTTTAGAACTTGAAATACATAACTTCATGTCTTCCCAGGTTTTGAAGTTTCTGTTGAAATAAAAATTGTTATTCTGACTATCCTACCTTCATAATATGTGTTTTTATGTTTGACTCTTGCTGCATTCAGTTTTCTCTCTATCCTCTGTATAATTTAGAGTTTATATTAAGATATGGCAAGGAGAGGTCATTCCTTGCCTTTGTTTGGTGTTCTAAATATCTTCAGAGTCTGGATTGGATGGATTTTGTTGAAAATGTATTCTATGCCTTTAAAATGAAATACTTCTCTCTCCTTTCCTATAATTCTTAGATTGTCTATTTTCATAGTGCCCATTACAACTTGAGAACACTAGGAGTACTTTCTTATTAATTTGTCTTTGTCCTTGTTGGAATGTTCCAATTGCCCCACCTTGCCTTGAGGCTCAGATACTCAGTTCTCTCCTTGAACCAATCTTTTGGAGAAGTTTTTCACTAAGCTTTTTTATTTGACTTGCTATTTTTAGTTTTGTTTGTTTGTTTGTTTGTTTGTTTTGTTTTGTTATTTTCATTTCCAGGCATTCCTTTTTTTCTTTCCATGTGTGAATCTATTTTATTTTCATTGGTCTGTGTCTGGCCCAATGGTTGTCTAGAGACAAACCAATAAAATCTGGCCCCTCAAAGAGCCAGATTAAAAAGAAGTAAAAAAAAATCTATAATTTAACAGTAATATTTTCACAGTATCAAGTTCTTTTTTCTTTTCTCATTCAATATTTCCTGATTATACTTTCCCCTCCCTCATCTCCTTCTAGTCCCACCCTACTTCTTCTCCCCTCCAGATCCACTCCCTTACTGTCTCTCATTAAAAAAGAACAGGCTTCTAAGAGACAACTTCCTAAAGTGACACATAGGAGGAAGATGAAAGAGGAAGAGGAGGAAGAAGAGGAGAGAAGAAGCAAAACCTTTCATATCGAAGTTAGACACAGCAAACCCAGCAGGATGAAAGGAGTGTCAAGCGCAGGCGTGAGATTCAGGAAAGCAATCATTCTCACAGTCAGGAGTCCCATAAAAATGCTAAACTAATAGCGTTAATATATTCACAGAGGACCTTGTGCAGGCCCCTGTAGGTCCTGTGCTTGCCACTTCTGTTTCTGTGAGCACACAGCACCTTGCTTAGTTGATTCAGAAGGCCTTGCTTTCCTGGTGTCCTCCTTCCCCTGGCTCTTACAATCTCATGTACTGTATTTCTTTATTTCCAGGTTTTCAAACATTCTATTTTTTTCAGTATTTCCATATCTCTATTGAATTCCACCGTTATAACTTGTACTGCCTTCTTTTCATTCAGGTGTGTGTGTCTGTATGTATGTATGTGTGTGTGTTTTTGTGTGTGTTGTGTGTGTGTATAAGTGTGTGTGGGCTTGTGTGTGGACATGGGTGTAGGCATGTATGTGTGTGTGTTGTCTTGTTACTAAGAACTCAACTTCCTTCTTTGATTTCTTTGAGCATACTCCAAACAGTTATTTTGAACTGAGGGTGGGGAGACATCATTTATTTTTACTTTCACTGGAACCATTATTATGAGGTTTGAAACTTTTACAAGTTGTGTTCTCTTGGGTTTTCATACATATATATTATATAATTTGGTCATTTTACCAGCTGTAAACAGCCAATCTGTTTTATATCTTTTAAAATCATCGTGTTATTCTCATTTTCATTGCCTTCTTGATTTACTCAAAGAACTATTAATTCAATCATGTGTTGCTTAATATCTGTGTTTTTGTGTGTGACCTATAGTATCCCATGCTGTTGGCTTATTTTTTCATTGTGATCAGACAAAATACTAAAAAATATTAAATTTTCCTGTATTTGATAAAACTTGCTTTAGGCCATAATAATATGATTTATTTTATAGACGGTTCCACACGATGATGAAAATAATGTATACTCTGCAGTCTATGAAAGGAACATACTGTATATGTCTGTTGAGTACACTTGATCTACAATGTCATTTAATTCGGGTTTTGTTTTGTTTCATTTTTTCCAGTTCATTTTTTTCTGGAATGACTTGTCAACTGGTGAGAGTGGGACACTGAAGCCACCCACTACCGGTTGCTTGAGTTAATCTGTAAATTTATATTTAGTAGTATTTGTTTTATGAAATTGGGTGAATTTATATTTGGTATGCATGTTTAGAGTTATAATACACAATTCAATGACTTTTCCCTTAATACATTTGAAGTGGCATTCTTTATCTTTTCTGACTAGTTTTTGTTTAAACTGTGTTTCATCAGTACAAAAGTTTCAGTTCCTGACATCTGGGACCCATTCATGATCTTCTTTTGGTATTACTTTGATTTGACTGTGAATATACAATGGTTATTCCCTACTGGAGGAAAAAAGTAACTTATTTTTGATTTTATAGGAGCCAACAGTTAAGTGACTTTAGAATTTTAGGGTGACATTGGAATTTTATAGAGATTTTGGATATTTTAGAGAGACTGGATATTTTAAGGAAACCTTGTACTTTTAAAGAAACTTTGGATATTTTAAAGAGATTGAACAGTTAAAGGGTTTAAATTTTTAAAGACTGTGGGACTTTTAAATGTTAGAATATTTAATACTGTGATATTAACATGCCATCTTGAAAACACACAGGAAAGGAAAAGTTCTAGTTTATGTAATAAACAGTAATATGATTGTGTGTCAAGCTGACAAGGGGTCAGTTGTGCTGGCTAGATTTATGCAAACTTGACATACTTTTACCAGATTGGCCTGTGAGCAAGTATTTATTGGTTGATTGGTGGTTGAAGTGATAGGGCCCAGCTCACTGTGGATGCTGTTGGTCCTGACTTTTATGAGAAAGCAGGATGAACAAGCCATAGAGAGCAAGCCAGTAAGCAGTGTTCCTCTGTGGCCTTTGCTTTAGTTCCCTACTCCAAGGCTCCTCCTTGATTAACTTCCTGGCCTGACTTCCCTCAGTGATAGATGCTACCTGGAAGTATAAATTAAACACTTTCCTTCCCAAATTGCTTTTTGTCAGTGTCTATAACAGCAATATAAGCCTAGAACAACACAGTATATTTATCAGCACAAGCCCAAAAACTTACCAGCCTTAATATCATGCTATTATAACTGTGTGACACAGTGTGTTTAGAACCCATGTCCATCAAGGCTTAAGATAAAGCTGTAAATGAATCCCTATAGCCACCAACCAATAAAAATAACACCCCTAGAATCATCTAAAGGATAAAATGAGACCTTTAATGTAATTTTCTCTAGTTTATTATTGAGTTCAGTCTCAAATTAACTCATTGAATTCATGGAGGACTCATATTATATCTTCCCTAAAGCTAACAACTAACAAGGAAAAGACTAAGATAGTTATTGATGAAATAACACTAGGATTATTAAAATGTGTGATGTTTAATTGTTACTGTCAATAGAACTTATAACCTGAGTTCAATGCCTAGAACCCAAGGTGAAAGGGAAAACTCTCAAAGGTTGTCCAATGACTTCCACATACACACAGTAGCATGTGTTCACCTGTGTACATATACACAGAGAGATAATCATAATTATTATTAATAATATAAGAATTTTCCAGATTACTAAAGCACAATTCTGGGTGTTTCTTTGAGGGAGTTTCTAGAGCTAATTGGGTCATCTAGAGCCAATTAGGACATCTAGAGGCAATTAGGTCATCTAGAAGTAATTAGATCATACAGGCTTGACCTGATAATATACTTAGGAGTTACTTAAAGGTAGGAGAAAGAATACATAAGTTTCTGGCATGATATTTTCAAGGGGAAGAAGGTTATGAAGAGTTACATCAAAGCACCAGAAAATCAAAGGTTAGGTCATGTGTAGTAGGATGAGGTTTTCCGGAGAGTCTACTGCATGAAGCTACAAACATGATGTCTAAATTGGAATGAATATCCAAGGTTGTTGGAGATGTTAGGACTATAGGGAAACTACTAAAGAAGTAGTTAGTACTAGAATGGAGCCAACCAGAGAAAATAAAAAGACTACATGTTTTTTATGAGGTATAGCCATAGGGATGGGGCATCCATGGCTACCGGGATCCAGATGATTGAATCAAGAACCACAAATGTATATTGGAAGTATACAACCTAACATCTTTATTTCACAAAGCATCAATATGAAGATGTTGTGTTGAATCTCAAAAAACAATTAAAACTTTTGAATATTATTCAGACTGTTCAGATTTTGGTGACTTTTATGGCTGGACTAAATGATTTTGTATTGTTAAGTAAACATAAGACTTAGTGCACATGTATGAATAGTCAAAGCTTTTTCTCTTGTGTTAAATATATAAATATCAGACATTTGAAAATAACTAAATTCAGAGTAAGTTCTTAATATCAGGATTTATTTTTTATAACCTAAATTTAAAATCAAGAAAAAGTAATATGGTATGTATATGTATATGTAATATTTCAGGAAGTCCATAGAGTAGTTGTAAGTCTCCATATGGATTTTTCAAAGTCTTTATATATTAGTTACCCATCCCCATATCCCCTCTACCCTGCCTGTTGACCTTCCACTTCATTTAACCCTTTTGCTCCATTATACTCCTTTACCTCTTCAACTATCTGCATTCTGTTAATCTTCCTTTGCCTCTGATGATCTTTGCTATATTTCCTGACTACTATAGATATTACAACCTAACACCCAAATCTAAAGATTCAAAAATACCATATACATATAAAAGATAGCATGCAATATTTCTCATTTTGAGTCTTGGTCACCTCACTCAGAATGATTCCTCCATTCATTTACCTGCAAATTTCATAATTTTACATGTATCTACAGGTGAATATTCCATTGTATATAGGGTACCATGGTTTTACTATCTATTCATCATTTAATGGATATATAGGCTGTTTCCTGGCAACTGTAAATAGAGTAACAATGGACATGGATAAACAAAACTTTTGGAAATATGGGAAGTGATATAGCTAGATCATATAGTAGATGTATTTCTAGCTTGATGAGGAACTTCCACACTGATTTTTTTATGATGGTTGCTCAGTTTGCATTCCCACCAGCAGTGAATAAATATTCTTCTTTCTTCATGTCCATGCCAAAATTTTCAATTACTTTTATCCTAAACATTCTGTCTGGGGCAAGATGAGATCTAAGTAGCTAAACCCACACTACCCCTACTTCTGCCCTTGACACTCATTGTGAAGTTGGACACCAAGTCCTACTTAATACTTCCAGAGTAAGTCCCCTTCCCCTGCCTGCTAGCCTATTACTCGCCCACTGAACTGATCAAGTGAATTCTTGGAGTCTGAACTGATATCTAGGACACATTAGAATCTGAAATCTAAAAATTATAGTGGCACCAAGACTAAAATCTAAGCATGATTCTTCTGGTCCAAAGCCTGTGAGATTGTGGAATCAGCAACCAAACACTCACATAACAAAGGTAAGATCAAATATCCATACCAAAAAAGAAATACCTCAAATGTCTTAAGTCCAGATGACTAGATGCTATCACAAACCACAACCATGAATAATAGCCAAGACAATATGACTTCTCAAGGAACCAGCACTCCTTTTGTAACATCCCCTAATAAAAGCCACTTAATGAAAGCATGAGACAATGACATCTTCATTGTAAAAGCCATCTAGACCCTGGTTTTAGCTATGGAAAACAAAATGCTAAGAAAACGTCATAAAGAGAAACCTATCATGTCTATCAGAACACATATGGCAAAAAAAACACCCAATCTTTCCCATATAACTTCCGTATAATAACAGTACCTTTTTCCTCATCCAGTTGAATCATGACATTCAAAAACTTGAAACAAGAAAAGAACACATACCTAGAATAGTGATACAGAAGTTCACTAACTTCCTTTTCTAAAGTTTAATAAGTCAGTATAATAAACTGCCCTATTGTACAAATATTGGTATAAATACTACAAGATAACATACCCCACATAACTGTGTTAAATGTTCAATATCTCTGAAAGAAATTTATAAATAAACAGTAAATTAATCATGAATTATGAGAGGCAGCTTAACAAAGAAGATAAGTTGCTTTAAAATAACTATGTTCTACCATAAGAGAAAAAAAAAAAAAACTCTAGAAATTGAATAACTCCTACTTCTAGAAATAGTCCTAATTTTTTCATTATAGAAGCATGTATTTTCAAAATGGGATTTTAAAGAAAGCCAAAAATTTAATCAAAGACATGTTAGTCTAGATTTTTATTACAATTACTATTAAGACATTAGAATACTTCCTTTTTTAATCTGAAGTTATACATTTATAGTATTAAATTATCCACAAAGTTGTATCATGCTTTTGCATTTAGTATTGCCATAAATATTTTCATATTAACTTGAATTGTTTGACAATTAAAAATTAACAAATGTGTAAAATTCTTTAAATTTCTATAATTCTCTTAACTCTTGTTATTTTTATTCTGTTCCATAAAAGATATAGATTAAAAACCATGAAGAAGCAGCAGAATTATTAAGAAGAGAGACACTGACGCCAAATTTTAGATCTCAATCTCTGCCATCTCCACTTAGCAAAAAAACAGGAAGAAATGCTTTGATCTCTCTACCCCTCAGTTTTGCCTACTATAATAAAAGTGAAGAGAATTGTATAACATAAAAAACTGACAGTATCATCCAAGAATTTCATGAAAGGTTTTACAAAACACGTAGCAGAGAGTAGCATTCAGTGAGTATTAACTATTATCATAAGACTTCTTATTTAGAATTTTCTCCTTATATTTGGTGTCCAGAAGAAGAAATTATTTAACCAAGGAGTACAATTTTAATATTACTGCCAGGTAGAACTGCCAATTGCTATCTGAAAGGCTATAAATACTGGTAATTTTTATTAAAACACAGAAATGTACAAAATTAATACTATGATATAAATTTATATTTGGAGTTTGTTCTGCATTATATTTCTTTAAGAAGCAAAGGAAAATGGTAGCAAGATAACAAGCTTTCAGTGATCTTTGCATAGAAACATCAATTTCAAAAGCTATTCACTTGTGAAGTAAGAGATAAGGAAATCAGATAGGATATCATACTATCTGGTTTAGAACAGTTAGATTAAAGCAGACAAAGAAAGAAGAGTTGCAAATGTCACTCTTTCCCAAGCCCGAGAGCAGTGCAGCCTGGAGAGGAACTGTGAAGGCAGAAACTTTGCCATACTGCTAACTTCACACTTACTCAGTTGTGAATTACTAAATATAGACTTTAAAAGGTTTTTTTCAAATGTATAAGGTATGTTTTATTCTTAAAAGAATACTAGAAATCTCTTGATTTCTCTATCCTGGCTCAAAGAAAAATCTATTTTTATAGAACCAAATATAAAATTAAAAATAGTTTAAAGTATTACACATACATACACATACACCATTACCCTCCAGATTGGATTAGTCCAATGTACATACACAATGAAAAAGGAATGACTTTGGGCAGTGACATGTTTTTAAATATTTATCTATACAAAGTGAAAGCCATTTCCTTACTACTTTGCTCACAGTATATTTGTGATTTATCCAAAAACTATCAACTCTCGCTGGATGTTCCAACAATATTTTGGTAGAATTAAAAACAGTCTTTCAAGATTAAAATTTTCTTTTTCATATCAGTATGTTGGAGAGCATACCAACTAAAATTCTATATTTTCCAGCTTCTCTTGAAGCTAAATTTCTCCTGATTTTGCCAATAATAGGTAAACAAAACTTCTGCAATGAAATGCAGAAGGCTTCTTATGGAAGAGGATTAAGAATTCAATTTACATTTTTTCTGTCAATTTTTCTTACAAGCTTGCAGTAATATAAAAACAACCATCTTATATAATATTAAAGACAACATAGGAGAGGGTGAAGAAAGGATCCTACATCACTTGTGACAATAACATTAAAGAACTGAATCTGAGCTGCCTAACTCTACACTACTTTTGCATAACAGAAAAACTTATCAAAATTGTCATTTTAAAATTTTCATCATATATAGTCAAACTAATATACAGGGTCAAAATTCATTTAAATTTGGTGGGTTTTAACAGTACAATTGACCTTTCTAGCAACAGATTAGTACTCAAAATGTCAAAGGATTAGACAAGTAATAGTATTTAAATTTAGTGAACATGAATGCATTAAATAGTGGAAAGGAGTTTTTAGTTAAAATAAAAACTCTATTCATTTTAAGCTCTTTATTCAAGTAGAACTTAAACACAAAACTACATACATGCAATGTAATATAATTGGTAAGCATGAAGATAAGCATACATTATTGGGGCTATTATCAAACTTCATATACAAGATGTATCAATCTGCTCCAAATGTTTGTTTCTCCCCTCTGTTGTGTGTGTTTGAAAGACAGAGGGGAGGAGATTTTTAACATGAGATCTACTTTCTTAGAAAATTTTAATTATAGACTATTGTTACCTAAAGTCTTATATATAATATGTATATATAATTTCCCTATTATCCATGCATGCCTCTTGAATAACTAATACTTTGAATCTTTTCACTAACATCACCAATTTCTCCCTCCCTCTAACACCTGGCAACCATGGTCTCTACTTCTATTGCAGATTCTTTATTTCTTCATATATGTGGTGTTACATAGTTTTGTTTCTTTTGTGTCTGGATATTTTACTTAGCATTATGATTTCCAGGTTAACTGATACAGTTAAAAATAACATCCTTCCTTCATCTAATGTTTAAAGCTCAATAATATTACACTGTATGCACGTAAATCACATTTTCTTTATCTACTTGTCCACAAATGGACATTAAAGGTGCTTCCTTTCTTCTGAGGTCTTCTTAGATTTCTTTTTTCAGGGATTTGAAGTTCTTGTCATACAGATCTTTCACTTGTTTGGTAAGATATTTATACTATTTATGGCTATGAAATGGTAGTATGTTAACATGAAAAGTCATAGGGAACAACTGAGAGGTACTAAGCAAAAAAACTCCAAAATACAAATACCCTTCTAACTACAATGTGGACTTTATGAGGAACAGGCAATGATCACGTATTACCCAGAAAAATGATGACGAAACTGACTAAACTAGCTCTGGCTGTAAAGTCAAAGAAATTAGGCATAAGAGATATTTTGATTTTTATAAAGTTTATATTAAGCAAGTTTCAAATAAGTGAATGAGTAGATAAGTTTACAAAACCCATGACATTTTTACTTAAAACTTTCTTCAATACATTTTGATCTCCTATTACTCCTTCGAAATCATATATGTATGTGTGTATGTGTGTGCCTGCACTCATGCGTGTATGTACACGTGTGTGTGTGTGTTAATAAATCAAAACCAGAAAAAAGAAAATCAATAAGACAAAACATACCAAAACAAAGCAAAATTGAACAACAACAAAATAATAATGGAGTCCCATTTGAGTTAGCAGAAAACTTATAGACATGGGCATGCACTAGAGTGTGGCTGATAAACCTACTGATACACCATTGAAGGAAACTGATTTTCTCTTCTACAAGTAGGTATTAATTGTTGCTGTAAAATCTTCTACCCAAATGAGACCTGTCAAGGAAAACACAACTCAATAATTATGGTATAAATTGCACGCCTAGATTGGGCAGATTTACTATTACACTACTCTAATCCCCAGCTATGAGATCCCTTATAACTTGCGGTTTATCCGGGCTGCGTACTTATCCTCCGAGCTCCGGCTCCTCTGTGGTCGGCTTCCTTCTACCGCCAGCTTCCTTCTGCTTCAGCTTCCTCCTGCTTCTCCCTCTGCTTCTCTTTCTGCTTCTGCTCTCCAGGCGACTCCTTCTCTTCTGCCCTTGCTCTGCCTTTTATATCGAATTCCTCTCACTCTCTCCTCCCCTAAGCCTTTTTCTCCGCTTTCCCTTCTACTGCCCAATCTCTGTCTCTAGTCTTTATTTTACAGGTTTTAATTGGACAGAAGGTTTACAAGATGTCGTCTGTGTACAGATTCAATCATCCTCTGCAGCCCCTCCCAGAAGGGTGGAACTAGGATCAAAATACAAGGCTGAGGCTATCCACTAGGATCAAAATACAGGGCTGGGGCTATCCACAACATTGATTCAATCCTCCTCTGGAACCCCTCTCAGGGGGTGGAACTAGGATCAAAATACAAGGCTGGGGCTATCCACAACAATTAATTATAAATGGATTCTTGATTAGTGTGAGATTACCTCCTCTTCTCGGTGTTGGGATTTTATCTAGTTAGAACTGTGACTGTCCTCTGCATCTTGTCACAGTCTCTGTGAGTTCAAATGAGTTATCAGTCCTCTTGTGTCTGAAAGACACTGTTCCTTAGAGTTATATACCTCTAGTTCCTAACAATATTTTCAACTCCTCTTCTATATAGATCCCTGATGGGTTTGATCATGAGTTTGATGAAGATATTCCATTTAGGGCTAAAGTTTTATTCTCTCCAGATTGTCCAGTTGAGGATCTTTTTGCTAACTACCATCAACTGCAAGAAGAAGCTCCTTTGATGAGAGTTGAGTAATGTTGTATCTATGGGTATAGCAACATGTCATTAGAATTTATTTTAATGCTCTGTTGCTATAACAGAAAAATAGTAGCATGTTTTCCCTAGGGCCCATGACCTATCTAGTTTCAGTCTTTTGGTCACTTTAGAAGTGTGAGGCATGGGTGTTCCACTTCACAAAGTGTGCCTTCAAATTTTAAAAAGTAGTTTGTTACTCCCTTAACATTTATGCCACTATTGCACCAGTATTATGTTGCAGGCAGGCCTCTGCTGAGGGTTGTAGGGTTTGTAGCTGGCTGGTACTGATTAATCCTTTCCTCCTCTGGTTGCATGCAAAGTTCTTTCTAGAATCATTAATACTAGTAAGTAATGGTGAAGCTTCTACCTGGAGACAAACCAATTTCTCTATGTTTGATGACATAAATAAGTAGTGTCTTTAGCAACAGGGCCTTACTCTATTGGAGAGCAAACAATAGCCTTGTTGATAGCCTGTCATGTTTAGGGGTTGTTTATGAGATGAGAATCCTTTGACCAGTAACTCAACACACACACACACACACACACACACACACACACACACACACACACACACATATATATATATATATAATATATATATATATATATATATATGTTCCTAGGACCAGCAGCTTTATTTGGTGTCCCAGTTTACCTTACCCATTCACTCCACCCCACCCCCATTTAATTCTCTTATTATCTCTTTATAATACTATATTCTATTTTCTCTTCATTTCCCTTGATCCCTATCTCTTCCAAGCTACCTAAACTTTGTGGTTATTCTGATTAAAACACATATCTAAAGCTTAAAGCTAACATCTGCACATTCATTAAAACATGCAATATTTGTCTTTTATAATGTGAGTTACTTAACACTTAGGGTGATTGTTTCTAGCTACATCCATTTACCTGAAATGCTCATGTTTTAGACAGCTTAATAATATTCCATAAATACACCACATTTTCATCATCCATTCAACAGTTGATGTACTATTGTTAACAGAACAGTAATGAACACAGATGAAGAAGTATCTCTGTAGTAAAATGTAGAGTCCTTTGGGTATATGCCCAAGAGTAGTGCAGCTGGATTTGTGGTAGATCAGTTTTCAGCTTTTTTGAGGAACCTCTACACTGATTTTCCTGAGGGGCTGTCCTAGTCTGCACTCCCACCAACAATGGATTAGTGTTTCCCTTTCCCTGAATCCTGGTAAGCATGTGCTGTTACTAGTTTTATTTATTTGTGTCTCTATATTTTGGTGATACTAACTACCTGAAAATGTTGATTATGTTTTAAATTTTTTAAAATTATGGTAGCATTAATAAATACTAAGTAGAAACTGTTTCCTCTAAAGTGTTATATAAAAGTGGGACAATGTAGTCTCTTTGTAGTAATAGATAAGTTTTGAGCAGTAGAAACTGAGGGAGAGAGGAAGAATTAGTTGTGATTAAGAGCTGTGATAATCACTGACTGAAATAAATTCTCCTAGTCAGTTCCTTAGCTATAATGTGATAGTAAGCTAATTTTGAACTACACGAATCCATAAAACTACACATCTCTAATCAGATGCAAGCCCCTTTACAGTAGAGACTGTTATTTGCCTTTTGTGCCGTTATCTTCATGCAAAATAGGCAGAACTGAATGACTGTAAAACTGCTATAGAAATTTATAGCCTTAAGTAAGCTGTTTCATTCTTTCAACAGAATTAATAACATCTTTGATCATTTTGTGCATGTTCCAAATATTTTATATGCATAATGTCATTATATGTATAATTATTATCCAAACATTATAGCATAGTATTTTCATTTCACTGGAAAAGAAACCAAGGCCAGATAAGTTAATAACAATCTCAAGATCACACAGCCATTAACTAAAAAAGCTAAGATCTGAAATAAAAAGTCACCATATGGTAGTGATTCCAAAAGCTGCCACCAACTAATAAAATTTCTTCATATTAATTAAAAAGAATTTTTCTTTGAAGAAGTACAGCCCTGTGCCAAGATACATATCTAGAAAGACAACCATAGCCTAGACTTCAGCCTGGACACACTTCTTGTTTGCAGTTCTTCATAAAATAGTCCACCTGAGGCACCAGTCTGAGAAGCAGCACGGGTATGGCAGGCCAGAACAATACAATGATGTTTCTTTCACCCATTTACTTGAAGTGTGCTGCCTGGTGGTAATGGTCAGTACCTATGGCTATTTAAATGTAAATCTCAGTCCATGGGTAACAAAGACCATTCTCTAAGGTCTCATCAGCACTTGGCTAGCTGCTATCATACTAGACAATACAGATTGAATATTACCAACATTATAAAAATGTTCTTTAACAAGTACTGATTTAGAATATACAAGTAAGGGAATTAAATGTTAGAACACACAGACTTTGCATACAGAAACATATACACATATAATGCTATATTTTCAGACACAGTGTTTCATTATATATATAATATTATATATATATATATATATATAATATATATATGGCTATCTCAGTTATCCACAATTAAATCACTCAAATTCCTAAGGGCATTATTGACATTATAAAAAATACTGGATAATATGGAGATATTTTATGATACTTTAAGCTGATTTATCTGGGCTGGAGAATAAAACAAAACACATAAAAAATAACAGAGATTAAGGAAATAATCACTTATAACACTTAAAATGAGTAGAACAAAATCATTTTGTTGAAAAAGGCAATTTTCTTGTATTACTGTTACTAATTTTTCTGCATTATATTCTATGCAAAAACATATGTCCTATGAAGGCATTTCAAGTGGACTTTTCAAATACATTTTGACATTTCACTGGTCTCTTAAAAAAATAGTAAGTAGAAGAATCATGGAACATTAAAGAAATTTATTGCTTTCAATTTTGTGTTCCACATTAGCAGAAATATGTACAAAAGTTAGAAGAATGTCAATGAGAAGAAAGAAAATGGAGTTTGGGGGAAAAGTGACTGACAAGTGATGACAAAATATTCATATTTAAATATAGCTAAATCAAGCCACCTATAAGAGGTCACAATACAAAGTAAAAATACATGAAGAATACACTGATTTTAGCAATGATATTTCATCATAAAATGGACAATTCTAAGGGTATACATGAAGCCTAATTTAAGAGAGCTTCAAAGGATAGAATTTCAGAAAGCAGAATTCATTTTCATGTATAGAAATACATATTCTTACCAAGCATGGTGGTGCACGTCTATAATCCCAGGATTCAGGAAACAAGGGCAGAAGGATCAGGAGGAACTCAAGACTAACCTCCATTATAAAGTGAATTTGAAGCATGGTCTTTGAGACCCTTGTCACAAAACAAAAGGCAAGTAAACAGAAATGAAACATGTCTTACCTTAAGGAGTAAGTGGCAAACACAGTGAACATCATTGTAGCATTGTGCTTTTGTAAAAATAAATAAATAAATAAATAAATAAATAAATAAATAATAAATAAATAAAATCTAGGTAATAATAAAACCTTGGAACAGGAATTTGCTACTAACCTAGCATTCTATTTCATTTTGACTCTGTTCTCATGGTGCTATGGTATACCACCATTTATTGAAAATAGTTTTCATGACCCTAACAGAATATCTCCTGAGATAATGTAACAGGTTTCCTCCTAGAAGGAAGTAACATGTGTGCGGATGGAGTTCATTCAGAAAGAAGTTCACACTCACTCCTACTATCCTCTCCAACATCCACCTCCTCACTGAATTCTTTTGACATTTTTATTTTTAAATACATATGCTTTAAAGTTTTAAAAGGAAAAATATTGGAAGATGAAAAAACTAAAACTCAAAAAAAAATAACTAGAAAAAATAAGTATACGAGAAAAATTATGAACATTTAAACCTGCATAGGAGTCTAAGAGATATACTGTGTATATTTTAAATTAAAAGTGTTCTATATCTCAGAGGTTCCAAAGATATCAAATGATGTTGCCGTTGCTATAGAAACTATTCTCTCTTAATGAATCACATATAAAATAACTGCATAAAACAAATTCAAATTTGAAATACAATTACTATTCTAAAGCATATTTACATATTTGATTTTATAATGGCTATAGAAAATATGATAAAATATTAGGAATACCTTTTACATGTGTAAAACCCACTAGCTGTTATAAATTTAATTGCAACTCTGCCCTTAAATACAATAGTGTTGGGTATAATAAAATTCTATCTTACAAGATAAACTCACACAGACTCCACCATTCTCTTGCTGCTTGCAGAAGCACTAATTTGTATGCAATGAAACATTCCTGCAAATTTACCATCTTGCATAAATGGTGCAAATTCAGAGCAAGTATAAAAGACTCCCTAAAGGTCTGCACACATCAGATCAATATTCAAAAAGTGGCTAACAAATAACTTACAAAACTCACAGCAAGTGATTTGAAATAATGAGAAAGACTCTACTTTTTCTAAAAGTATAACACTTTTTCCTGGTCTGTATAGCTAAGGTTAAGAATCCTCCCAAGGTTTGCACACTCCAGTCACATGACTTGCCATGTTGAGTCAAACAGACCAAGTTTCAAATCCTAGCTCTGGCATTACTATGCTATCACAAGCTATATACTTAACCTCTCTAAACCTGCAAAACAGAGATGGCACTTGCCTTATAGAAGCAAAACAAAAGGCAACAATATTTCATGGATGATGCTTTGACATGGTTTCTGCATGTGTTTGGTGCTCACTGCTGGACAGCGTCTATTATGATGGCAACAACAGCTACTGTTGGGGCCACTGCTGTTACTGCTGCCAGTACTGCAACTATCATAACAAACTAAAAAGCCATAACAACATTTTTATTTTTGTTTATTTTCCTCAGTTGGTTAAGTTAATACATCTAAAAGCAAAGGAGGCGTGCTGGATGTGCTTCAATCATGGAGCTGGCTGGAATCTGGCAGCAAAACTAACCTACTGGGGTTCATTACAGCTTTTTACATCATCTAATGCCACTGTTTGACAAAGACAAAAGGCTTTATGTACTTTCAAACCCTAAGCAATTACAGTTAATGCTAGACTTAATAGACAAATAGATAGAGATACAGATAGATCTTTTAACAATAATTTGTACTTTATAACTTACCTTTATAAATATGTGTGTATATAATTCATATTTGTAATCCTTGCCTTAATGTTAGTTAATTTTCAACACTATTTATTGTCAAATAAAGACACATATCTATTTATTCCTGTACCTTTCATACACTTTCCATGCTCTATAGCTTTAGTTTCAAGCTGTCAGTTCTACACTTTTTATATTATTTTCTATAGACATGATGCTTGTGACTGCCGTGTTCTAAAAGTCAATTGTAAGTAAGTTAACACCACTTAGCACATAAAATCTACAGTGCCAGATGGACTTGGGATTGCATTTCCTTTTCTTGAGTCCAGTACTACAATCCAGAGTCCATCTGAAGAAAAAATTCTTTGCATCAAGTTAAATGTGTTATCTTCTCTCACCCTCTGTCAGCTGCTTTAACTTGTACCATATTTTATTTCACCTTATTTTCAAAAATCATCTGTGCTGTTTCACTTTTTTCTGTTCTTGTAATTGGTTTTCTTTTTCTTACTTGATAGGTAAATAATAAAGCTTCAACCTGCCTAGCCATGCAATGCAAAAACAAAATGGTTAAAGGTACTGGACTTTCTCAGGAAGTATTCTTCCAAGAATGTACTATTAATATCCTGTTACTTTAATCTAAACTAGCCAATATCTAAACTTGCTGATTGACAGTCACCTTCTGTTTTCCCTTACTGTCATCTAAAATTGGATACATTTTCTCTCTCTGCATATTCTCCTCAATTTCGTTGGTTTATATCCCTAAGCAACTTTTGAAAACGGAAGCCTCAGAAATATACATTATGATTTCCTGTGTGTCTGAAAATGACTTTAACCCATGCTGATATTTCACTAAAAATGTTGTTGGACATAAAAGTCCAATGTACAGATAATTTCTTTTGGAATTTTGGAGATATTATTCAAATGTTTTCTAGTCCAAATTCGTATGTCTGTATTCACTGAAATGCTACATTTACTGACCTCTCCCCTATTTCTCACTCTTTAGCCCTAGTAACTACCATTATGAATTATTATACTTTCATTATGAATTGGATTATTTCACATTCCTCATATAAATAGAATTATATAAATTGTCATTTTATGGCTGGTTTATATTATCTAATATACATTCTTCAAGATACACTCTGGCTATATAGCATTTGAAGGGATTATCTTTCAAGACTGAACAATATTCCATGGTGTATGATAGTATTAGGAGCCCACATTGTGTTGATCCATTCACCCACCAATAGATGTTTGTATAATGCTGCAATAAATACCAATGTGCAAATCTCTTTCAGATCATGATTTTGATTCTTTTATACATACTTATACATATCAATATAGTAGCATATAAAACTGTTATCCTTCATGGGCACATATGTATAATCCCAGCACTCAGGAGGCTGATCCAGAAGGACTACCATGAATCAAGGCTAACCTGTGCTACTACAAAGTGAAATAATGTATCAAAAACAATCACACACACACACACACACACACACACACACACACACACCTTACAGAAATGTTACATATTTAACATTTCTGTGCTTTAGTTTTTCTCATAAAGATAATAACAGTGTTTGCTTGAGAGGTGTCCCTAATTGGGAAAAAATTCTGTGTTGCAAGCTTAAATTAAGAAATGGATTCTGCACTTTGTCTATTTTATAATCTTAGAGAAAAGACTTTTTTCTTGCTGATTTTCTGAAATAATCTACCTTCTATGGTAGAACAGGTTGTGAGACAGAGTTTTATGTAAATCATGCTTCCCTCAAACTACCACATAGGCTGGTGTTAAACTCTTAATCCTCCTGCCTCCACCTAAGTAATAGCATATTTAGCTTTCTTTTTATAATTTAAAATAATTTTTCATTTTCTTTAAAGCACTAATTTACTGGATTTGATAAGGTTGCCACAGTCTAGCAACTTCCCCATTGAAGATATTATATTGTATCTAATGTTGGTATTTCCACATAATACAATATTCCTCTTTAACTGATAATAGATTACTTTCTCATACAATATATCTGATTATAATTTTGTCTCCTCTACTTCTCCACATTTGCCCTCCCATCTAGATCCATTCCCTTTCTATCTCTCACTAGAAAAAAACAGGCTTCTATGAGATTTTAAAAAATAACAAAATAGTGAGTATTCACTAACAAGTAGATAGATATTAGCCAAAAAATAAAAGTACAGAATACCCAAGATAGAGTCCACAGAACTCAAAAAGGTCAACAAGCTGAAGGGCCCAAGTCCCACTGGGGAGAGAGAAGAAAGCAATTACAAGTGAGGAAGAAGGGAGGGACCTGAGAGGGAAAGTGGACTGGGGAAAGTGGGGGGTGTGGGGTGGGGGGAGGGGAACCTAATCAGGTATTGTGTGAGGGAAAAGGACTGAAGCCCTGAGAGCCTGCAGAAAGAATGGAAACAGGCAACCTAGGGAGGTAGGAGGTTGAGGAGACCCTCCAGAATGCACTAGAGACTCTCAGGACTCAAAGGCAGGGACCTTGGATGAAATTCCCAACAGTAGGGAGAGGGAACTTATAGAGACTACCTCTGGCAGAAAGACAGGGCATTAAGTGAAGGGAGGAGGTTGCCATTCCACAGTCAAAACTATGACCCATAATTGTTCCTGATTGAAAGAACTAAAGGGATGGAAATGGAGAGGTGCCTGAAAGTCCAGTGACAGACCCAAAGTGAGATCCAGCTCAAGGAGAGGTCACAAGAGCTGACACTACACTACTACTAAAGCTCTGGGGTGCTCACAAAAAGGAACCTATCATGACTGCCCTCTGGAAGACCCAACAAGCAGCTGAAAGAGTCAGATGCGAATATTTGCACCCAACCAATGGACAGAAGCTGCTGACCCCTGTGGTTGAGTTGGGGAAAGACTGAAAGAAGCTGAGGAGGAGGGCAACCCTGTAGGAGAACCAGCAGTCTTAATTAATCTGGACCCCCAAGATCTCTCAAACTCTGGACCACCAAAAGGGCAGCATACACATATACAGCAGAGGACTGCTGGGTCTGTGTTCAATCAGAGATAAGGTACCTAACCATCAAGAGATTAGAGGGCCCAGGGAGTTTAGAGGTCAGGTGGTGTTGGGAGGGGGTGGGAACATCCTCGTGGAGACAGGAGTATGGGTTGGAGGTATGGAATGTGGAACAATCAGCATTGGGGGGGGGTAATAAAATCTGGAGTGTAAATAAATAAATAAATAAATTTAAAAAAAAATAACAAAATATAAGATAAAATAAATCCCATCATATCAAAGTTGAACAAAGCAAATGAAAAGAAGGAATACAGCACAAGAGAAGGCACAAGAATCAGAGACCCAAACATTCACACTCTCATTCACACATTCATTCACATGATCACAACAAATAAACACTACACTGAATAACCTACATAGAGAACCTGTTGCAGATCAGTGCAGACCCTGTGCTTTCTGCTTCTGTCTCTAACTTTATGTGAGCTTTGCTCAGTTCACTTAGAGGTCCTCATTCTCCTAGTGTCCTCTATACCCTCTGGATCTTACACTCTTCTCACTTCCTCTTCTTTGGGGTCTCTTGAGCTCTAAGGGAGGGATTTGATGAGTACATCCCATTATACTCATTCTCTCTCCCTATGTAATGTCTGGTTGTAAGTCTTTGTATTCTGTTCCATCTGCTTCAAAAAGAAGTTTCTCTAACAATGGCTGAATAATGCACTAATTTATAAATACAGAAGAATATCATTAAGGGCCATTTTATCACTACATTTTTTAAGACTGGAAATATTTGGTTTTTCTCTGAGCTATATAGTCTTGGTCACACAAGCAGTGTTGGGTATGGGTTCCATCTCATGGAGTGATCCTTAAATCAAATCAGTTTTTTGTTGATTACTCCCATAAGCTTTGTGCTACCATTACCCTAGCATATTCTGCAGATAAAACAGTATCAAACATTTTGTGTCTGTGTTGGTGTATACATTTCTCTTTTGGTAGCCTGCAGAATAACTTTCTGTACCAAAGACACTAGAGCTATGGTTTTTGACCTGTGGGTTGCAACCCCTTTGGGGTTTAACAACCCTTTCACAGATCACCACAACATGAAGAACTTATTAAAGGGTCACAGGATTAGGAAGGTTGAGAATCACTGCACTAGAGCATAGAGGTGAAAGGTGGTATGTAGGCACCAGCTCAACTTCTCCATTTTCACTAAGTTATGTGAGCATTGCTGTGAGCAATAGAGTCTTGCTCAGTTTTGCAGAGAGCATCCTATTGCCTTAACAATATCCTGGGTTGTTTGGAAGTTTACATGGGATCCCACTGGACAAAAATTCAATTGGATTTAACCCAGTTTCAGTACTGAAAGCTTTGTTTGTTGATAAGTGATGGCCAGTTGTAACTCTGCCTCACCCATTATTTGGAGACTTCACTAAGATCAATTTTTAAGAAAAAGATGTCTAACAATAGTGTACACAGCTGAATATTAATAATTAAATAATTAAAATATGTTCAAAACTATTGGGGAAACTAAACGTAAAGTTTAGCAATATTAGAATTTAATCAACACTTTGAATGCCTAATTAACCATTTACACATTTTTTTTCAGATTTATGAAAGTTTGTAGAGAAAAGGCTTTAAAAGACTTAAGATCAGTGTGGTGGTTCGAATTTGCTTGGCCCATGGAAAGTGGCCCTTAGGAGAAGTGGCCTTGTTAGATAGAATAGGTATGGTCTTGCTGGAGGAAGTGTATCGCTCTGTAGGTGGGGTTTGAGGGCTCTTCCTATGCTCAGGCTCCACCCAGTGTGTGATCTTGGCTCCCTGCAGAGATACTTTCTGCCTGACTGTCTTCAGATCAAGATGTAGAACTCTCAGATCTTCCAGTACATGACTGCCTAGATGCTGCTATGCTTCCTTCCATAACGATAATGGATTGAGCCTCTGAAAATATAAGTTAGCCCCAATTGAATATTGTTCTTTATAAGAGTTGCTTTGCTTGTGGTGTCTCTGCAGAGCACTGAAACTCTAACTAGACAAACAGTAATCTCCACTGATTTTTCAGTATGCACTTCAATGTCATTCCCATTCTTGAATGTCAAAATGTATTCTAAAACAAATGAACAGCAGGTAAAGTTCAAATACTTCTGAAATCATAAAACTTGTACTTAATAGATTCCTTGACAGTGTTTTTACATTTATAAGAACATATCTAAATTGTCAGTGAGTAATATTATGACTCATAGAAAATCATTTTTAAAAGATTTAATAACAAACCTATTGCAAATAGCATACTAGAAATGTCTCAATAACAATATCCCAAAGCCTTATTCTACTAAATTTCAAAGTAATGCATAAATGATAAACAAATTGGGAAATATCTTAAATCAAACAACACAGCACTAAACATTTATTTACTATAACAAAATGCATGAAATAGCAAAGGCACTGAATAAACTAAAATTATATAATCTCTGATCTAAACGTTCAAGATTTTGTAAACTATCATAAGCATTCAATGCATTTGTCATTAATGAGGAATGTTTGTTCTTATTAATGCCTAAAAGTTTTTTGGGTCAGAGTATAAAGTCTTAAAAATGTTTTTTATGTCTTTAGTTTATAAAAGAATTTGATCAAGAATATTGGAAAGTTTAGGGCTAACAATATACTAGAAATGTTCCAAATAATGCATTAATAGTACATGTGAAATAACCTGACCAAGTCATTAAAATGACAATAAAATGAAAAAAGGTTATATATAGGGAAGGAGAAAGGGAGATGACATAAGATTATGGAAATTGGAAAGCTAACAGATGGTAACTAATAACATTTTTAAACCTGTGATAGAATGAGATGAATTCTAGAGACATGAGGATTCTCACCAAAGAAGTCCAAATACCCCTGAAAATTGAAGTGCATGTGAAGCTACACAGGGAAGGACTAGTTGAGAGACCGAGGAAATTTTCCATTCTCCAGATTACCTCCACTACATAGCACACTGAATAACTTCCCCCTTTCATTGTGGCAAAAGACAAGAAATACATTTCATTGAATTTATACTGCACTTACAAGTTTCTATTAACACATAAAACCTTGATATGGTTGTACTTTATTTCTCATTCAGTCATTCAGCTCGATAGAGTAGTAGTGCTCTGCATCTTCAGCATCTTCACATGCATGCTTCTCAGGAGTGAGTATGACACCAAGAATCAGATGGAACTCACATCACTTCCTCTTGGTTTTCATTAGTTAAGACATACCACATGGGCACATTTAACTTTAAAGTGAAGCATTGGGAAGAGAAATATGTGTAAAAAGCCTTAATGTTTAGAACACTGTACTCTAAAATAGAGACTATCAGATGATTATAATTTTATGCAGTTACAGATGCTAACTTCAAACTTGTTAAAGTAATGAGAATAAATGAGTGTTGGAAACCCAGTCATCAACAAGATATCTAATATCACTTCTCCCATGCTCAGAGAACATCACAAAAGAAAGGGCTGAGAAAAGCTGAAGAAGTGTTAAGTGTTACAGAATGCTGTCTTCTGGGCATGATATGGATGCTGTGCTCCAGAATTCACAGTAGCTATGAATACCTGCATAAGGCTTACACAAGATGAGGCCCATTGGAATCCTGACATGGAATGATGTTACATGGATGATCCACCTTCACTGAGGAGCCATAAGTTAATGTTGTTGGGGGAAGGGAAAACATTTTGTTCAGGGCCATAGCTACTGATAAGGTGGCCATGCTCCTATAAATAACCCTTCATCCACTCTCCTGTGAACATCTCTAACACACACAAGACTTGAAAATAGAAAAGAAACTAGTTGGGAAAAGTAAAGGCATTAGCAGGAGAATGATAAGAGAGGACAATGAGAAATAAATATGATCAAAATGTATTATATACAGGTATCAAAATGGCATAATGAAAATTAACTACTATTCATAAGTAATATTAGCTAATAAAACATTTTCTAAAAATCAGGAGAAAAACCTCACTGCCATTGGGATGATTAAAAGGTTTGAATCCTTTCTAGAAGGGAAAAGCTGGATTGCAAGAATTCTTGTTGAATGAATGAAGTGAAGAAAAAGAAATTTCAACTATAGACTATTTCAAAAGCTTAATTATAAGACACCGGCTGGAGGAATGCTTACCTTGAGGAATAGCTTCTACTGTAGATGAATTAAGGGTGCTTGCATATTAGAAAGAAGATATGTAGAGCTGCCCTTTCACACAATCTTCCAGCAATTCCTGTGTTTCCTTTCTCCAACAACTCTTGTGTTTCCTTTCTGCTTTTCATATTTAAAATTGCTTATTTAAATACCTATTTTTACTTCCAGAGACTCAACATTATGAATGAATGTAATACTTCCTTTGTTCATTTAATAGAACAGTTGTAACTTTGCAATATTTTACAATACTTAAAATCAAGTGTTCTGCTGATCTTTGCAGATTTTTTTTCTTTTACTGATGAGTACTTTAGGATTAAATGAAAGTCATTTGCTCCTAACTAGTAGATAGTAAGATTCTTATTAAGAGAACCTTCTCCTCAAGTAACTTAATTATGTTATTTTACTCCTTTGCTCCGGTGCCATTCCCTTCCCCACATCCTGCCTTTTTGTGTATAACCCCTTTTTGTTTATAACCCCTGTGTAAATAAGTAAATTATGATGTGATTTAAATAACTAATTAAATTTTAAAAAAATATTCCAGAAATGTAAGAACAGTAAGAGAGGGATGTGACAAGCATGCCATTTTCTCCTGCATGCTTGTGGTATTTACATGCATTTAATAGAATAGGTTCAACTACTACCCTAATTTTCACCAGTTAACAAGCTCATTTCTTTTCCACACAGCATAGGAAAGAAGGAACAGATAATCTTACAATTTTAAAACTTGGTCAAACTCATCCAAAAATGACATCAGTGAGGTGACTGCTTCTACTTAGACATTTAAAGGAGTCTTTATTTCTCCTTGGTCTGGTTGGAACATTAAATAAATGCTTGCCTTAGGAAGAGCACGGACTGGTTCCAGTGAGGCAGCAAGAGCAGCACATGCCCACTGATATGAAGCATTGGTCTCAGAAAAAACCCAGTCCAAGACTGGGGATCCAAGGGGAGCATGGGAAATTGAAAAGCAGGTAGCTGGAAACAAGGCTCGAGAAGGAACTTTTCAAGTTTAAGAAGTGGGATCCCACCTCAAAATGACTTCTGGTAAGCTATGGATCTCTGTGAGCTGGATTCTTAAGCACACCAGGGCAAAATATTCTGGAGAACAGAAATCTACTAGAAGCAGCATCCAGAATACTGCCTAACAGCATCCAGGGACTCCCCCTGTTGTTAGACTTGGACATGTAAAGACAGTGCAAACTATCTTTACTAGCAGTTATCACCAAGACTTTTAGTAAGCCACCACAATTATTACTGCAATAGACTTTCTCCCTGAACATAAACCAAGTGAATATAACCCACTAGAAGGACTCAGATAAGAAAAACAAAACAAAACAAAAAACCATGAGCCAGAAGACACATTCACCTCAAAGAATGTACAAAACATAACAAACAAACAAGCAAAGAATCAGTGACAATTCCACAAACTAATAGCCACTCGACCCCAGAAGTGAAAGTGTGAGATAATTGAAATTTAACAAGAGTTCAGAATTCTATTGTCAAAAAGATTCAAAAACCAACTAGAAAACTCAAATAACATATAGGGAAATTAATATGAAACATGGGAAATAAATTAATGAAATCAATTCAAAACAGAGACAAAAGGTTACTAAAAGTGAACAAAACAATCAGTGGATGGCAAAATTCAGCAAGAAACTAAAGATCCTGAAAAACAAGAAAACAAGTTCTGGAAGTGAAAGTATCAATCAATCAAATAAATAACAGGAAAAACATTATCAACAGCCAAGACCAAGCAGAAGAATCAATATTAGGGGTAGAGGACAAGGTTGAGACAAGAATACATATAGACATGCATAAAGGAAAAACAATCAAGAAACCCAAGCAGAAAATTCTAAGAAGTTTGGGATACACATACAATAACAAATGTAACAAAATTAATACAAGAAAGAGAGTAAATAAAAGCTAATGACTTAGACAAACTTTTCCAGGCCTGGAGAAAGAAATAGACACCCAAGACCTAAGAAGTCATGACTAGAGAAGAAACTCTCTGTGATATGTCATAGTCAAGATGTCAAAAAAGGCAAAGAAGCAATACTACAAGTGTAAAGAAAAAAATGCCAACTCTCACACAGAGGCTGAAATATCAGAACAGGAGATCTATTGTTAGTAATCCTAAAAACTAGGAAAGAATTAAATGATACATTCCTGGTCATGAATGTAAATTATTGTCAACCAAGATTGTTATGACCAGGAAAATTATCTTAAGAGAGAGAGAGAGAGAAAGAGAGAGGAGAGAGAGAGAGAGAGAGAGAGAGAGAGAGAGAGAGAGAGAGGAGACTCATACACATATATGTATATGGAGAAATAGGACTATTTCAAAACAAATAGAGGTTAAAGCAAATTGTGGTAACTAAATCAACACTACATAAAAGTATTACTTCTTTTTGATTTTTTCAAACGAAAGTACTTCCTCTACATCTTCACATGTAGAGGTTTGGTCTTTTTGCTATGTATTATAATGCTAATACTGGCCCCCAAGATTGGGTTGCTCCAGAGACAAGAGAATCCCACTTTACACCAAGTGATACTATGTGACCTTGCTCCTAAACTTAAAAACTATTGGTCAAATAAAGATGCATATGGTCTACAGCAGGGCAGAAGAGAGGTAGGCAGGGTTTCAGTTCCTGGACTTGGGCTCTGAGGAAGATCATGAGGGGAGAAGAGATAAGTGAGAAGGTGGAGAGAAGAGAAGATGCCATGGGGTACGAACGTCATGGAAATCGTGGCCATGAGAGCTGGCCAATTAAAGAAGAGTTATCCAGATGGCATTATTGATGGGGAAGTAGATTCTAATAACTTAGATATCTACCCAGCTCTAGCACATTAAAGGCTTATTATAAACATAAAAGGTGTGTGTCTTCTATCTGGGAACTGAATGATGTAATGTGGGGTAGAAACCCCCAGTTGAGATTAAATATTTACAGTATCGACCACTCATATCCCCTCCAACTCTCCCTGTGTTCTCCTACTTGCTCCCAAATCCATGACCTCCTCTTTAAATATTGATACCTACTGAATACATTTAGCACTGATCTTACATACATGTGTCTAGGGGCGACTTCTTGAGACTAGACAACCTACACAGAAGCTCATCCCTGAAGAAAATTGATTCTCCTTCTCTCATCAGCCACTGGCCAACTGCTGATACTTCTCTATCTAGGGGCAGCACCTTGTGGAGTTTCCCCTATCAACATTAGCATGTTAACTGATGCTGTCATTATATGATTCTTGTCCAGGAATGTTATACACGGAGGATGAAGAAAAGCTGTTTCACACACAAAACCCAAGACAGAAAAAGCAATCACTAAAAAGATAAAAAAAAAAAAAATAGTGTGTGTGTGTGTGTGTGTGTGTGTGTGTGTGTGTGTATTAGTAATAATGAGAGATTTCAACACTTTACCCTCATATCTGCCAAACTGAAATGCAGTAAAGAAACTTCAGAGATAAATTACATCATATATCAACTGTAATTAACACATATTTCACCCAACAGATAAATAAAACACATTATTCTCAATACTGTGTAGAACTTTCTCCAAAATTTATTACATTATAAGCCTCAAGGCAAGCACCAATGATTTTATAAAACAAACTTATTCCTCACATTTTAGCAAATCACAATGGAATAAAAGTAGAAATCAATAAGACTACTCCCAGGAAACATACATATACTTATACATAAAACAATACACTATTTAATGAACAGTCAAGACATGAGTGAGAAAATTTTTTAATTCATACAGAAAATGAAAGTGCAAACAACTATCATAACCTCTGTAATATAGCCAAGCCAGTCCTACAAAAAGCCTATACCTAGTCAGGCAGTGGTGGTACACATCTTTAATTCCAGCACTTGGGAGGGAGAGGCAGGTAGATTTCTGAGTTCAAGGACAGCCTAGTCTACAGAGTGAGTTCCAGGACAGCCAGGGGTATACGGAAAAAACCCTGTCTCTGGGAAAAAAAAAAAAAAGCCTGTACCTATAAGCACTCACATTAAAAAATCAGAGAATCAGGGACTAGAGGGAATGGAGGAAAGGGATACTTTCAAAACAAACAAAAAAACAGAGACTAGGGCTCTGCAGTTAAGAGCATATACTCTTGCAGAGGGCCAGGGTTGGCTTCTCAGCACTCATGGAGTGGCTAACAACCATCAGTAGCTCCAATGCTCTTCTGACCTCCACTAGCACTAGCCAAACACATAGTGCACATACATACATGCAGGTAAAATCCTCATTACATAACAAAATTTTTTTAAAAAATCTAAGATTTTGTTCATTTAAAATTTCAAAATGAAATATTTAGGTATATTTTTAAAACTCAGAGAACTCTCTAATAAATAAAGTAATAGTTCACCTCAAAGCTCTAGAAATATGAGGAGAAAATCACAGATGCAGCAAATGTCAAAAAATAATAAAGAATTGAACTTTGTCTCTGCTTTCTGGCTAGCCATCATGTAACATGTTCTACCTTGCTCTTTCCACTATTAAAAAAAAATGGAACCCTTTGAAGCCTTGAGACACAATAAGTCCTTCCTCCCTTCAGTCACCTCTGCCAGTTACTCTTAGTCATAGTGAAAAAGTAATACAGATACTAGTGTGAAGGTTACATTTTTTTTATATTTTATTTTAGCTACTTCTCTAACTTTTATCAAGGTTTAAACTGATTGTGATACTAATCATAGTGGCAGACTTTAAATTATCTATGATCTGTCAATGTCTTAATCGTATAGCCTTGAGTAACTAGACAAGCCACATAAATATTGCACAAAGAATGATCATGATGATGATACCTTTATCACTGGATATTAAATAAGCTTTAGAATTCTGTAGCACAAAGCAGACATTACACACAACTTTGGCACTAAGGCAAATCATGCACACAGAATTCATGGAAATATTTAAAGTGTTATAAAAATGATACTTTAGTAATCACTGATATACCACATAAAGATCTTGTGCAAACTCTTAACTATCTGAAAAATAAGCCTAATATATTCATTAGGGAAATAAATAACATAGTATCTGTGAACAATATTTGACCAATGCAAGCTCTCAATAAATGTTTAAAATGTAAAACTGGAATTCTCAATGAAGCCTCAGAGACTTTATGTACTATCTATTCAAGACTACTAAATGTCTATAATATTTACATATAATGTACTTTCATTTATATACAGAATATTATACTGTATATTAAAATTATCAATTATTCATGTTGTGAGACCAAAGACCCTCATACAATGTTATTAGAAGCAATATAATGTGAATTACCCCTGTAGTACATTACTTTTAGTATATATAAACAAATATATAGTTTTGTGTGTGTATATATAATATTTACATATATATTAGTTTCAGTATATTTATACAATTTTAATATATATAAGACAAAATTATTTTACAAAGATAAACATTGTAATGTTTTAATATTCATTTTTATGTAATTTTTTCATTTCTCAAATTTTCAAAATATTTACATAAATATTGATTTTTATATCCAACTTAATCTTCAGATAACATGTATCCATAGTTATACATTCAACTTAACATATATGATTGGCTTTCTTTTCTCTCCAGGCTCTCTTTCAGAGTTAGATTTCATGTTTCTAACAGTACCATCATCATGTCCACACATCTACCTCACTGTCACCTGAAATTTTAAGTACCTAAAATAAATCTATCCTTTCTCCAATAAAACTAATTCCACACACGATTCTCCTATTTCTGTCAATGGAAGCTGAGGTTTAGTCATATGTCATTTTTATCTTGTTCTGCATCTTTTGAAAGATACACACAAGAAACAAAAAGTCCTTTGGAATTAACTAGATTTTGGAGACTCTTGTCGCTATTCATCAGCTGTGTGAGCTTAAACAAGTTACCATACCATTGTAAAATTAAATTCCTTGTCTAAAAACATTAGAAATCAAACAAACTAACCTTACAACATTTTTAAAGCCTAAAAGTAAAGTTATACAAGGTACTTAGAAAACCATGGATATTCAGAAACGCTGTCAAAGCAACTTCTCTTCGTTCATCATAGTCATCAAAACCTACAGATCCTTTCTTTGAAAATGTCCTCATTATCATTTCTTATTCTAGGGCCCTCTGATCTGAATCTTCCCCTTTCAGGTATCATTTACTTCCCACCCATTTTAGGCAACAACCACAAAGCAGCCAAATTTTTCAGTCCCATTCTTAACTAGCATAGTAGCTTCGAGTAGCATAGAAACTACTTTGCATTAATTTCTAATCCATAAATGCCTTCATCCAAGCTCCTGGTGCCTAAGACCCATCCATAAGACCTCTATGATTTACTTTAGGATTCTTTGAGAGGCTTTGGTATTAAATCTTCACCACCTCATCACCTATCTTTATTATGCCATCTAATTGTTCTGTCCAAAGGAAATGTGTCTTCTTTAAGCTTACCTAATATCCTATTCTTTTTCTTCTTCCAATATTCCCACAGGATACTAATTGCCTTTTTGTTGTCCTAAAAGGTGGTTGTATGTTATTTCTTTGCCCTCTAGTTTCTGTAGGAGAATTTAGGCCTAGTATTCTCAGTTTCACACCTCCTTTTAGATCATTACTGTTCTTTGTTAAGTATTCTGTTTTGGAGGACAAGCCACAACACCAACCTATTGCTCCCCTGCCTATAATGAACTCCTCTAAAAATTCTGTGACTTCTTTATTAGGTGCTAGGCCCAATGATAAATACAACAAATATAATAAGATATTGCAATCAATTAATCTATCCATGAATTATACCACCACACAAGAATACTGAATTTTAAAATGTACACTAAAATTTCATGTCTTCATATTTTAATGCAGCTACCAGCAGATTTAAAATGATCTATGTAGATTACATTTGTAGTTCATGGTGTATTTCTCCTAGACAGCAATAAGGTAGAACTTTCCATTCCAACTTTCTCAGGCCAGAAGTCTAAGCCTTCAGTGTGTTAGGAGGTTAGTTGAATATGAGTTGATATCTTCCTTACTTTAAATTTTACAATCTCTATTCTACACAAACATTATGCTTTTTCTATTTCTGATAACTCTCAAATGTATCATGAAAATGTATGCTTTGTTATGGTTTTGAGCTACAATATCCCAGAGGCTAATTGTGTTGGCCTCCCCAACACAATATTTGGAGGTAGGGCTTTTAGGAACTGATTGAACCATGAAGTTTCTGCCATAATGAAAGGATTAAGGATTCATAATTTAGCATCATTAGAAGGTAGAGCTCTTTTATAAAAGCTTCCTCTTAGGTTATCTTTGAGGGAAACTCATTGAGACATAGGATAGTCACAGAGAGGTAAAACAACCTGATTTTTAAGGGGAAGGCAAGATTCCATCCTGCAGGGAAGCTCATTAAACTCAGAAAGTAAAGAACTCCAAACAGCTTCAGGGAGTACCTGAAAATGACCAGATTAATTAGGCTCCTTCCTCCCCAAGTGTACTTATTCATTAAGGGCTACTCAAAGATGCTCTCAGACAAGGTGAGTTGCCTAAGACTAGAGACCAGCTTAGCAACCTGGAAGCAGCAGAGACCACCTAGGCTGCCTAGAAGAAACAAGGACATGCAGAGCTGCCTGGATGGAAGAGGCTCAAAGCAACATAAATACCTGCAAAGAACACTTCCAACATGTTGAGGGCCTATAGGCTGTGCAGTGTTTTCCAGCTCCCAAGTTCTAGCTTTTGCAAGCTGTCACCCATGCTGGGTGAGCTTTAGTGATATAGCTGTATGTGAGTCATTTCTGGTCTTCACTCATATGCCTTTAAGTAACCTCCAAAAAACTCATTGTTCATCCAGTTGGATTTTAGCAATAGCCTTGTGTTGGTGTATTCTCTATCCAGCATTACTTGACATTTGTTCACATCTCCCTGGGAATAGCATCACACAATAGGGCTAAAATGAAAGAAGTGGGTTATTAGAGACATGCCTAACTCCTGGCCCCATCCTCTTTGTTTTTCTATCCCTCTCTGCTTCCAACTGTCCTGAGATAAACTACATCACTCCTCATCATGATACTCTGCCTCACTGTGGCCCCAGTGACTAAACCTCTGAAACTATAAGCCAAAATAAATCTTTCCTATAAATTATAGTTCTTGGGTATTTTCTCAGAATGTCAAAAACTGTTTCTCCATACCCAAATTACCCCCTTTACCTCTCATCTTTACCTGTCACCAAAATACTTGACGCCCTGACCTAAGGAAGGACTATATTCTTGATATTGATATCAGAATAAGCTAAAACTTGGAATAATAAAGTTAGATATGACATGTATCATTTCCAAATAGAACTATAAGAACTATTATCCTGTTCCAAAATTGTGTCTTTTCTTCTGAGACCAGAAACATCCCAGGTAGAAGCTATGCTAAGCACCCTGGCTCCTTACATGAGCATATGGAAAGGGCAATCAGCTGACCTACAATGGAAAGGTAAATAGTAGTAATAAGTAAATCACTGTTCTTGCAAACTATTGGGTTTTTCACTTATTTATTATCACTGCAAAAATTAACCAAAAGTGGCTAATGTTTCATAACCTTTGAACAGAATCAGTCACATTCATTAAAGCCTACCTTTAAACTCACCATCTCCATTAGTTTCCCTAATCAAACTATTCATGAATTAGTTTTCTTTCCCTTAATTTTTTCAACTTTAGATGAGCCATTTTTCAATCCTACTTTATTCTTCTAAATGATTAATGTTTAAAGGTAAATTATATATAACTGCTTAATAATTCTTCAATGTCTTCCAGCATCACAAAAACAGAAAACCAGATAATTGAAAGCCTTTTGATGGAATCAATCTGAAAAAAAAAAGTTCAAACCCAATCAAATTTTGTAGTTATATCCAATAATCCATACAAAATATGCAAGCATGAGAAGGTTATACTATACCAGAGAGATGCAATCAACAAAATGCAGGAAAATCGCCTGTCTTATTCAAACAAGCAAACAACAAAAGTTGAACTTTTAAAAGAAAGAAGGACCCTTTCTCAGGCTGAGGCTGGACCTCAGCACAATATCATTATAATATAATAAAGCCCTTGTTTATATGATTTCTGGTCCAACAAAATATATCTGATAGAAGGTTCATCCATCATGGTTGGTGTGAGTTATTTTCAACCATTAGTCTAAGATAAACATAATACAATGGGTACAAAGAATAGAGATACATCTCAGCTCTTTCCTGATAATGAAACTATGTTGAAAACTGAGATGAAGCCATAAGACCACCTGGATCACTGACACCTGAAAAGTTCTTGTTTTATAAATTAAAGGTTAGTCCTACTAGAAAGCTGCCTTACACTGTTCTGCTAAATTATATTGGACAAGTGATAATAAATTTCTGCTTAATGAAGTTATGGTTTCCTTCTGTTGCTATGATAAAAGATTCTGACCAAAAGCAACTCAAGGGAGTAAACAATTTATTTGGCTTGTGCTTTTGGGTCACAGCCTACCTCAAAGAAGTCAAGCAGAAAGCTGAAACGGAAACTATAAAAGAAGACTTATTTTCTGCCTTAAAGTCTCATACTTAGCCAGCTTTCTTATACAGCTCTGCACCAACTATGTAAGGAATAGTGTTGCTCATACTAAGCTGGACCCCATAATATTAACAATCAGAGCAATCTTCAACAAACATGCTCACACATTAATCTAATCTGGGCAATCCTTCAATTGAGACTGGCTTTTCAGGGACTCTAAGCTATACCAAGTTCACAGTTAAGGCTAACTATGACAAATAGGTACAACTAAGCTTAGTTAATTGGCCCATATTTTGCTTGTATACGCCAATTGGAAAATATGAAATTCCCTAAAGTCAGTTCAGAAAGTGTCAGTTTGCTAATATTTACTTTCCCAACAGTGTATCCTAGTTGTGACCACAAAGACTATCCAGAGTGGAGTTTAACAATGATGAACTACAAAATGGATGGACATGGGGAAAGACTAGTACAGTCCTTTTAACTTCCTGCTCCTACTGGTTTTTTTTTTTTTGTTTGGTTGGGTTTTTTGTTTTTGTTTTTGTTTTTTTTACTAAAATGATATACACTAAAGAATGGAAAGACCCTAAATTGTTTATGTTTGTACTTTCTTTTAATGGTTCTAAATTTATTGATAACTCAATGTGCAATTGTAAAGCTATGGCTTGGGCATTGGGAAGGTAGCTAGATATATTTGGTTAATGATCATTTTAGTTAAAAGTTTTCTCTTCATTCCAGAACTCAGACTGAGCTACAGCATCTCTCTTGTTCCTTTATAATTTCCATATAAATTCTATGTGTGTTTTAAAAACCTTATAATCTAGAAATAATAAATTTTGGATGTGTATGGAAGTTAATGTGATAATAAATGGAAGACTGGCAAGTGCAGTCAGACATTCACTCATCCAACATTACTTTGTGCCTAAGATAAATATGCTTAGGAATGCATAGCAATAAAATTTGCAAAACTGAAAAAGCTATACATAAAAAATTAGAAAAATATGGTTCTGAAAATATATGAATAAGCTTCTGAGGCCCTTTCCTCAGCTCATGGGCCAACTTCCATCCTTGGGAAGTGCCTTTCTTTCTTTCTTTTTTTTTAATAAGCAGACTATTTCTATTGCTTTCTCTCCATTTCCTCCTGACAGCTCCCAGGATTTTCATCTAACCTATACTATGTTTTCTATTCAACATGAATAAAATTGTCCTTGAACTGCAAAAAAGACAATATGAATAACAATATGAATATGAATGTTTATTTAAACTTTAATTACTTATATTTTTCAAAATGAGTAACAGGAAAAGATGACTTTTAGAATTAGTGAATTTAGTGATTTTTTCAAATGCTTCCAAGGGTTGTTTTACTTTTCATGAACAGCAATGTTCTTAACTTTATATAACTAATATTAATAAAGTATACATTTCTGCCAGTAATACAATTATTCTATTTGCTATAAAGATATAAAAATATTTTTAAGGAATATGGGGGATTTTTTATTTCCATTAGCTTGTTAGGAATTTTGTACAATGTAGGAGTTTTTGTTTTGTATTTTAGACAGAACACAGACTTTTTTTCTACTTTTGGCCAGCCATTTCTTGTCATTTTAACCTGGATGATTCACAAAGCTTCCAAAAAGCCTGCTATTTATGAATAAGAGGAAGAATGCTGTGCTAACACTGCTGGGCCACATTCTTATGGGTTGAATGTCTTTTCATTGGTAAAAATAACCCATTAGACAAAACGCATCATCATTTGTATTAGTAGAAAGCATCTCTTTATTATAGGAGGGACCTGAAAGGAAGTATTTTTAAGGATCAGTTAGTTTTTGCTCTACTGGTTCATTTTCATAATAAAACCTACATTACTCTTTAGATTTATCTATATTGCTACTTTCTTTTTAAATCTTCTTTTACTTTTGAGATTATATCATTTCTCCCTTCCCTTTCCTCCCACCAAATTCTCCATATGCCCCTCCTTTCTCTTTCACAAATTCATGGTCTCTTTGTTCATTAATTGCTATTAGGTATACACACACACCACACACACACCCACACATGTGTGTGTGTTTGTGTATATTACAAAATATATGAATACAACCTGCTCAGTCTGTGTAATATTACTTGCATGTATGTTTTCAGGGCTATTTGATATTGGATAATCTATTTGGTACATCTTCCCTAGAGAATACTTTTTCTCCCACTCTCAGGATTCCTTAGTTTTCTGTAGTTCTTTCTATAGAGCTGAGATCTCCCCCATCCATTTTAGTATGTTTATTGTTGTCCTGTTCGTTTATGTTAAGGCAGTCAGATTGGTCACATTAGTGAGATTTTATGAGTGTAGCTTCTATCATTACTAGAAGACAGAATCTCACAGAAAACTCCTTTATCCTCTGGCTCTTACAATCTTTCTGTCTTCCAAAATGATCCCTGAGCCTTTGATATAGGAGTTGTATTGTAGATGTATCAGTTAGGACTGGTCTTACAACTGGTCTCTATCTGTTGCACAGAGACGTTTCCTTAATGAGGGGTGAGGACCACACTTATCTGTGGGTATAAGGACAGATATTTAGAATGTAGTTGCTTTAGTTAAGTGGTAGCTGTAAGTTCTCCTTCGAAATTCATGACTTTACAAGTCCTGGGTTGTTAGTTAGATTTCCAATACCAGGCATGATTTCCGTTTTGTTAAGAAGGTCTTAAGTCCAACTAGAGAACTGTTGGTTACTGACAAGATATGCATGTCACTATTGCACTCTTCAGGTTATCATGCCACAAGGGTCTTTGCTGTGGTTCATAAGCATCATAGCTGCATAGGACTGTTGGTTGTTTCCCTTCTGTGGTAGCTAGCATAGTACTTTCTTGGAGCATCTAAGCTCGTTCTCGTGGAGGAGGCATTCAGGTCAATTCCAGCTCATGGGCCTCTTGGCCCCCTGATTGAAATGCACATCTTCAGCAATGGGGACTTACTTTCTACCTCTGGAGAGTAAAAATCTCAACAGCAATATCTTGTAATGTTCTTGGAGTCTATTGGACAACCCTGACCAACAACTCAAAAGAGGTCTTCTCATGCATGAAGCTGGTTTAAGTGATGGTCTTTGCATCTTGTGAGGAGCAGTTTTAGTTCAGAAGGGGAAAATGCAATTATACTACACACACACACACAGAGAGAGAGAGAGAGAGAGAGAGAGAGAGAGAGAGCAGTATTTAGCATATATACACATGAATATATATATATTCATATAACGTGTGTGTGTGTCTCTGTCTGTCTGTGTGTCATAGGATTTTTAGGTAGATAATTATGACTTTTTCGGACATTCTCATTGTTGTCCTCCTTATTTATCTCCCTCTCTCATCCCTAATTTGAATCCATTATTTTTCTTATTCTCTCCATCCATCATTTGTACCCTGCTATTCCTCTCTCCAGTGCTCCAAGATGTCCCTAGCAATGGTCCTTTTTGACTTTCCAGGGGTTTAGAGTTACTCTAGGGTGTGTTGCATGGCATGCTATATAATGTGTTTTGATCATATTTTTTTCTGTTTCTCCAGCTCTTCCCACATTCATTTCTCTCACCCTTCTACCCAACCTTTTGACCTTTTTTCACCCATCAAGACCAATTTAAGCTACTTCCATTTGGGAATGACCTACTACTAATATTTTGCTACATGGATATCATATTAAAGCAATTCCTAATGACATGCATGCTCACATTATCTAAAAAATTCCTCATTAACACTCCTTTCCCAGTTTATTCTAGAATCTAGATCTAGATTATATCAACTGACAATTAAAATTAACTACTAAATAAAGATTGAGAAAGCACAATAAACTAGAAGATAGGTATCCTAGATTTTCCATCATCAGTTTTCTCACACCAAAGTAACCAATGACCTCACTGTTGCTAACTCTAGTCTCCTACTCCTCATTTCATATCACTTGGAAGTGTGAAGTCTACTGAGGAGTCTACTTAACATACTCTTTTGATTGTACTCTTCCCTGGTTATACCTTCTCAGTCTCATTGGAAAGTACTAAAATATTTCAGTTGACCCCGGACCTTTTCTCCCTCTATACAATTTCACCCACATTCCTAACATAACTATCTCACTTCCAAAATAATTATCTCCATGAAAGTTCAGATATAAAGTCAACTGATTTGTCAATGTCTCCACTTACTTGGGTGTCTTAAAGATACCTCAAACTCCATATGTCAAAAACTAAATTTGTGGCCTTTCCTTTAAAACTTAGCCAAGATCTATTTGAATGCTCCCTATCTTTGTAGTGGCACAAGCAACCCTCATTTGCAAAAGGTAGAAAAATGATTAACCTCTGATATCTTATATTTCACTGAGTTCTGTCTATTTTATCTGATGTGTCTCATTTCTACATCCCTGCTATTATCTTCTAACACATTCTCCTATATACACTGTTATATTAATACTTTCTACTACAACAGAAAGTCTTCAATTATTCTGATGATTCTATATTTCCACTTAAAAGCTGTTGTAGTTTCCCATTGGGAATTTTGAACAAAATTACAGTTCTATAAGACCTGGCTTCAGCATTCCGCCTCTCTCCTCCCATTGCCCCACGAGCTCCCACGCACATGTGTCTCCTTTAAGATCCTTACAAACTATATTAATACTTTTGCCTTAAGGTCTTTGCGCTTGGGTTCTCTCTGCCTATATTTCTTTTTGCTCTCTTCATTGATCCAGTTTCTATCACCTTTTCAAGTTACTTAACACTTCCACTCAATCCAGTCATTTATTCACTGAGAATATATTATACACCAGATTTATTTCTAGACCATATGAGATTAATATGCAAAGCAAAACCTTCTTAGAGTTTATATATTAGTGAAAGAAGAGAGATAATTAATGATAAAAATAAACAATCTATTTATTTATGTAATTGATTTAAGTGGGATAAAAGACAAAAAATCAAGAGAATCAAGAGGAAGAAGTTTGCAGTGCCTAATTTAGTGTTTGACATATGGTTAGCATTAATAAACATTTTAAGTGGATGAGTGAATAAGGGAATATTCATGTTCATAAAAATTTTTTATAAAATGCAACAACTGCAAAATGAATAGAACAGAGATGTCAATAAAAAAGAAATCACAAGAAGCCTTAAAAAATAATAGTGTCTTGAACCATTCTTGATCATTTCAAGTAGTTTATAGTTACTGTTCCTGTACTACATAGCCTTATAACTAGTGTGTGTATATATATATACAGACACAGGCATGCATGCACACACACACAGTGAGGAGGGTCTGGAGTAATTCAAGTGAGTGACTCTTATAACCATAGTTCATAATGTCTTATTAACATGTACATTAGGTAATATATAGCCCACTTTAATCACCTGCATATCTGCATATCCCAAAGTCACTGATTTTCTATGCAAACACTGATATTAACCCTTAAAGCTTCAGCTGTTCAGTCCTCTGCCTGTCTTATAAATCTCCTATATATAAAAGGACTCTTGCTTTCTTCTATTAGCCTGTAAAGCATGTTGGTTACTAATTCTCTAAGTCCAACCAAACTCATAAGGATACCCTTAGAAACAGGATCCTGGGTTTCCATTCCTGTCAGAATCCCTGCTACTTATACTCACAGAGATAGGACATGTAACCCTTTGTGATTCTGAATGACCTTCAAGACCCCAAAAACATTCATGAACAGCTTCCAACCTCCTTTGGTTGGGTGACCCTTCAAGTCTCTTGTCTTTTTAAGGACATACAGGAAGATTTTTATACTTTGTGTGTGACTCTTTAGTGGCCCTTAGGACTTTAGAGTTCTCTCAAACACAAATATTCTGTATAAACTCCACTTCTATGGAGCCTATATGGAGGTAATATATCTTCTACATAAACTTGCTTCCTCTCCCCAGTTCCAAATCATATGGGGCGGGGGGTGAGGATGCCTTGCAAGATACCACAAGAGTTTGAACACACTCCTTTTCTAGGATTTTGACTCAGTTCCCATCGCAGGTGCCCCTAGATATTATGGGTCCAATATCTTCTCTCCAAGCCCTTTCTGGGCCCATGCTCACTCAAGAGTGTGCACACTCCCCCCACAGCCCTCCATCAGCAGAACTTTGAAATTCCCTGCTGGCCACTCAGAAAGATACACGCCTCCAGTGAACCCTGACCCTGAAGTAACCACCACAGTATCCTACAAGGGCGCCTCCTCAGGTATAGGGAATGAAAGTCCCCAGTCCCCTCAGGCCCGAGACAGGCACCTCAACCTTCCCCTGCTCCATGGCCCTCACAGACCTGCCTCTGGCGCCGTCTGGCTCCGCTCCGCCATTTTTGTTGTCTGTCAGTCAATGAGCCCACGCTAAAACCACCGGGCAGTGGGGAGCGAGCGGTGGGATCCCCGGGCTGACAGAAAAGGCTCCCTCTGGAAGACGCTGCGCGGCGGTTGCCAGGGAAACCGGCGGCCCCAGAGCGGCCGTCTGGGAGCAGGGGGCGGGGCAGAAGAGAGCGTGCAGCCGAACTCCGCCTCCCCGCACGAGCGCACCGCCTTCAAGCTCCTAAGTGCACCCCGCACCCAAGCCACAATAACCTGTGAATTGAGCATGCTCTGTAGTCTCTGTCATGCCAAAACTTAAGTCTGAAAGGATGACACTTTATTGCCCCCCCTCCCCGGTGCCAATCAAAATGCCTGGGTGGGTGGGCATTTCTAAAGTTGGTGATTACTCTAGGTACTTGGGATAAATTTCTTAATTTCCCAGAGCTTCTTCCCTTAATGTTCTTGCCTTCGTGAAGATGCTGAGTGATCTGTATTCAACTTACAAATATTGAGAACTAATTGAGTAATTAGCACAACCAAAGAACACAGAAGTCCTAAGGACCCTGGCTTCTGGCTCCTCTGCAACTGGGACATTAGTCTCTTAATTTTCATCAGAATGGCTATAAGTTGCTTTTTGTTGCTTAAATGAAACTCTCTCATATTCCCTAGTTCTGTTCTCCTATGCCTAGCTGACTTACAGAGTTTGAGAAAATGACTTGATGCAGAAAAGAAAAGAGACCACTAAGCTTTTCAGGTAAAATGATATCAATACACCATAAGAATATTTTACTGAAAGTGTAAACATTCAGGATTGGTTGACTTAAAAAATATTGATAGATATGGTTAGAAACTACTCATCAGAAATGTCTTTGACACTTAGGCAGTTTAAAGTTCACAACATATCCACACGACCAGCAAAGTGACAAATAAGAGCCATGAGACTTGGTGAGAATTTCCTTGGTAACAGCAGTTATTTGGAGCTGAACAAGACAAAGGAACTTCATTAAGTATGGCAAGATGAAAAGAAAAAAAAGGTGAGAAGGATCTGGGTTCCATTAACACCCTGACCTTGTAATGCTTTAGTCTTGGAAAAAAAACTCTTAAACTCATTGAGCCTCAGTATTCTTTTCAACAAACTGAGAAAAAGACATTACCTATCACAGAGTGCTGCTCTGTGTCACACATGCGTGATGGACAGGATTGCATTGCTTGATACAAATCCAGTAAAATTTTAAAAACTTAGTATGCTTAGAATAATAAACATCTCTTGATGCCTCTTGGGAGCCAGACACTGTGCAGACACTAGTAATAAAGAGGGAACTACAACACAGGACAGAACTGTACTGCTCAAATTTTATTTTAGATATTATTTAGAACCTTGTAACTTAGTTGTATTAGCCACGTTTTGAGTGCTCATTAGCTCATTTCACATAGCTAGTGGCTACCATAGCAGACAGCCTATGTACAGAGCACTTTCATCACCATGAAAGGTTCTGTTAGACAGGGTTGATAGAACAATGTCAGGCAGGCAGAGAGAAATGCCTATAAAATTAGCTAACTGGCAGATTCAGTTCTCCTGTGTGTCAGATACTCTTTGGGAAGTATTTCAGGAAGAAATGTAGACTTCTTCATTCTTATTAAAGTCCCCAGAGACTTCATACATTTATTGTATGAAATAGCACAGCATGGAAAGTGGCTTAGAAGAACACCCCACAGAGGGTCCCAGAAATGAGTTTCCCCATGATATCATTCAGAGTGTCCCTGGTAGTCTATCTTTCTAGGGACCTCCTGTGGTTTCTATATCTAGACAGCAGCCTTCTACTATGTAGTTAAGGTGCCTCTCTTCAAATAAACATTCCAAGTAGAACTGACCCACTCTCAGTAAACACTTATTAAAATGACCACTTTTGTGTGCTTAGCCACTGAATTATATGTAGTATGGAAATAAAAGGAATAGTCAAGTTATACTCATATTTTTCTACAAGCAAATTCATTTTATTAACAAAACAGCACTATAAAATTGCTAATAATATCACTTTATGCAAGATAAAGGTGAGGTTAAGAAAGTTTAAGTGTCATGCAAATTCAGAAAGTAGTAAGCAGGCAAGTTTAATACCAGTACCAGGTGAAAAATGTTGCTTTGTGTCATTTGCATACCAAAAATACCATGTCTTAAGTTTACAAACAGATTGAGAAGAAAAGATTACCATATAGAAATCTAATGTTCAGTTCCAGTGCAATAAGAACTCATGTACACAGTGCTCAGAAACAGGTCAAAGCACCAATCAGCAGCAGCAGTTTCATTTCCTCCTTTCTTTGCCCTTTGAACAAAGTAAAAGGAGTGTTTATTAGCTAAGACCTGAGAAATACAAGAACAACATTTTAATGGAAAAGAAGCTTCATTTTGGTGCACAGTACAAAGGTTTCAACTTCTAGTTGCTGGTTCCACCACTGTGCCCCTGAAAAGTGGCTTATCGTGATGGTAGGAAGTCTGTGATAGAGCAAGTCAGCTAACTTCATGGTGCTAGAGGCAGAGAGAAAGACTCGTGAATAAACATAGCACTCTTATTTATTGGTAAGTTAAAGACACTTAAATTAATTCACTGTACATAGCGATGAATTTCATAAACATAATTTCTATCCTTCTTCAAGTCTTATCCCAATCCCTTATATGTGCTCATACATACAAACACATATGTGTATATGTAATATTAAATATATGTATATATATATTGACTGTATATTTCATATATATGATTTTACTTATCTACAAAACCTGGAGTCTGAAAATGAAAGCAAATAATTATGTTATATTTGTCTTGCTTAATCTGTTTCACTTAATAGGATAGTCTTCAGTTATGCACAATTCCTGCAAATGCCATAATTCATTCTTCCGTATGAATCAACTAAATTCTACTGTGTAGATACACATGTTTTCTTGATCCATATCTATTGACAGCTACAGGTTGATTTCACAGTGTGGTTCTCATGAATAGTCTGCAATAAACATGAATGTTCAAGTATGTCTTGAACTTCAGTTTTATGTCCATAAGTGATATAGACAACTCATCTGATAATTCTATTTCTAGAATTTTAAAGATCCTCATACTTATGTCCATAGTAGCTGAATTAATTTACATTTATTCCCATCAGTAGTATATATAGGCTGCTTTTTCCCATTTCCTCCCCAGTATTTCTCATGGCAACTTTGTAGTTGCCATGATGACCAAGGTGATAAATAATTTCAGGTTGTTTTTTATACCTATTCTTCTGGAGATTAAGAATGTTGACATTTTTTTAAATATATTATTGGTCATGTCTACTTTATCTTAGGGAAATGTTTTATCACTTCACTAGGCCATCTGTCAACTGAATTAACTCAGTTTCTGCTCTATAGCTTTTCACATTCTTCATATATTCTGGATATTAAAACTTTTCCAACTCTATATCTAACAAAGACTGACTTCCATTCTGAAAACTGTCTACTCACTCAGTTTACTTCCATTGCTGTACAAAATCTTTTTAATTCAGTTTTTATTTTGTGTCCTGAGCTATGTATGAGAGCATTTTTCAGAAAAACATTCTCCATGACTGTATCTGTACTTGTTTATTCAAACAGTTTTAGGTATTACATTGGTGCTTTTAATCCATTTTGAGTTGCTTTCTGTACAAGGTAAGAGATAAAGATCTAGTTTCATTCTTCTATATTTAGATACACAACTTTCCCAGCATCATATGCTGAAAGAGCTATCTTTTCTCCATTGTATGCGGTTGCAGGTAGAACCTTCAGAGGTACACCCTCAGTGACCTACTTTCTCCAGCTTGGTTCCACTTCATAAATTTTCTAAGATCTCCCAAAATGTATCACCATCTGGACACTGAGTTTTCAGAACATTAGCCTATGAAGAATTTCATTTTCAAACCATAACAAGTATGATTAGCCAGATAAAGAGTAAAATGGGAATAAGAGAAAGAAAAACACTTTTAAATCCAATTTGTCATTTATATCTGCTTTACTTACATTGGTTTGGCCATGTAGAAATGTTTTAAATTAGCTTCTCAATATAGATTTTTTTAAACTACCCTATTTTAAAGCTGTAAAAATTATTTGTAGAACTCTTTTCAATGCCTTAGAGTTTTCTATTTTACATCTTTGACCCAATGGAATTTATGTTGATATAAGTTGGGAAACACGGACCCAGCCTTTTTTTTTTCCAATATGGCTATGCTATTACCCAAACAAAACCTGTTGAAAAAAATCCACTCATTCCCTTATTGATTTGAGGTGTCATCTTAATTTAATTTGCTTAACTTAATTTGCTAAGTTCCAGTGTTTGTTTTGGTTGCTGAACTTTCTATTCCATCTCATTCACACACACACACATGTTGGGAGCCAACTTCTGGCAGAAAGCGGCTATCATCTTTGCAGCCATCTCAAGCCATATACACACACAAGAGACTTGTATTCAAGAGACTACAACAGTTTAGGCTGCAGTCTGATAGTCCATCATTTTTTGTCTTCCAGTATGATTTTTGTATGGTTTGGTGCCCCCTTCTGCAGGTGCAACGTGGTAAAGTGTTTCAGTTTACCTCCTGTTATATTATTGTATGTTTTAAAAACCTGTTAATAGTAAAATAAGGAAACGATGGAACGAAGTCTCTTGAGAGAGGATGTCTTTCTCGATATATCTTCGCAGCCTCATCTCAACAGATTCTAATTACCCCATTCTTTTCTTTATTGCTAGACCTTGATCCAGCAATAGCAGCAGCTCAGGCCGGGATATAGTGGCCCCCAAACCTGGGGCAGCTCTGGGCAGGTACAAAGTGGTGCCTCAACATTGGGCTCCAGTAAGCAGGATACAGTGAAGGACACTGCAGGAATTGGAAGTGTGTATCCTCACTCCTGCGCTGGAGACCCTGTTGACTGACCTGAAAGGAAAAGGGTCGTTTACACACACACGCGCGCGCGTGTGCGCGCACACACACACACACACCACACACACACACACACACACACACACGAGCAAAACTTGTATGAACTCATAGAGACTGAAACAAGTTTTACGGGGTCTGCATGGTCTGCATCAGGTCTTCTGCATATATATTATGTCTTCCAGTTGATGATTTTTATGGGATTCTGGGGCCCTTTTCCTTCTGTTGGTTTGTGTTATCAAACTTTGACATGATAGTTTTAGTTTTACTTTGTTATATCTTAGTTTGTTATATTTTTAAAAAGAGGATCAGTGAGTGAATGAGTGAGTGAAAGAATGAATGAATGAAAATCTAGCCACTGGTTAACTGAACTGTCATTCCTTGCTGAGAGAGGGAAAGTCAGTTTTCTCGAATAGAGTGACACTGAGTTTATCAATCACTCCAGATCAGGCCTCATGCTCAAGAAAAGATGATCAACATAGAGTTAGACTCCACATTTCTCTGTGCTTTTATTTGATTAGTTTGGTGGATTTTGTTAACTTTTTATTGATTCTTTCTGAGTTTAACCTTGTGTGCCCCAGTCCTACTCATCCCTCTGTCCCCTTACATTCACCCTCTGCCCTTGCAACCTCCCCCAAATAATAAAAAAGCAGAAACAAAGAAACAAAACAAATCATAGAAAATATCTTATCAAGAAAACTGTAATGTGTCACAATGTATACCAAACAATATTCTCTGTCTTCACTTGAGAATGTTCATTGCAATGAGTCATTGGTCTGGCAGGAGATCTCTGGCTTCTGTGACACCATCAATATTGGATCCTCATTGAGACTCCTACTGGTTATCTTGTTGTTGCCCTGTGTCTTAGAGATCCTGCTGGTTTGGATCAGCAGGACTGACCGTTCACAAGTCCCAGCAGTTCACAGATGATGTCGATTCTGTAGTGGGCCAACTTGAAGCCCTGGAACTGGGCCTGGGTGGTAGCTGAGGTGGTCAGCCAACTGTTTCTTCCTTATCTTCTTGGTGGTTTGTTTCTTTGGTTCTGGGTTTTTTTTTGGGGGGGGGGAGGGGGAGGGTTGGTTTTGTTTGTTTTGTTTCTGTTTTTGGTTTTGGTATGGTTTGTGTTTTGGTGTGGTTTTATTTTGTTTTCTTGGTTCGAGAGGATTTGCTGTTATATTGGGTATTGTTTGTTTTTTAAGAAAGAATTTAAAGTTGGGTGGATAGGGAGGGAAAGAAGATCTGGCAAACAAATAGAGGATGGGAAGAATAGTATCAAGACAAAATATAAATTACTTTAAATAATAAAAATATAATAATACAAAAAAAACCAATTTCTCTGTCTGTGATCATATCTTTTTGTTTTAACTATCGTTACATTATGATTCAGCCCTCAGCAAATAGGAGCCCCTTACTCTTGGAATTCTGAGACTACAGAAAGATGAGACAAATAAATTTCTATTTTTATAATTGACAATCTATTATACTATCATAGTATTGGAAAGCTAAAGTAACACTTCTAACCTCTGGAGAGCAAGAAGGAGGCAGCAGCGGGAGCAGTGACAGGAAAGCAGCATCAGCTTACTCTTAACAAATAACTGGTTCTGTGATGAAGGACATAAAATTAACAGGATATTCTACTTTCAGATCTTATTTTTAAAGGAAGAAGGGGGTGCCTTCCAATTGTCAAGATAATCCAGTGGAATAATGTAAGGAAAAATAAAATAGAACTTTGATAGATTAAAATGATGCAACTATATATGTGTGTGTATATTCCTGTGTGTGTATATATATATGCACATAAGGCATAATTGTCTACCTAGAAAAACCCTAAAATATATGTAAAATCTTGGCTGTCTTTAGTGTAACTATGAGAAATGATAATCTATAGATAAATGACAAAAAGAAGCCAATAAATGTTTTCAAGATTACATAATGCAAAGTAAAAAAAAAAAATCACATACAAGACAATTGCAGTTTTATATGTTAGCAAAAGTTAATTCAAAATTGAAGTTAAGAAAATGATATCCAGAACTGAATGAAATAAAAGTAAAAAAAATAAAATAACTTAATAAAATCCATACAAGAACTAGACATGGGAAACCAGAAAATATTTTTGAGGAAAATTAAAGAAAACATAAACGTACGTATATCTTGTGAAGATTTTATTTTAATGCTAGGGATTAAATCCAGGGCCTTGCTAGATAAATGCTGTATCACTGATCTATATCTCTAGATCCTGGATTTTCTAAAATGGGTTTCATTATATACATCTAGTTGTCTTTAACTCTTTACAGCTGGCCTATCCATGTGCTCTGAACCTCCCTGTCTCTGCCTTCCAAGTGCTAGGATGACAAGCATACACTAGCAAACATGCCTTGAGAATGTAGCTTATATGAGATAGTGAGATATCTGCACTTCTTTTGTGTGTGCCCTTATCATTACTATTAGCCACCTGCTTCATATACCTAATTAAACCGTTTCCGAAGAGTAAGACCTAAAAGTAATAATTCTACCTTATCATGGACTAAAATCTCCAAAATTGTGTGTCAAAATAAAACTTTGTTCTGTATCAGTTGATCATCTCAGGTATTTATTTGCATATGAGAAGGCTGATTAATATATATGTGAAGATATGTTCATGGACTAGAAAACTCAGTATCTTCCAGGTATCAATTCTCCTTATATGTAGCTACTTATAGCAACTAGTCATACACTGTAATTTAAATTTAAACTAATTTTTATTAATCAATGAAAAGTACTTCTTGATTTTACTAACCAACTTGAAATTTCTCAACAATCACATCAACCTAGTGGCTACAAAACTGAGAAAAGCATATTTTTAGAAATCATCATTATCATAAGAGCTACTGAACAAGTCAGTACAATTTCAATCAAAATCCCATTGATTTGATGATAGTCTATTAAAAATTATACACTGAATCTGAAACACACACACACACACACACACACACACACATATATATATATATATATGGAAACAAATTATCTGAGTTAAAAGAGTATGTAAAAGAAAAAAAAAACACACATAAAGACTGCCTAAATGTTACAGTAATCAGAAGAGCAAGTTATTAACCCAAGGATACACATATAATTTGATAGAACAGAATGACATCCAGCAAGACCCCCACATATGTGATAATCTGATTATTTTACCAAAAGGGCTAAAGAAATGCAATGTAAAAAATATCCTTCTCAATATATGATATTAAAGTAATACCTTACATAGCATAAAAATATTGACATAGATCCTAAACCTGTAACTAAAGGGAAAACTAAAATTTATAAATCTAGAGAAAACATAAGCAAATATCTTTGTTGACCTATACTATACACAGTTATTAGGTTACAAAAAATTAATAAAATAACATTTGGGACAACAGACATGACCAAAATTAAATACCTCTGCTATTCAAAAGTTACTGTTAATATTATTAATGACACAACAGGGCATGCTGGCACACACCTGTAATTCCAGGACTCCAGAGGCAGAAACAAGAGGATTGCCTCAAGTAGAAGGAAAGCCTGGGCTGTATAGTGAGTTCTGAACAAGCTTGATCTACAGATATAGATGTATAAATTACCTAAAACACAAAAACAGTAACAAAAGGGAAGAGAGACTCAGGGAAAGAGGAACCTGTTACAAACTAAGAGAAAATATTTATAATACTCATATATATTCAGTAAATACTAATGTTTTGAACATGCATAATTTCTATATATCAGTATCCAGAATTTCTATAACTCAATATTAGAGCAAACAACCTAATTATGGACAAAATATTTGCATAATAGTATATGCAAATACAAATTAAGTATATAGAAAGAGACTCAACATCATTAGACATCAAAGAAACACAAGTTAAAAGTTACAACGAGAACCCACTAACCCATACTGGGATGCTTAAAATTACAAAACTTAAATATGGCTGAAGAGATGGCTCAGTGGTTAAGAGCATTGGCTGCTCTTCCAGCGATCCTGAGTTCAATTCCCAGAAACCACATGGTGGCTCACAACCATCTGTGATGAGATCCTATGCCCTCTTCTGGAGTGTCTGAAGACAGCTATCATGTACTTATATAAATAAAGTAAATAAATAAATAATAAATCTTTTTTAAAGAAAATCTTAAAATATCAAGTATTAATTAGAATTCAGAATATTAGAATTCTTATGTGTTGCTGGCTGCTCTTAACATGTTACCTAATAATTCTACAGCTATGTGTAAAATTTGCCACACTAAAAAATGGGAAATTCAATACCAAAGTAAATATAAGAAAGATTGGTGGCTTGTCAAAGCAAGAAGAAGTCTAAAACAGAAGCTATAGAGTATACCACAATACTAAACTTAAAATTCACAATTCCGAGAACTATTTGGTAATCTGAAATATCCTAGTATTTAATGGCATATGAAACTTGCATTTACATTTTATTAGCTGAATATTTGTGCTTCTCCAGAATCCTAATTAGCATATAATGGCATTCAGAGGGTAGAATTTGGAGGGAAATTATCTCTTCAGGGTGGGGCCATAATGAATGGGTATATTTATAAGCATCATGAGAGTACTACTTTGTGAAGATACTAGACATCAGCAGTTTGCCACCTTGAAAGGGGCCCTTATCCAGAATCAGAGGTTGCTGGTAGACTGGTCTCAAACTTCTAATGTTAGAACTATGAGGAAAATTTTTCTATTGTTCATGAATCACTTATGGCATTATATTTTGTTATATTTAACATATCTCACATGGAAAGATCTAGGAAGCACATGCCAAATATAAAAAATAAGAAATTTGAAGATGGTCGTGTCTGAACATGGCTGATGAGAATACTTTTTACTATAAGATAATGAAAAGTGCACGATAAAATACTTTAAAATATAAAGTGTTCTCTGCTCAAAAACAACCAACTAGGAAAGTATTTTCTCTGGTCTAGCCACATAACAAACTAATAATCAGAGTGGTAACAGAACTTGGCAATACTGTCTACCTGATGCTAGTTTTGCAGGCCCAGAGTGGCCATGTGTCAAGCTATAAAAGTTAAGCCCATGTTATGGTGTATATTCCTTGAGGCTGGAGATGCCAGTACTGTGGAGACACACACAAAGTAGAGATGCAGACATGAAGATAGAACTGATTCAAGAAAGAGTCTATGTGTTATATAGGTGGCAGACATTAAGGGATACACTATACAATGATGCTGGAACCCAGATGAGTTCAAGATGGCACATATGGAACTGCAGTCTCTGGTGTTTGCACCTCGCAGATTTTAGTCTTTCTTTACTTGGTCTTCCCTTGCTATCTTCCTTTTCCTTATCTAGAATGCTTACTGTGTGCCATTATATCTTTAAAGCATGCCACTTCTTAAATTGTGTGTGTGTGTGTGTGTGTGAGAGAGAGAGAGAGAGAGAGAGAGAGAGAGAGAGAGAGAGAGAGAGAGAGAGAATATGTGGGTTTATGTATTTGTGGTAGAAGGGAGCTAGACTAATAATCAGCATGGTAGTAGAACATGGCAACACTGACTATTGACTACCTGGTGCCAGTTTTGCAGGCCCAGAGTGGCCATGTATCAGTACTGCTGCCCATAAGGAATAAAAGCATCAGATCCCTTGGACCTTATGAGTAGTATGCCACTTAAACATGACTGTTTAACACAGGTACTTGGAACTAAATTTGGGTCCTCTGAATGAATAGTATATGCTCCTACTCTCTAAGCCGTGTCTCTAAAGCCCAAAATTTCAGCTCAAATTGACCTCAAATTTATGATCTTCCCATTTCTGCACATTTAGCATTGAGAATGGAGGCTTTTTTAAATATAGTCTTACAGGTAATATGGTTAGCTCCTATAACCTCTAAAGAAATAGAAGCAGTCATTAAAAGTCTCTCCAATCAAAAAAAAGTCCAAGGCCAGATGGTTTTAGTGCAGAATACTACCAAACTTTCAAAGAAGAGCTAAAACCAATACTTCTCAAACTATTCCACAAGATAGAAACAGAAGGAACACTGTCAAACTCACTCTATGAAGTCACAGTCACCACACAAATATCCAACAAATAAAGAGAAATTCAAAACAATTTATAACTTAAAATTTTAAAACCCTACTTTTGATATGGCTGCTTCAGTCTAACGCTCTCCCAACTGAGCTACTCCTTAACCTCCCTTCTAGCCCATCACCCACTAGAGGTAGTGGAAAAGAAAGGTTATTAGGATACAGGGGAAGAGGACCTGTTTAGAAATTGTTCTTTGGAGCACACCCCATCTGCTTTGTCAGGAAATCAGTAGTTCAGGTCACAGAAATCAACAGGCGCAGCTCAATCCACTCACAAGCACTTCATGAATATATCAGCAATCTAGTTCAATAGTATTGGGATAGCAAACATGAATCAGCAGTTGTGGCATGACCCAGCAGATATAACCAGGCCTAAGCCAAATTGCCACAGTTAGCAGGAGTGATATCAACCAGCACAGACTACAGGAGATGTTCTCCCTGTGCCTCTCACAATGATCTGGATATCAACGAAGATGAAAGACCAAGAAGCATTGCAAAGCTAGCTATGCAAGCCCTCATCACTATTCATTGAGTGCTATTTATACTCTCTCCAAACATCACGTGTCCACAGGTCATGCCTCACCATGTGTCTTGCCTCAGCATATGAGTCAGTATTAGCAAAACTCCATGTGAGTCTGTATCAGCTGACATCACTCTGCCAATCCACCCAAGTCCACAGAAGCAGCAAGAAGCTGCCAGAGCAAGACCAGAAGTTTTGGTGCAATACTTTCTATGGAGTCATGGCAAATGGAGCACAGCTACACAGAATATGCCAAACCAATACATGTGTGTCCTTAGTGAAGAATTCTTTTTTTTAAATTTATTTAATTATTTAAATCACATCGTAATTTACTTATTCACACAGAGGTTATAAACACAAAAAGGCAGGATGTGGGGAAGGGAATGACACCGGAGCATAGGTGTTCAGGGGGAGTACAGATACCTTTCAGAACAGGGTATCAGCTGGGTGAGGGTTCAGGGACAGGTCACTATGACTCTGCCTATGATTCACTTGTCCTTGTCTAAGTTGGTACTGTCCTCCAAGGCTGCCTATTTATAAGATCTATGACTACTCAGGCTGGTAAATTTCCACAGAAGCTGCCTGTTTACAATAGCTTATAGCCTTCTGTTTCAGTGTTTTTCCACAGACACCCAAGACTTTGTGTTAGTGTGTATGTATGTCAGGCCTATTGCTGATTATAGGCCTATGGCTGATTTTAGGCAGCGAAGAATTCTTAATCGTGTATCTTTTCACATGAATGCTTTAGCAAAACATCCTTTCACTTGTGTCCACTTCAGGAAAATACTCCTTTACATGTTTGCCCTGGCAAATCTCCATCCAACACAATGGACTTTCCAAAGAAACTATAAGTTTCCACTTCACCAATTGCTCTTATGAACATTGATGCAAAAGTACTCAATAAAATACTCACAAACTGAATCCAGGAACATATCAAAGACATCATCCATCATGATCAAGTAGGCTTCATCCCAGGGGTGCAAGATGGTTCAATATATAAAAAAACATCAATGTAATCCATCATATAAACAAACTGAAAGAAAAAAATCACATGATCATCTCATTAGATGCTGAAAAAGCCTTTGACAAAATTCAACACCCCTTCATGTTAAAAGTGTTAGAGATATCAGGGATATAAGACACACACCTAAACATAATCAAAACGACATACAGCAAGCCAATAGCCAACATCAAACTAAATGGAAACTTAAAGCAACTCCACAAAATTAGGAACAAGACAAGAATACCCACTCTTTCTCCCTAGCTATTCAATATAGTACTTGAAGTTCTAGCCAGAGCAATAAAAGAGCTAAAGGAGATCAAGGGTACACAAATTGAAAAAAAGAAGTCAAAGTATCACTGTTTGTGGATGGTATGATAGTGAACATAAATGGCCCCAAAATAAATTCTACCAGAGAACCCTTACAGCTGATAAACATCTTCAAAAAAGTGGCTGAATACAAAATTAACTCAAAATCAATATCCTTCCTGTATACAAATTATAAACAGGCTGAGAAAGAAATTGGGGAAACAATAACCTTTACAAATAGCCACAGATAAAATAAACTATCTTAGTGTAACTCTAACCAAGCAAGTAAAATATCTGGATGACAAGAACTTCAAGTCCATGAAGAAAAAAAAAATGAAGATATCAGAAGATGAAATAAAGATCTCCCATGATAATGGATAGGTAGGATGACCATAGTGAAAATTGCAATCTTTCAAAAAAGAAATTTGCAGATTCAGTGCAAACCCAGTCAAAATTCCAACACAATTTTTGTAGATTGAAAGAGCAATCCACAACTTCATATGGAAAAACAAAATATCCAGGATAGCCAAAATAATCCTAAGCAATAAAAGAACTTCAGGAAAAGTACCATCCCTGACTTCAAGCTGCATTACAGAACAATAGTGATAAAAACTGCATGGTATTGGTACAGACACATTGATCAATAGAATTGAATCCAAGACCCAGAAATAAACCCACACACCTAGGGACACTTGATTTCTATTAAAGAAGCCAGAGCCATATAATGAAAACAAGAAAGTATCTTCAACAAATGGTGCTGATTTAACTGGATGCCTACATGTAGAAGAATACAAATAGGTCCATATTTATCACCTTGCACAAAACTCAAGTTCAATTGGATGGAGGACCTTAACATAAAACCAGATACACTAAATCTCATAAGAGATAAGGTGAGAAATACCCTTGAATGCATTGGTACAGTAGACAATTTCCTGAGCAGAACACCAATAGCTCAGGCTCTAAATCAACAATTAATAAATTGACCTCATGAAACTGAAAAGCTTCTGTAAGGCAAAGGACGCTGTCAATAGAACAAAATGGCAGCCTACAAAATGGGAAAGGACCTTCACCAACCCTACATCTGACAGAGAGCTAATAACCAAAATTTATAAAGAACTCAAAATGTTAGACACCAATAAGCAAATAACCCAATTTAAAAATAGGTACAGAGCTAAACAGAGAATTCTCAACAGAAGAATCTCAAATGGCCGAGAAGCACTTAAAGAAATGTTCAAAGACCATAGTCATCTGGAAGATGCAAATCAAAACAACTCTGAGGTTCCATCTTATACCCATCAGAAAGGCTAAGACCAAAATCTCAAGAGATAGGACATGCTGACAAGGATGTGGAGTGAAGGGAACACTCCTACATTGCTGGTGGAAGTACAAACTGGTACAACCACTTTGGAAATCAATTTGATGTTTTTTAAAAAAAAAAAAAAAAAAAAAAACTGGAATAATTCTACCTTAAGACCCAGGTATACCACTCCTGAGTATATACCCAACAGATGCTCCAACATACCACAAAGACCCTTGTTCAACTATGTTCATAGCAACTTTATTTGTAATCACCAGAAACTAGAAATAATCTAGATTTCTCTTAACTGAAGGATGGATAAAGAAAACATGGTACATCTACACAATGGAACACTATTTAGCTATTAAAAACAAAGATATCATGAATTTTGCATGCAAATGGATGGAACATGAGAATACCATCCTGAATGAGGTAACCCAATCCCAAAAGGACATGAATGGTATATACTCACGTCTAAGCAGATATTAGTCATAAAATACAGAATACCCATGCTACACTCCATGGAACGAAAGAAGTTAAACAAAAAGGAAGGACCAAGTGAGGATGCTTGAATCTCATTTGGAATGGGGAATAAAATAGTCATAAGAGGAAAAGGGAGGGCAGAAACAGAGTGGAAGAGGTGATGCAGAGGACAATGTGGAATGGTTCAGGATTAGGTGTGGGGAGAGACAGGAGAGATGGCCAGAGGTCCATGTGAATGAATGGAAATCTGCAGCTTACAGGGCTGAGGGAGTTAGAGGACACCTCCAGGAAGAGACAGAGATAAGGGAGGTTTCCAAGAATCAGTGGGGTGACCTTAGCTGGGACTCAAAGCATTGGGGATATGGAACTTAAAGAGGCTACCTCCTGCAGCCAGATAGGAACCCTAGTGGAGCTAAAGAGACATCAACCCACCCACAAAACATTCGACACTAAATGGGTTCTGCCTACAAGAAATGTAGGGACAAAAAATGGAGCAAAGACTGAGGGAATGGTAAACCAATAACCAGCCCAACTTGAGACCCATTCCATGGGCAACCACCAGTCCCTGACACTACTAATGATACTCTATTATGCTTGCAGAAATGAGTCTAGCATGCCTGTCCTCTGAGATGCTCTACCCAACAGCTGACTCAGACAGATGCAAACATCCACACTCAAACACTGGATGGAGCTTGGAGACTCTTATGGAAAAATAAGAGGGGTTTCAGAGCGCAGAAGTGGATAGGAACTACAAAGGAAAACCATCAGAGTCAATTAACCTGGATCCTTGGGGCTCTCAGAGACTGAACCACCAACCAAAGAACATACAAGGGCTGAATCTAAGCCTCCCTGCACATATGTAGAAGATGTGCACCTTGGTCTTCATGTGGGTCCCAAACAACTGGACTGGAGGCTATCCCAAAAGCTGTTGCCTGTACATGAAATATATTCTTCTAGCTGGGCTTCCTTTTCTGGCCTGAGTGGGAGAAGATGTGCCTAGCCTAGCAAACTTGATGTGCCAAGGTGAGGAATACCCAGGGAGCCCCTATCTACTCAGAGGAGAAGGTAAGGAGAATGGGGGAAAGATTGTGGGTAAGAATAATTGTGAGTGGATCAATGAGGAGGAAGAAGTATGTAAATTGAATAATTAAAAAAATAATAAATTAATAAATAAACAGAAGAAAATTAAGTTTAAAAAGAATGTGGCTATATTATAGATCTAGATGAGAACCTACTATTATTCTGTTAAGTGGTCATAATATTAAACCAACCCTTAATGACCTATCATACACACAATTTAATGCATCTCTAAACCCTCATCACAGAAGCTTCTGTTTGCAGGAGACACCCAACTGGCCCAGGTGTAGAAGATAAGAGGCTGGAGAATGTTCAGCTCTAAATGTGACATATATACTGTACCCATTCTCCAAATGTTCAGGGGCACTGCAGAAGACAGGGTAGAAAGAGTATAAGATCCAGAGGCAGTAAACAACTACAAGGAAATGGTGTCTTCTGAACATAGCAGGAAAGCTGCACATATGAACTCACAGCAGTTGTGATACTGGGCACGAGACCTGTGCAAACCTAAACCAGACCAAATCCCAGCATGGGAAAGATGGATCTGCTCAAAGTCCTCACCCACCCCAGCAAAGGAGCATTGGCAGTTCCTGGCTGCGGGAGAGAAAGGGTCAGTTTTCACTAAAAGTGTAGCCTCTGATAATTTGACCCATTCTCATAGAAAGCCACACGTTCAAGAATATTAAGGTAGCACAATTGACCTTGGTAGGAAAATATAAAAATAAAAAAGGGACAAAGTTGGATGGGACAGAAAGGAGAGGTCAATCTAAAAAGAGGGGTTGGAGGGTGAAAATGATCAAAATACATTGTATGAAGTTCTCAAATTAAAAAAAAAAAAACTGTTATTGAGTCTTAAAAGAGATTTGGGGTTTTTTAATAGAGTTTGGACTATTAAAGACTATGATACTATTTGAGTTATACTGAATTCACTTGGCTGTATAAGATGGTGTGATAATTAATCTCTGTCTTCTTGGTAGGCAGTTCCAGAGGGATTGCTAGAAGGCAGAAGAACCTCTCAGTGCCCGTACCACCTTTTGGCTAGTGATTCAGATAGGAGGGGTCTGAGGAAAAAGTGGCATTGCCTACCTGGCTGCCTTTGCTGCTTGCAAGTCAGTGAATGTATTACTGCTTCCATCCTCTGCTGACATCAGACTCCAGTCTCTTCCAGTCTTCCAGTGTGGACTGAGAACCTAAACCTGTTCTGGCCTAATATTTAGATTCCAAGTAGGCATTTCCTTGTCCTTGGCCCATGTCAGATTCTTGCCAAGCAGCCCAAAAGCTCTACGCCTCTCAGCTTTTTTATTATATAAATAGGACTGGCCTGTCTTAGGTCGTTCTGACAAGAATGCCTTCCTAACCTGTCGTGGAATATGCATTATCAAAAGCAATGCTATTCTGTCTTTCTTAGATTCCTGCCTGAAATTACTTCTTTGTTCCTGTTCTTTCCAAGATTTTAACATGAAGGGGTGTTGAATTTTGTCAAATGCTTTCTCAACATCTAGTGAGATGATCATGTGATTTTTTTTTCCTTTGAGTTTGTTTATATAGTGAATTATGTTGATGGATTTCTCTGTATTGAAACAACCGTGCATTCCTGGAATAAAGTCTACTTGATCATGATGGAGATTGTTTTGATATGTTCTTGGATTTGGTTTGCAAGAATTGTATTGAATATTTTTGCAATGATATTCATAAGGGAGATTGGTCTGAAGTTCTCTTTCTTTTTTTGGATCTTTGTGTGGTTTAGGTATGAGCATAATTGTGGCTTCATAGAACAAATTGGGTAGTGTTCCTTCTGTTTCTATTTTGTGGAATAGTTTATAGAGAATTGGTATTAGATCTTCTTGGAAGGTCTGATAGAATTCTGCACTAAACCCATCTGGTCCTAGGCTTTGTTTGGTGGGGAGACTTTTAATGACTGCTTCTATTTCTTTAAGGGTTATAGGATTATTTAGATGTTTTCTCTGATCCTGATTTAACTTTGGTACCTGGTATCTGTCTAGAAAGTTGTCCATTTCATCCAGATTTTCCGTTTTGTTGAGTATAGGCTTTTGTAGTAGGATCTGATGATTTTTTAAATTTTCTCAGTTTCTGTTGTTATGTCTCCCTTTTCAGTTCTGATTTTATTAATTTGGATACTGTCTCTGTTCTCTTTGATTAGTCTGGCTAAGGGTTTATCTATCTTGTTGATTTTCTCAAAGAAACAACTCCTGGTTTTGTTAATTCTTTGTATAGTTCTTTTTGTTTCTACTTGGTTGATTTCAGCCCTGAGTTATTTCCTGCTGTCTACTCCTCTTGGGTGTATTTGCTTCTTTTTGTTCTAGAGCTTTCAGGTGTTCTGTCAAGCTACTAGTGTATGCTCTTTCCAGTCTCTTTTTGTAGGCACTTGGAGCTATGAGTTTTCCCCTTAGCACTGCTATATATGTTACTTGACCTTTTTCCCTTATTGCTTTTAGTATTTTTTCTTTGTTTTGTACATTTGATGTTTTGTGTGATGGGAGGAATTTCTTTTATGATCTAGTCTGTTTGGAGTTCTGTAGGTTCTTGTATATACATGGGTGTCTCTTTCTTTAGGTTAGGGAAGTTTTCATCTATAATTTTGTTGAAGATATTTCCCTTTATGTTGGGAATCTTCACTCTCATCTATCCCTATTATCCTTAAATTTGGTATTCTCATTGTGTCCTGGATTTTCTGGATGTCTTGGGTTAGGAGCTTTTTGCATTTTGCATTTTCTTTGACAGTTTTGTCAATGTTTTCTATGGTATCTTCTGCACCTGAGATTCTTTCTTCTATCTCTTGTATTCTGTTGGTGATGCTTGCATCTATGACTCCTGATCTCTTTCCTAGATTTTCTATCCCCAGGGTAGTCTCCCTTTGTGATTTCTTTCGTTCATTTGTTTGTTTTTTTTTGTTTTTTGTTTTTCAAGACTGAATTTCTCTGTATAGCCCTGGCTGTCCTGCAACTCACTCTATAGACCAGGCTGGCCACAAACTCAGAAATCTACCTGCCTCTGCCTCCCATTTTTATGTCCTGGATGATTTTGTTCAATTCCTTCACCTGTTTGGTTGTGTTTTCTTATAATTCTTCAAGGGATTTTTGTGTTTCTCTTTAAGAGCTTCTACCTATTTACCTGTGTTCTCTTATATTTCTTTGAGGAGTTATTTATACTCTTCTTAAAGTTCTCTATCATCAACATGAGAAGTGATTTTAAATCCAAATCTTGCTTTTCTGGTGTCATGGGGTATTCAGGACTTGCTCTGGTGGGAGAACTAGGTTCTGATGATGCCAAGTAGCCTTGGTTTCTTTTGCTTATGTTCTTGTGCTTCCCTTTCACCATCTGGTTATCTCTAGTGCTATCTACACTCACTGTCTCTGACTGGAGTCTGTCTCTTCTGCTATCTTGGTTGTGTCAGAACTTCTCAGAGTCCAGCTGTCTCTGTGATCCTGTAATCCTGAGATCCTGGCTGTAAGACCTCCTTGGAGTCAGGTTGCTTCTGAGACCTGAATCCTGTTAACAAGCTCCTGAGATCCTGTGATCCTATTCTCCTATGTTTCTGGGTGTATTAGAGCTCCTGGAAGTCCTGCCTCTTCTGGTGTTCTGGGATTCCAACCAGAGCTGGTGCCCTGGGACTGCTCAGGGTACCAACGCAGCCTAGAAGGATCCAGAGTCCCTGGCTGTGAGGGAGTTCCTGGGTCCCCCAAGGGTTCCAATTACTCCCTGTTTGGATTGGGGTGGGGGGTGTATCGGGGCCTCTTTACCTATGATCCTGGGTGTGTTAGAGCTCTTGGGAGTCCAGCCTCTCTGGGTTTTGGGGAATTGGGTGCAGAGCTCACCATGCATTTCAAAGCAACCTATTCCCAGAAAAATACCAATAACATTCTCCACAGAACTAGGGAAAAAAATCTCAACTTCAACAAAGCATGATGGGTCATACCTGCAGTGCCATCACCTGATAGCTAATATAGGCAGATCATAAATTTGAGTCCAATGGAAATTTCTTAGAGAGGGATCTTAATTAAGTTTACATGAAAACACAAAGGATACTGGTCAAAACCTGAGCAAAAAGAAGAGAGATTGGGATATCACAATATCTATTTTGAAGATGTTCTACAAAGCCATAATAACTCCAAAACCCCATAAGAGCAGACTCAGACATGGAACAAAATAGTGATTTGTGATAAGTACACTTGATTGTCAATCTGACAGGATCTAGATTCCTCTAAGAGACAAGAATTATCTAGATTATGCCTGCCTTTAGGTTTACTTATAAGATTATTTACATTAGGTTAATTGAGGTGGGAAGTCTCACCTTAACAAAGGTGGTACCACTTCATGGTGCAAGATGGCTGCCAATATGAGTTCATTTCAACTAGAACCAGAAAAATTGTACTTTTATTGTATCTTGCACATGTTTTGCAAGCATTTTACCAATAACTTAGATCCCCAACCCATGAGAAATAACTTTTAAGGAGGCAGGACATATGTAGAAAATATAATTCTTATGTCTCACTGAACAGAACTTGATCATAGCAGATGTATAAATAAGTATCAAGTCTATCTGGAAAATCTGTGTGCTCAGGCAAAGATCACCTACATAGTTCATAGGGCCCAGTACAAAATTAAGATATAAGTTCATGTTGTCCTCCAGTTGAACCAGCACCATTTGTTGAAAATGCTGTCAATCAATTCATTCTTATCTCCTTGTACAAAGCTCAAGTCCAAGTGGATAAAGGACCTTCACATAAAACCAGACACACTGAAACTAACAGAAGAGAATGTGGGGAAGACCCTTGAATACCTAGGCACAGGGGAAAAGTTCCTGAGCAGAACACCAATGGCTTATGCTCTAAGATCAAGAATTGACAAGTGGGACTTCATAAAATTGCAAAGATTTGTAAGGCAAAGGACACTGTCAATAGGACAAAACAGCAACCAACAGATTGGGAAAAAATATTTACCAATCCCATATCCAATAGAGAACTAATATCCAATATATACAAAGAACTCAAGAAATTAGACTCTAGACAACCAAATAACCCTATTAAAAAATGGGGTATAGAGCTAAACAAAGAATTCTCAACTGAGGAAACTCAAATGGCCGAGAAGCACCTAAGAAATGTTCAGCAACCTTAGTCATCAGAGAAATGCAAATCAAAACAACCCTGAGATTCCACCTCACACCAGTCAGAATGGCTAAGATCAATAACTCAGGTGATAGTTGATGCTGGCGAGGATGTGGAAAAAGAGGAACACTCCATTGTTGGTGGGATTGCAAGATGGTGCAACCACTCTGGAAAACAGTCTGGTGGTTCCTCAGAAAATTGGACATATCATTACCTGAGGACCCAGCTATACCACTCCTGGGCATATACCCAGAAGATCCTCTAACATATAACAAGGACATATGCTCCACTATGTTCATAGCAGCTTTATTTATAATAGCCAGAAGCTGGAAAGAACCCAGATGTCCTTCAACAGAGGAATGGATGTAGTAGAAGAAATTATTTAAGCCGCCAAATTTGTTGTTGTAAGATCTCCTACCCTAAGGAGACCAGTAAAGGAAAACACAACTCAATAATTATGGTATAAATTGCATGCCTAGATCAGGCATATTTACCACTACACTATTCTAATCCCCGGCTATGAGATCCCTTATAACTTGCAGTTTATCCATGGTTGTCCTTCCGGCTCCGGCTCCTCCATCTGTTGGCTTCCTTCTACTGCCGGCTTCCTTCTGCTTCTGCTTCCTCCTGCTTCTTCCTCTGCTTCTGCTTCTCCCTTTTATATCCAATTGCTCTCACTCTCTCCTCCTGTAAGCCTTTTTCTTTGCTTCCCCTTCTACTGCCCAATCACTGGCTCTAGCCTTTATTTTACAAGTTTTAATTGGACAGAAGGTTCACAAGATGTCATCTGTGTACAGATTCAATCATCCTCTGCAGCCCCTCCCAGGAAAGTGAAACTAGCATCAAAATACAAGGCTGAGGCTATCCACAACAAATGGATACAAAAAATATGGTACATTTACACAATGGAATATTACTCAGCTATTAAAAACAATGAATTCGATAAATTCTTAGCTAAATGGATGGAACTAGAAAATATCATCCTGAGTGAAGTAACCCAATCACAAAAGAACACACATGGTATTCACTCACTGATTATTGGATTTTAGCCCAGAAGCTTGAAATACCCAAGATTCAACTCACAGACCACATGAAGCTCATGAAGAATGAAGACCAAGTGACGGGGCTTTGGTCCTTCTTAGAAGGAGTAACAAAATACTCAAGGAGCAAATATAGAGACAAAGTGCAGGACAGAAACTGAAGGAGAAGCTGTCTGCAGACCATTCTACCTGGGTATCTATCCCATGTGCAGTCACTGAAGGTAGATGCTGATGTGGATGTCAGGAGATGCATGCTGACAGGAGCCTGACATAGCTGTCTCCTTAGAGGTCTGCAAGAGTCTGACATATTCAGAGGCAGATGCTCACAGTTAACCATTGAACTGATCATGGGGTTCCCAATGGAGGAGTTAGAGTGAAGACTGAAGGAGTTGAAAGGGTTTGCAACCCCATGAGGAGAGCAACAATATCAACCAACCAGAGCCCTGGTGGTCTAAACCATCAGCCTGGGAGCACTTAGGGAGGGACCCAAGGCTCCAGCTATATATGTAAGGGAGGATGGTCCTGTCAGGTATAGGTAGGAGAGGAAATCCTTGGTCCCATGAAGGCTGAACACCGTGTGTGGGGGAATTCAAGGGTGGGGAGGTAGGAGTTGGGTGGTAGGTGGAGGCACATCCTCATAGAAGCAGGAGGAGAGGGGATGGGATAGGGGGTTCCTGGGCAGGAGGGGGGAGAAATGGGGTGAGGGAATAACATCTGAAATGTAAATAAAATATCCAATAAAAAATAAAATAAGATGTAAGTTCATGTGCTAGTTGTCATTCTCAGTGTATGATCTCACCTGAAGTAATCAACTTAAAAGAAGAAGTTCAACTTTGGATCACTGATCAAGTTGTTTGGTTATCTTTAGGCTTGTGGCCTCATAGTACATTATGAAAGGAGAGGAGAGACCTCATGGCAGCCAGGAGGTAAAGTCAGAGACAGCAAGGGGTCAAATCCCAATGTCTCCCTCCAAAAGCATGTTCATAATCTCTTAATTTCCTTTTACTAGACCACCTCCTAAAACATCCATCACTTTCTAATAATGTATGGTAAAGATAAAATCTTCAAAATGTAGGCGCTTGGGAGACATTCAAGATCCCACCTACAGCAAGTACCTAGCCCAAAACTTATTAAGCATTTTAAGGTAACAATAGCTTAGAGTAAGTTGTGGTCCTGTGAGTTCTGTGTCTTTTGGGTAGCCAAGTTCTCTAAAAATGAGGATTCTCCATTTAATAAAAAGAAGATCAAACATTTAGGTGTGGATGGAAATCTAACTAAATTGGTTTAATAACCTTTGTGTTCTCCTTGCCATCTTGTTTTTTAGTATTTAATCTGTTCCTCTTTTATAGTTCTTCAGTTAAAAATTATCATCCTTGTGTTGTCTGAAAAAGGTTTTTATATTTGCTTCCATGTACTTATATTGTTATTGTTACTATTATTGTTATTACAATTTTATATGTGAGAGTCTGAGTACAGAAAATTTGATAGCATGAGCAAGCTCTGATATTACTGACTGATCAAGTTAATATGTGAACCACGCTTGCCATTTCTAGGCTCCATATTCTTAAAATAGATAGTCATTCTACTTTGTTTTTATGCTTCATTGAACTTACTATTTGAATTATGATCTATTTTCTTTTTCCAATAATGGGAATACACAAAGCTAACATGAAGTATAACTACATTGTAGTGTATTTAGGTGCCAGAACCTGCTGGTCAGTCAACATGAAAACCATGACTGAGGAAGTGAGGATGATTACAGGAAAGGCAGAGAGAAGACGCAAGAGACAAATGTGGGAGAGCTGTTTATCGATACCATGACAGCAGCAAGTGTATTTTCTCAGTGTCTTTTAAAAGCAAACAACAGAAAGCATGACCAATTCCAGGAAGCTAAACAATGACCACAAATGCTTACATGGTGAGTTATGGTACACAGTATCTAGGTTTGATGCAGCCCATTTTCTTCAGGCTTGGACAGTCTCTCAAGAACATATGTGAAAGCAGAGGAACTCTGCAGGATATAACATGCATCTTTAAAAACAAGGACAGATGTTGGCAGGCTCATTCATGATTAATCACAAGCAAGAAGTCAGCTAAAGTTAACTCTGGATGCGCTTCCCATATTTAGAGATATTTAAACAAAAAAATAAGAAAACACAGAAGAAATTATTATAAAATGAAGCAGAGTAGAGCTACAAATTAGAACATGGCATACAAAGAAGCTTTGTGGGTTCTGGGAAAATTCTGTTGATGTGCTGGATTATGCCAATGCTTGCCACCACAAAAGTATGCTTTTGTGCATGAATTTCATCCTACAAAAAAACTCCCAAGAAATATATTCTTTTAGTTGATAAACATAACCTAATTCTAATCGTTTTTCTTCATGTTAATATGCCAGGCTTAAAATAGTTTATCATTTACTATAATGATAACTGATGATAATTGATAAGGCTAGCTATGAGCCAAGAACCTTATACATATTGTTTTATTTCTTGTTCACAAGGGCTCCATGGGATTGATTTTATCCCTATTTACTGACAGGAAATTGGAACTGTAAGAATAAACACAAGTTAACTAAGCTGCCTGAAGTAACACAAAAAGTAAACTGGGGACTTAGGTTTGAAAACAAATTTGATCCCAGTGGTCACATTCTTTATTGATATAGTCCATTGTTTTCCCACATTGACTTCTCAGACAGCATTCATAACACAAGAACCTACCTTCTTAAGTGTGATATTGCATATCACATATGCAGATAGGAATCTGCATAAGATCTGTATAAGTCTGACTGGTCATAGGCTTAAGGACTCACTTTCTATTAAACACTGTAAAAATTTAGACTGAAAATATCTGTCCACTTCCTTGATCCTACATTTCATTCATAGTAATCCATGCCATGAAAGAGAATTTAATAAACACTGACATCACTTTTTCTCAGTAGGATAAAGGGGCGACCAAGGGAAGTAAGATGGGTATATGTGAAGTACAAACCAGGCTCAAAAGGTACCAGTGACTTCATAGCACAGGGGCTACTGTTCTGCAAGGAGTGGGGTCATTTCATGATGCTAGAATAGAAAGGATTTCCTTGGTCTATATTAAGTATTTACAATAATTTTAATGCCTAACTCACCCCTGAGTGAGATGTGATTATAGCTTGGAAGAAGCAGTAAAGAAAACACAAGAGACATCCTTCTGAGTGGGCAATGGCTAAGAAAAGAAGGCACCAAGACAAAGCTAAGCCAAACTAGATGTATTTCAAGAATCATAAAAGAATGGCCTTCAGAGAGGAGGATTAGAGTTTACACCCAGAAAAGGAGTACATGGGACTGGGATTTGTAAGGTGATAAAACAAAGAAGGTAAACTGAGAAGGGAAAGGGGTCCCAAGGATAGGAATTCCCATTTTTCCTTTGAAAACCCAAATCTGAAAAGTTTTCCCTTTTTCCACAAAGAGATTTCTAAACATAAATGAGTTTCAGCTTCTGTTTCTCTAACAATACTTTTCCTGCTCCTTAAAAAGAGATAATTCCATTAAGACCATTTAAACTTTATGTAGTTTTTTTTTTTTTAGAATGATTAGCAAGACAGGCCATATTTCACCAATCCTCTAGTATCTAGGACTCTAGTGGAGAGAGAATAGTGTGTGTGTGTGTGTGTGTGTGTGTGTGTGTGTGTGTGTGTGTGTGTGTTTGTGTTGCTCATAGATTCCTCTAGACTGTCTAGCTGATAAGATTCAATATATCTTCACATCCCTTCCAAAGGTGCTGAGGTTATAGTCATAAGCCACTACCCTGGCTTTTTACTTGAACTCAGGAGTGTCTGCACTCATGTCCTCATGCTTATGTGGCAGATGCTTTATCAACTGAGTCATCTTTCCAGCACATGTAACATAATTTCAAAAGAGTGATACTTTATAATATATACGGCTTTTGTCTTAATATCATTAGCTAATGTTAATTCAGGGAAATTTTCTCAGATGATAAAATGTTCTTTGAAAACATCATTCCAGTTGGTGTCTATCTTACAGAAGTATCATAACTGAGCCATTCATTTCATATATAATATTATAACAGTGAACACCTTACATATTTACCAGTCATCATCATTTCTCCTCACTTCCTTGGTTTGGAATTCTGTACACAAGATCACCAGGTTAGGAGGATGATTTCTTTTTCCCAATATACTGGCAAACTGTTTTCCAAATGACAGTATCTCTCTTTCTGCTCCCACTAGCAAAGTGCAAGTACCTGTCACATGATACTCTTGTCAACATTCTAACTGTGATATTTAGAGAAAAAAATGTTTTACCCAATTAGCCAGGTCACGTGAACTGATAGACCTTAGCCATCTGCCGAGAAGTAATTTGAGAAGTTTGCTTTAAACATACAAAATGTGATTGTACTAGTCACAGATGGGACGCCTGCAGAAAATGGAGGAAATTGTTTTCAACACATTATTTCCATTGGGAGAGAAGACTGCCAGCTTCAAGCCTTTCAAAAAAAATTTAGGGTGTGGACTGGGTTACTGTGTTTCTGTAGCATAATAAATAAATAAATTTAAAAATCCTTAATTCTCTTCTCTTGTCCTTGACTTGTACTTCTTTGTGGAGTATCTAGCAATGGGTGAAAGATTAATTTGATCTAAAAAGAATCCAGAGTATTTTTAGAAGAATTTACAAGACTATAAACCCAGTTTATTCTATGGCATAAATGATTTAATTACTTAAATGCTGAATCAGTTAAATATGGGAGTTAGAGAGTTAGAGGGTTCTGAGACCCCCATTTTGTTATATCCTCCAGTATCACTAAGATTGGGCCTCCTTATGTCACAAAACAGGCAAACACACTGAGCATGAAACTAATAGATAAACCATGGCTGTTGCTCACTTGTTCAATATGGAAACATTCATATTGAAAAAAGGCCACATGACCTCACTCTCAGTGCATGGATGACTGCTAATCTTTAGAATTCTACTTACATACATGGAAGGAGGATAATGGCAGTTTTAGAAGAGATACCCAGAAACCAATGAACTTACATTGCTAAATTACTGTTGAAGTATAAATAGCAAGGTATATCTAAATATATGAGCACCTGTCAATTTTACAGGGAGTTGACTGATATAAAATAAGTTAACTTATTTGGCATAATCATGCTACCTGGAAAGTTATAGTTACAGAATGAAAGAATAAGCCATACTTTTTGTCATAAGATATTCAAAAAGAAATCTTACAGTCACAATCAGTAATATAAATCTGATTTGATTTATATTATATTGACGGCGACTATGAAGTATAGTTCACCCTGATTAAATAAAAGAAAACAGTGTCTAAAAAAAGTAGGTTTAAAACTTGCTACTTTCCCACAAATAAACGTAACTATTTTTACAAAGATGTATTCATCTTAGATATCAATTACATATTTTTAAACAGAAAGAAAGGTTTTATTTGCCATCAAAGTACTATAGAATGTGATGTGTATAGATAGCACAGTATAGGCACTGGTTTTGCAGATCAGTATTCTTTCTATACAAGCCTGCTTTTCTGATCTCATCCCCCACTGCTCTTTTCTTTTCATTCATCTCTGCCTGCATAGGATTCCTTGCTGTTCCTCACACACAAACACTCCACGCTATATTCCCTGTTAGCCTTTCTTATTGCCTCTGCTTGGACTGTTCTGTTTTCGCTACACAACCTGCTCTCTTGTTTTATCCAGGACTCTTTTCAAATGCCAAGCCTCAGCGAAAACTTTCCTGACCACAAAGTCAAGATATCTTCCACCTGCAGTCACTCATAGCTATATTACTTTGTTTTTTCTCTTTACTGCATAAATTCATAAGTTCTATTTATTTATCTATCAGTTGATTGGATGTCTTTTCAACTTTAAGCTTGATAAGAGCAGTAAACTTACCTACTTTCTGCTATGTTGTATATTCAACAGCTATGAAAACTTCTGACACAGAGGTGAAATATGGATATTTCAAAAATTTTACCAAATGACCAATTGAATAGGTAAATGAACAAATGCACAGGATATAGTTCTATGAATAGGTAACTGGGGAGGACGGAGAAAGAGTATGTAACTAAACCTACAGCTGAAATGGGGCGCGATCAAAAGGATTACCTGGGAGAACATGAACAGGGCTTTGAAGGGCAACCAAAGAAATGGCAAGAGATGTGAGGCAGAGAGCAGAAGAGAAAACACAGCGTACTTACCAAAGAGCCATTGATGATCTGGAGGAATACCAGTAAGCTAAACAGGAGAAAATGGCTTGCTGTAACTGGGGTCATTGAGCAATGGTCTTAGAAATCCTATAAACAATTTGAGTTCTAAAGATGACAAAAATATTCTCCAGAGATAATCAAAATCATCCAGTCTTTCCATCTAGAATTCCCAAGAATTAGTGAGGTTAAAAACATTTAATGAGAAAGAATTTATCTTTAAAAATACTATATGTATACCTTGCCCACTGTACTCTCACATCAATTCTCAACATAAGATCTGAGAGATCAAGACAACTATCTGATAGCATATCAAGCAATAGCTACCTACTTATATGATGCAATTATATAATAAAGCTGTATGACACCAACTAATAATAGAAGCCAACTTCTCTAGTGAAATGAGATATAGGTTCTGTAGCATCAGCTTCTCTCAGAGTGACTTTAGTTATTATATCTAGTAAATTGTATTGTCACTATATGTTTATCAGAAAATGTTTTAAGTATCAGTGACTCTTCAACTAGAGACTAATAGACTGAAAATAAAATAATTGTCAAAACCTACAATTTCTCACATTGATATACTCCACAATTTAAAAGTCATATGTTCTCTACATTTGGAGGAAAAAGAAAATATGTGCTGATTTGCAACTAGTAAACTGGGCTAAATAACAAAACTATATATGTACTCTAAGGAGTCTATAATCCCAAAACAAGAATGGGCATGCTTTCGAACATAGCAAAACAATACCCACATAATGCAGGCAGATGGAGAAGCATATGGCCACCACAGCTGGAACACTTTGTAAATGATCCAAACCACCACTGGTCTTTGGACACTTTCCCAGTTCAAAGTATAGAGAATCATATATTATCAGCAAGTTCTTAGTGAGTGAGATGTTTACAGTTCTTCAGTAAACTCCTTGAATAATATTCCTAAAGTGTGCAGACTAAAAAGTAATGCTTTCTGGTGAGCAGTATGCTGCTATCCATGTACAGAACTTTCCTTGGTGACATGCTCTAGATCCTAGGAGGTAATTATTACCTGTTGTCTTTTTCTGATAAAGTGCTGCTAGCTAATGCCTCTGTAAAGGTCATAACTACTTGGGGAGATCAATTGTTCTAGGGAGAGGATTTAGAAATTATTCACATGGTTTATGAAGTCATTCATTAAAACCTGGTGTTGCTATTGCTTATTTTATTGCTAATGTTTAGAAACAACAACTATATACATGTAAAGAGGATATGGCAAAAAGATCATTAGAATCCAAGTCATCTTGTGTGATTGATTCACACGAGTACACTATCTCACTCTTCTGAGGTCCAATTTTGTTAAAGTGTAATATGGAAATAGAGAATTGTATCTATTTCACCTAACCATTTAGGAATTTCAATAAGATAATATATATTAAAGCATTTTTAAAGCCAGGAAACTGTGTGTAAACATTAGAGCTTATTATGTAATGTTGATTGATTGTGTGTTCCCCCAATTTTTAGACTACTCTTGCCAGTATCCCCCCCCTCTCTTCATGTGTGTGTGTGTGTGTGTGTGAGCATGTGCACATGCACACATGTGAGCTTCTATACATATGAGAGAGAAATTGACAGAATTGGAGAGTATTTTCAAGCATTATATAAGATACTCAAGGCTTAGATCTACAGGGCTCTACAGGATTAGGTGCATCCTCTCCCACTGAAGCTGGACAACAAAGCCCTCTGCTACATATATACCCAGGTCTCAGACTAGCCATGCTCAAACTAGTTCTTTGGTTGGTGGCTCAGTCTCTGAGAGCTCCCAGTAGTCAGGGTTAGTTAACATTGTTAGCCTTCCTACAGGGTTGCTATCCCCTTCAGTCCTTTCAATCCTTCCAGTGATGGTTTGTATATGCTCCTACTGCACCATGCCTACCTGGATACTGCCAAGTGAATGATAATGGACTGAACCTCTGAACCTATAAGTCAGCCCCAATTAAATGTTGCCCTTATAAGAGTTGCCTTGGTCATGGTTTCTGTTCACAGCAGTAAAACCCTAACTAAGACATTTTCCCTAACTTTTCCATAGGAGTCCCCAACCTCAGTTCAATGCTCTGGCGTGAGTATCTGCATCTGTCTCAGTCAGCTGCTGGGTAGAGCCTCTAGAGAACAGTCATGCTAGGCTTCTGTCTGCAAGCACAACATGGCATTTGTTCAAAGCATTTCTTCAGTCTCTGCTCCATTTTTGTCCCTGCATTTCTTTTAGATGAGAGCAATTTGGGGTTGAAAGATTTGTAGGTGGGTTGATGTCCCCATCCCTCCACTGGAGTCCTGTCTGACTACTGGAGGTGGTCTCTTCAGTCTCTATCTCTCCACTGTTGGACATTTTGGCTAAGGTCATCCATATTGTGCCCTGGGAGCCTCCCCATTCAAAGTCTTTGGAACTTCCTAGAGGGGCTGCTCACCCCTCACCTTCTGCAGCTGTATATTCAAAATATATAAAGAACTCAAGAAGCTAGATTCAAAAAAATAATGCTATTAAAAATGGGGTTCAGAGCTAAACAGAGAATTATTATCAGAGAAATAGCCAATGGACAAGCACTTAAAGAAATATTCAACATCCTTAGTTATCAGAGAAATGAAAATGACCCTGAGAATCCACCTTACACCAAGCAGAATGGCTAAAATCAAAAAGACAGCAGCACATGCTGGTGAGGATATGGAGGGAGGGAAACACTCCTCCATTCCTGGTAGGACTGCAAATTGGTACAACACTCTGGAAAACAATCTGGTAATTCCTCAGAAAATTGGAAATAGTTCTACCTAAAAACTCAACCATTTATGCTCCTGGGCATAAATCTAAAAGGTGCTCCACAATATCACAAGGATATATACTCTGCTATATTTACAGCAGCGTTATTCATAATAGCCAGAAACTGGGAGGAGTAAGATGTTTCTCAATGTATGAATACAGAAAATGTAGTTCATTCACATAATGGAATACTATTCAGCTATTAAAGGCAATGACATTATGAATTTTGAAGATAAATGGGTGGAACTAGAAAATATCATCCTGAGTGAGATGAACCCAGATCCAAAAGGACAAACTTGATATGTACTCACTGATAAGTGAATATTAGCCAAAATGTACAGAATACTCATGATACACCCACAGACCCTAAGAAGTTAAATAAGTAGGAAGGTCCAAGTGAGGATGCTTAAATCCCACTTAGAAGGGGGAACAAAATAGTTATGGGAGGCAGAGGGAAGAAGGAACATGGGCAGGAGAGGGAGAGGAAGAAGAATAGGGGAACAGGATCTGGTGTACGAGAGGCAGGGAGAGGCCCAGAAGGCCAGAAGAAGCTAACTCCTTCCTAGAAGAACTATAGTCATAGTAGCTTTCTATTTCTTGCCTTGAAAGTCAGTCAGCTCCTGTTTTGCCTTAAAAGATAATTTTACCTTAAAGAGAAATGTTTGCTTTGTTCAGTTTACCCTTGAATGCTGTGGGGGTCTGCTTTCATACAGCCTTGCTTTTCCCTTCCTTCTACTGTCTTATCAGCACCTTTTACAAAAAATAAAGTGTGCATCCATTTCTTCTTTTAGAATTCACTACCATGCTATTTCAAATATGTTGGCTGTATAATTTTCTGAGATAAAAAATTAGAATCCAAAGCTTCTCTCTGAGGGAATATTACCTTTGAAGTTCAGGGAAACATCAGAATCAAAGAGAAATCTACAATTTACTTCCTTACAACAAATTCTGGGGAGATAAAGCTAACAAGATACAAAAGAATAAAATCTGTTTCAAACTGATAATAAAGATGCTGTAATGAGGAGAAAAAAAAGAAAACATGAAGTTATGAAAAAAGTTATTTGGTTTATAATTGCATTTCCATAATCTTTGGCAATGTGAGGCAGACAATGTATTTAAATATTTCTATATCAAACTTATGATTCAGCTTTTCCTGCCAACTTCCGGCCAAAGGAGACTAGTTATAGGGACAGAAAGAAAACAGAGTAAATATACACAGTGAAATCTAACACAAGGATTTAAACAGATTAAGCTGAGCATATAATGTGTTGTTTTATTTTAAAGGCTATATGTAGGTAGGCAACATTTTTAAAAGATATTCATGTCAACATACTTTTCTATAAAATATTCACACATTGTACTGAGGATATAATCCAATGTTAGAAGATCTGTTTAGCATTTGCAAGGACCTGAGTTTGATCTAATTGTTGGAAAAATAATTTAGATATGCAGAAAAGTTTTTATTTGGCTAACAAATTGTTAAGACAACTTGACTTTTCAACAATATAATAACAGCAAAGATTAAATGTTTCCTTAGTAATAGACATAAAGGATAGAATACAATTTTGGAACAAGAAGGAATTGGATTAAAATTATTAATTTAGTAGGCACTTGCTATAAGACCTTGAGTGAATTGTCTCATTGTATGTAAAATAGACTTACTAGTGCATAGCTTGTATGTCTTCATGACAAACAGAGACAAGGCAAATTAGACACATAGCCAAGAGTTTCATTAAACATATTGGAAGAGAGAGAGAAAAGGGCTAACATTCCTGTCTTCATATAATTTATAACCCAGTAAAAGAAATTAATCAAGAAATGACCAAAGTAAGATAAGATTATCAAAATAATAAATTGTATTAGAAAAGTATAGGTGTTACTTAGGAAATGAATGATTAAACTGAAAAGAAAGCTAGACATTAACTAAGCCAAACCATGAAAAAAGAATTCAAGATAAAGGAAAAAGAACACACAAATTTCCTATGGTGGGGGAGATGTGGTATTTCCAGGGATCTGAAAGGGGTGTGCAGAGAAAGACTGTGAGGAAGGGCAGGAGGCAAGAGTCAAGCATGCAAATCTTTTTTTAAATTAAATTATTTTATTTATTTACATTCCAAACATTGTCCCATTCCTGGTCCCTCCTGAGTTCTTCACCCCATGTTCCCCCAATCTCTGAGAGGGTGCTCTGGCACCCTCCCACCCCATCCCAACCCCTACCAGCATCCCTCTTCCCTGGGGCATCAAGTTTCCACAGGATTAAGCACATTCTCTCCCACTGAGACCAGACAAAGCAGTCCTCTGCTACACATGTGCCCACTCCACAGACCAACCAATGTATGTTCCTTGGTTGGTGGCTTATTCTCTGGGGGCTCTGAGGACTCCAGGTTAGTTGACACTGTTGTTCTTCCTGTGGGATTGTAATCCCCTCAGCTCCTTCAGTCCTTCCCATAACTCTTCCAGAGAGGTCCCCGACCTCAATCTAATGGTTGGCTTTAAGTATCTGCATTTGTCTTAGTCAGCTGCTAGTAGAGCCTCTCCGAGTAAAGCCATGTCAGACTCTTGTTTGCAAGCACGATATGGCACAATAATGTCAGGGTGTGGTGTACTCTCATGGGATGGATCCCAAGTTGGGTCAGTCAGTGGGTGGTCTTTCTTTCAATCTTTTGCTCCAATTTTGTCCCTGAATTTCATTTAGACAGGAACAATTCTTGGTCAAATATTTTGAAAATGGGTGGGTGACCCCCTGCCTCAACTGGGGGGCCATGTCTATCTACTGGAGGTGGTCTCTTCAGGTTCTATCTCCCCACTGTTGGACATTTTGGCTAATGTCATCCCCATTGAGTCCTGATGGCCTCTCACATCCCAGGTCTCTGGAACTTTCTAGGGGTTCCCTTGCTCCCCCTCTTGTATATTTAGATTCATTCTATTGGTCCTCTTGGCTTCTCTTCTGTATTCCCCCGTACATGGTCCTGTCCCCCATTTTCCCTCCCCCTCCTCTCTCCCTCCCATATTTCTTCCTCCCTCTGCAACCCATGATTATTTTGTTCCCCCTCTAATTGGGTCTGAGATATCCATACTTGGACCTTCCTTCTTGTTAAGCTTCCCTATGGTCTGTGAGTTGTATCATGGGTATTCTGAACTTTTTGGCTAATATCAACTTAAGTACTTTGGATATCAGCCTAAGAATAACAAGAATTTGAAAGACTACTACAAGACTATATAGAGACAGAAGACAACAGGAAGGGCAGAAGATGTCAAGGCAATTGGTTAAGCAGATAGAGGATTCACCAGAAGATTAAGAAGCTTAGAATCAGATTGGTATTATCAGTCTTCTCTCTAAATGCTGTGTATCTTAGCTTTCATATACTATAATAAAGTTCTAAAAAGCCCAAAGTGAGAAAATAGAGAGGTGTTTCAGTTTAGTAAGATAATTTTCCATAGCCAAGCATGTCAGTTTATTCATAATCAATAACATCACATAGAAAACATGAGTGCTAAGGATGGAAGCATTCATAAGAAACTAAAAAACTAACTATAGGTAGGAACACAGGGGAGTTGATAGAAAGGAACTAGATGGGAAATTATGTGCCCACGTGCTAGAGCCCCATTTCTGCTACCTATTGTTAGACAAGCCCTTTCCCCTATACCAATGTCCACCTGTACAATGACCAAATGTAAGTAGCTAATCTCCAGTTAGTTCCCATCTAGCTCAAATGTTTCACTATAGAAAACACATCTATGAACTTATAAAGGCAACTGAATGCAGTGTTTTGTGGTGCAGATTCTGAAGCCATAATAATAACCTTAAAGACTTAATAAGTGCTTGCTATGTGCAGGCATTTATTTTAAGCATTGTATATAAACTGCCTTAATCGTCCCAACAAATCTTTTAGGTGGTAACTATTATTATTATCACAGCTTCCTATTATAGTAGAGAAAACATAAACACAGAGACATTAAGAAATTTGTTCAAGAGTTTACTATCATTAAGAGGCAGGGTCAAGACATGAACACAGCTGTCTAGCTCAGCTATGCATGCCATCTTAGGATGCCTGCATGCAAATATCAGTAGTCAAATATCAGAGGAGAACCTGTCTGTGCCTCAGTTTTCTTATAAAATAGGAATGATATTTCTTATCTAAAGGAGGTGGATTTTTATGAATTTTTTAAGATATACATATAAGTAATTGCTTTAGCTACATGGTATCTATTTTTTCTTCCATTTGAATTTTAAAATATCTTTTTAAAATGTCTTCTGCAAAGAATGTCACTGCAATTTTCATGGAAATTGCATTGGAACAGTAGATACCTTCGGGTAGTATTGTTCTTTTTATAATGCTAATTCTGCAAACTCATAAGCATAAGGAGGTCTTTCCACAGTCTAGTATCCTCTATATCCTCTATTTTTTCTATGTCTTAACATTTTCATCATAGAGATTTCTCATCTCCTTGATTATGTTTTGTGTTTGTGTGTGTGTGTGTGTGTGTGTGTGTGTGTTACTGTGAATGGTTTATTTTCCTGGCTTCTTTCTTGTCAATTATTGGTACATAATGGAACTATTGGTTTTGTGCGTTGATATTGTGACCTGCTACTTTACTGAAAAGTATTTATTAGATTTAAGAATTTGCTAGTGGAGTCTCCAAGGTCTTTTAAAAATATATAACCATATTATATGCAAATAAAAATATTACTTTTCCTTTCTTATTTGTATCCATTTTATTTCTTTATCTTATTCTACTTAGAGTTCAAGAACTATATTGAATAAGAATGGAGAAAGTAGATACTTTTACTTTGGTCCAGATTTTACAATTATTTGCCATTATTATGATTATATGCTTGACATACATTGCCTTTACTATGTTGACATGTCATTGCTCATATTCCTGCTTCCTTCTGAGATTTTTATCATGTGTAGATATTGAAATTTGTAGAAGGTGTTCTTAGTTGACTGAATTGATCACATGAATATATCCTTAAAATTAAAAATGTGCTATCTCACATTTATTGAATATTAATACAAGTTCTCATTTTATTTCTATTGCTGTAATAAAATATTCTAACAAAAAAAGTAATGGAGGAAAGGATTTGTTTTAGGTTACAATTCCAGGTTACAGTCCATTATTTTTGGAAGTCTAAGTAGAAATTAAAGCATCTAGTCATATCACATCGATAATCAAGAACATAGAGAAATTAATACATCCATGCTATCTGCTTAGTCTTCTCTTCTCTTGCAGAGTCCAGGGCCCAAATCGTGGTAATGATGCTGCCCACAATAGGCTTAGTCTTCCTATATTAATTAACAATCAAGACTGTATCCCCCACAGACATACCCACAGGCTAACAATTGATCTAAACAATTCAAACAAACAAACCAAAAATAATGGTCAAATCCATTACAGCAGCAATCTCACTCATGGTGCTATAATCTCTGTGTCAAGGTTCTTCAGAGAAATAAAATCTATAAAATCTATAGAATTAATATATGCTAAAGGAAGACTTATTAGATTCAGTTATACTTACTGTCAGAGTAGTTCAATAATGGCCATCTCACATTGCCGAGGCCCAGAACCCAGTGGTTGCTCAGGCTACAAGACCATATACCTCAGCAGTCCCAGTCTGACACTGGAGGCCTGTAGAATTCTAGGAGAGACTCTAGTCCTTAGTCCACAATGCAAGACCAAAGATGCTAGTACTAATCTCAGCAAATGAATCAGAGGATCTTTAGTTCAAACTGAAAGCCTGAAGAAATTGATTCTGATATCAGTGATGGAATCAGCAGCAACAGGATGGATGAACTCACAGAACCACAAAGTTCTCTTCCTTCCACACTACTAGAAAGTGCCACCCATATTTAAGGCTAGTATTTCCACATCAGTTAAAGCAGACAAGATAATCCCACACAGACATACCCATAGGCCAACCTGATATAGACACAATCACTGAGACTCTTATTTATTTCTGGGTGATTCTAGATTGTGTAAAACCTACAACTCAAGCTTATCGTTATGATGTATGCTCTCAGATTATGCTATAGAGCCATAGTAGCAAAAACAATATGGTACTTGTGGGGTGGGGGAACAGACATGTATAGTAATGAAGGAGGAAAGATTCAGAAGAAACTTGCCACAGCTACAATTGCTGTATTTTTGCTAATTTGTGTGTGTGTGTGTGTGTGTGTGTGTGTTTGACATTAAAGTCGAGAAGGGACAATGAGAGAAGAAGATAGAATCTTCAGAAAAAGAGAGTAGTGAAATCTATTTGATGTGAAAACAGAAAGGAGTGTTTGGTGGGGATCAGAAAGACAGGTTAGAATGGATTGGAAAGGTCAGTAGGGGACATAACTATGTATAATGGTATATATTATAGAAATGCCATAATGAAATACATTAGTTTTTATAATAACTTCAAAATTAATAAAATAGACTTAAAAATCAAGGGGTTTGAAGAATAGTACCTAGAAATTAGTAAGTGGTCAGTAAATATCACATGTCACAGTTACTTGTTGATACAGGGAATAATGGACAAATGCATTTTTGAAAAATGTATTGGCATGGGTAATTCATTAGAATTTCAGGCCTTCATGGATTGTCTAAGACAAAAGACAAACTTTAAATACTTTGTAACCCTAAAGAAAATGGTTAGTGTCTGTTCTATGCAGAGTATGTCTTCTAGTATATTTTTAATTTATGTCCTTACTTAACACATGCAAAGTGCTAAAAAAGATTCATGGTAGTGAACAAATTAACATATGCACAAAACAAAGAACAGTTCTAATCCAATATGCTGCGAATCAGATTTTCGAAGTGCTTTAGAGTTGTGAAGAACCACTATAGGACTAGCAAGCTAGCTTGCCAGGTCAACTCCAACCCAAATATAGGTAGAAAAGGGGAACCAACTCCACGGAGTTGCTCTCTGACCTTCACACAATTCACTGTGCCCTGTATACCCATGCACATGCATCATTCACACTTTCACAATTTTAATAAAAATTTTACAGAGACACTTTTTGTTGAGTAAAACACCTTTAAAATAAATGAAATAATGGACCAGTGTGTATTTACATACAAAACTTCAAAATGGAGTACAGATAGGTAAGCTCTGTTTGATAAAATTTGTATTCCAATAAAGACAAATACAGTCAGAGTCAGAAAATGTAAATTGTATTTTCATCTTGGCTTAGAGTTTTTTGAAGGTTAAGCAATATTGATCTATGTTAGTTATCCATTCAACATTCAGTCTGCCTGGTCATATTAAGCATGCAGTCCAACAGAGTGGAGATCACCAGACATGCTGTTCAAGATTGAAGAACTTCCAATTGAAATGGCAAAAACAAAATGATAGTAAAACCAAACTAAATTTCATGTGACAAACATACTGCTGTCTAGAAGATGAGTGGCATTTAGGAAGTAAGAAATGTAGAGCTATTAACATGTCATAGCAAACCCAGGGCTGGAGAAAGCAAGCCTATTCTACAATGATCAATAGGACTTGGTGTATTTTCATTTTTTATGTTTACCTCAATTTTTAAAACTATAATACATAGGGGAGGAGTCAATAAAGTATGAGATATAAGTCACAGTTTCACTGATTTCATGTGTTTTCCTGCTTCCCTGGTCTCACTCGCTTAGGAACACTGGAGAGAGAAGCATTGGTAACACTAGATTCCCATCTGTGCCTCCTCCTAGATCACACCATGATGGGTTAAAAAGATAAGCTGTTGAATTGCTGGGCTGGATTTAGTTGAAGTAATTAGTGCAGGAGCCCCACCAATTGCTAATGAGTCTTTGAATTAGCACCTGCTCCTTCCAGGACCTGTTGTGAGCCCACTGGCAGCTGGGTCCTTGATTCAGGGAGAAGACATGGGGATGGACAGAGGAGCCCATGGGTTGTCTTGTGGTATTTACTAAAAGCCCCAAAACAAGTATTTTATACTGTGATATGGGAGAAGGGATGAAGGTAAAAAATCACAATCCTGTCCTACAGCACTTATAAACAGGAGTAAGACATTTACATGAGGAAAGAACATCCAAATTTATTCAGTCATTTATTTAGATACAGCTTTTCACTGCTAGTCTCAAACACCTGGTTGTCTGCCTTGGCCTTCCAAGTGCTGGGGTTATAGGCATGCACCACCATTCGTGGCTCCAAAACATTTATAAAGTAACCCAGTTTAGCATGCAAGCTCAGACCTAGGCCTGAATCATGATCCTCCTACATTTTAGCAGTGTGGTTTGTTTCAGAGTCATGTCATTTTTGAAAGATTTATTTTCTATGTGCAAAATATAGATTCTTAGATGTACATGAGTAGGTGGTCAGTGAAATAGACAACATAAATATAAAATGCTCAGAAGTTGACTGCAAAAGCAACCACAAAGGTATACAACAAAGGAGGAAATGGTTCTCAAACACAAGGAGCCATTTCTTTGAGGTAATATCTGAGGTAAACTTTACAGGATTTAGCTGAGGTTTTTTGTTTTTGTTTTGTTTTAACAGGAGACAATGCAATAGGAGGAAAAGATTCCCAGTGAGACACCAGACACCGTGTAAGTAAAAACATTGAGGCATGGTCTTCATGGGACTTGCAGTAGCCTGGATGAATAAGTCTACAGGCTCAAAACACATCCTAGACAGACACACAAACCCAAATGGACAAGGGCAAGCAACAACATGACAGAGGACTGCACAGGGGCTCTGAGAGTCCAAATGCAACTCACTGCAACCAGCTAGAACTAGAATGTCAGAACATAGAGTATGAATAGATATGAACTATGGCAAAGAAGTGATAACCCCATAACCTATGCTCAGTCATGACATCACAGGAGGATGGGGCCTACTATGTGAATAAAAAGTGAATTGATAGCAGTGAGGGAATAAAACTAGTTTCCAGGAAGAGAGTCTGAATCAGAGAGGAGAATGGCAGGATGCCAGAGCTTTCAGGCGGAGTCACTCAGGCTCAGACGAGGTGAGAGGTAAGCTTTTGACACTGAATGGCTGAGTTACAAGGAAAGCAAGTCATTGAAGGAGAAAGGAACAAGATTTGTGGGGTTACATGACAGCATAGGCAGATAGAGAAGGAAGACTGTGTGAACTAGAAATCAGTAAACTGAAGTTAATATCACCCAGAAAGATGGGAGGAGTGTGTCTGGGAGGGAAGTACAGGGATTCTGTGCTCAAAAAGCCTTAGCTCTTTGTTGTTGGGGAGCTGCTTATGCTAGGCCATTTAATCCCATTACACTATTTCTAAATGTATTGGTTGGGTGGCTTTGACAGGAAGATCCAAAACAGCTGTAAAATAAATAAAACTTTATTCTTCTGTCATATAATCATAAAAAAAATCCTAGGTATGCACCCCTTGACTATTGTAACAGCACACATAACCATCAGAGTTCCAGGCTTGCTCTTGCTTTGTTCTCCTGCCAATTTTTACCCCAGTTCCCCATACAGCTTCCACCATAGGCCTGCATTCCTGTTAGCTGGAAGGGACAGAGCATCTACATAACATGACTCACAGTCACCAAGATCCAAGAGGACAGGTAGATTTTCTTTGGGGGAGGGAATAACAAGGTCACATTTCAGGAGAGCAAGATCATCCGAAAATACTCTTGTGGTCATATTTAGAATATATGACACAATAGATGCTAAGACAGGGAGAATCAGTTTTCTCCAGGATAAGTTCCTCATAGATTATCCAATCCCATGTGGTCAGCCCTAAACATGTGTACCTACAAGCCACACACAGTGGATTCAGTAGATTGTATTTATAACACAACATACACACACACACACACACACACACCAACAACACCTAACTTAAAAAAAGCAGTTATGAATTTGAAAGAGAGTGGAAGGAGCATGGGAGATGTTGGAAGGGAAGAATGAGGGCTGGAGATGCTGTAAGTATGATACTCATTTTTTAAATTATCAAAAAACAACAAAAAATAAATATAAAAAATAGGAAATACACATAAGTAGTCTCCAATAGACTGCTGCTCACTCTAATGAACGCTGGTGATCTGAAGACCAAATGGTCTGTGTAATCCAGAGAGGAGCTCTCCAAGGTAGGTTCTATTACAACCTTATTTTATAATAAAGAAGCAAGGAAAGCAGGTAATATCCCCCATGGCAGTTGTGGAGCTGAGATGTGAACCTGCAGCTGTTTGACACTCAGGCTCACACTCTTTCTCAGGGTGATTCAGGCACTCTTGAAACCTATCTTTTAGAAAGCAACAGAAAAAAAGAAAGAAGAGAGAGAGAGAGAGAGAGAGAGAAGAGAGAGAGAGAGAGAGAGAACAAAAGAAAGCTTCACCTTGACTATCAGTAGAACTCAATACATATTGGTTGAATCAATCTGAATTAAATTTGGCTCCTGGAGGAGAGTCTTAAGAACAAGATCTGAAAGGTGCGTATTAAAGTTAGATTTCCAAGAAATAGGAAATAACTTATCTGTGGACACTGTTTCCTTGTTTATTGTTCTAAAATGAAGTTCCAGGTGTGTGTGTGGGGGGGAGCAGAGCAGCAGGCACTTCTATATTAAAGATTCCAAGGGCCAACTGAAACTGTGGCTTTTTTTTTTTTTTTTTTTAAGAACTAGAGTGCTGAAGTTCCAGAGCAAAATTATCTTGGCCTCTTAATACCCACTCATTGCCTACTCTGTGTCTGATCTAACATAGTAATCATGTGACACACCTCCTGGGCTATTTTAACAGACCAATAACTTCCACTAACCTAAAATCTAAGATTGTCATCAGATAGCATCTGAAGTGCACAGTAGAGATGTCCCTGCTTTGCTGTAGCCCAGCTACTTGTTATTTCCACCAACATATTTGAAAACTGCCTTGATGCCTGACTTTCTTCAGTCCTGTAACTATAAACACATCATGAAATTCTCATCACAATGGAATATGGAAACAAACTGAATCACTCATACTTAGTTTCATAATAAACTACCTTTCTCATTCCCTTTGAGGTGAGAGCTGTGTTTTGCATCAACACTGCTAGTCACAAAACAAATATTCACTTTTTTGGAAAGTATTTATTTTCTTTTTAAAAAGTATTCAAGGGAGAAATCTTACACTTAGAATGTCAATAAATGAAATAGTATTTAGAAATTTTAGTTGTCAGGTAACTGAAAATGTCAGCTGGATGGTAACCATTGCCAAATGAGATCTATCTCTAGGTTAGCTTCATATTAGCTATTTGAATTCTGGGCTCCCCTGGACTTGACTTTCTTAATAGACTAAAATGATATCAACAATCTTTAAGGTCTTCTCTAGTGCTAAAACCTACATGAAATCTGAGTACTTTCTTTCAATCATTCCATGCACCTCGTGATTGGCCATGTTATAATTTAACTGCTAAGAAATTAATTATCTATTAAGTGAAAAATGCAACTGTGAAGGAGCAGCTGAGAAGAGTTAAAACTGTCAGGGTAAAGGCTGTTTCTGAACATATGCTGCCAGCTTACTTGCAAATAGCACTTATTCATTGTTCACATTAAAATCTCATGTGATAAAACATTAGAATGCACAAATTCTCTTATAGTCACAATAATCCACAAAATTACAACAAAGCCACCTTATCCTAACAGTGGGAAAAAAATTACTTCACGGCTCTGTGGAGTAGACACTGTTCCCAGGTTTGACGTTGCCTTTCTATCCCCAGCTATACACTTACCAACTCAGGAGACAATCTTGTCCCCAAACTCTCTTAGGAGGGGCATCACTCTGTTCTCCAGCATCTCTAAGCTGCTTTGGGCACACACCCTGAGTTCTAGAAAACCCTTGTGTTTCTGTGATTGCATTGACTGCATATCATTGTCATTGTCATTTTCCTTGCTTTGTCCACAGTTCCTGAAGGCTGTGATTGTCACCCAAACAGGAGACAGTTCTACCATTAGAAGCATATGGGCTTGCTGAACCCTTGCAGGAGATGCTGGTAATGAAAATGATTGATGGGTGCTCTGTCCTCTATCAAATTCCCCAAACACCTGTTGTTCTGTTGCTGCACATAGCTGAAACCTGTTTTGAGTGTGCCCAAGGCGAGGTGAGAGAAAAAAGAGAAGCAATTTAAACTAAGTGATCAGTTTACACACTTCCCCAAGAACACTAAAATTCACCATCTTCACAGTGAAGCCTAAGCTGTCATCTCTATTTTTACAGAAATTGGGGCTCAGAGACATAAAGAAGTGTGCTAATGAGCACATAACTTCTGAAAACCGATGGGGGAGCAAGGCACTGGTGAGCTCCCACAGTCCGAAATCTTTCCTGTTTTCCCCAAGACTCTCTGTGCCTACTAAGCATGAGTTTTAGCCCTTCACATATGGACTCAGCAACAAACGCCCAGTGTGACACCTGATAACTACTCCTCACCATTCATTATTTGAGCTGGGGAGGTTGTATGGATACTATTGTTAAATTGTTCTCATTAAGGGAAAAAAGGGGTGGGACAGAAGGGAGTGTGCAAATCAAATCCTCAGGTCCAACCAACCAGATAAACAAAGAGGCACAGGTGCCCTTATAATTAAGGTGCACAATGAGCTTGTGGTGTCTTTGTCTAAGGATTCTGGATTTGTAAAGAAAAATAACATTGTCCTTAAAATAGGAATTGCCTTTCAGAAGAAGAAAGTAAGTTTTAATGCTCGTACTAATTGTTTTGTTGTATTGTGTAAACCGGTCCAGAGAAACAAGAGTAATTTAAATTATAAAATTAAAACAGATGCTACTCATGGTCTGTATTGAAAAGAAATATAAATTAACATTACACTTTGGAGATTTTGATGTAATTCCAAAAATTTAATGTTAAACTGGGTAATCTTGTGCTGATAGTATTTTAAATATGCATGCATATATGTAGTCATATATATGGTTTAGCCTAAAAGATATTTTTGATTTATGAAAAACATTTTTCTATTGCAAGTTGTCTTATTTTATGATATGTTCTTTTTGATGAAATTTTCACCGAGTGATTTTTCTCATATTTGATTCATAGACCTTTCTTCAGTTACTTCTAAGAAACAAATTATAAAATTGGAGATGTTCCTTTAATGTCTATGTGGAAATTTTCAACTGTTTTTGAAAGACAATATAAGATTAGGAAATTTATTGATTCATTTAAATGCAAGTGATAGAATGCACAATCACTTCCTAATATGCCATAGTCTATCTGTATTTTGAAGAATTCACAATGTTGTGCATTCTGGCAAAATTATGACTGAAGTGCTTAGCAGTCTTGGTACTCCCTGTGTCTTGATTTAACTTCTGGTTAGTAACATGAACATGTAAATGCCATGCTCTCTTCTATGTGGAAACAGTGTGCTTATATATCCACAAAGAAGAGTGCACTAAAATCTTTGTTAGAAGATGACTAGAAGTTTAAAATTCTAAACTTGAAATAACCTTAGAACTTAAGTATAGTAGGTACTTATTCTTCCTATTTTCTGTGTATTAACTCATTAAATCCTTGGAAATTGTTTTGATGTCCTTTTATATAGAAAACTGGGGCACAAGGAAAGCTTTTAAAGCTTACCCCAAACTACAGTTGTACAGAACCAGAGTTTGAACTCAAACCAAGTCTGACTTTCGAGCCAGGAATTTACCTCCCACACCAAATGGTCAAACCAAATTCCCTGAAGAGAGAGATGATTTGAGTAATAAAAATGTTACGCAAACTACTTACTACTACGACTGCTTCTTATATATACCTGGCAGTTTGAAAGTGCTTAAAATTGTCCCCTTGTGCTTATTCCTCAAAGTCACACAGAAGTATTTATCTTTACGTGTAAACTTAGGCAAGTTATTTAACGTTCCTCCTTAGGAGCATTTTGTCATCAGCTGGAATGAGATGGTACAGTGTGCTTAGCATTGTCAATGGCACAAGGTAAATTCTTAGCTAATGTTCACTATTACTATTAATATGACTACTAGTATTAGGCTTTAGAAAAAACAGCTTGTTCCAGATGATATACTCTAAAGAGGACATAGCTTCGATTTGAACCTAAGTCTGGTTGATGCTCTAACCATGGTACCGTCCTGAGACCATGCTCTTTTTTGTGTTAAATGGCACCAAGATTTTACCTGTAGCTTGCCAAGAGGCTTTGTTCATTATAGTCATTTTTATAATCATCAGTGATACATTAAGAAAAGATTATTTTAGTTCTAAATAAATACTTAACATTTATAAAGTTTTCTTTAAAATTAGTGTGGATAAGTAAAAGAGAAAATTTAAAAATCACTCATAATTCCACCTTCCAAAATAATCAGTACTCTTTCAAACAAGGAATCCTATGAAGAATGCAATTTTGTTATCCGAATTTCCTTACTATAAAATGTATTGCAAACATCTTTCCATGTTGATAAATGTTCACTTAATGTCTTATCTTTAATATCTCTAGAATATTCCATTGTGTGGATGATAAATCTCTTTTGTTGACTATTCAGTCTTTCGTAGTGTTCTTTCCATATTTCAAAGATTATGATGGTAAGTGATAACAGGGTCAATCATTGAGTGCATTAATGTTTATTTCCTCAAATTTATAAAAATGGAAATTGCAAGTCAAAAGGATATGCACTAGCAGATTTCTGAGTTGGTATATCCCTACTTGCTTAATGAGCAACACTCTTGCATTAGAAAACAGCTCTTACAATTAGCAGTGGTCACTCAGCTTTACGTGTAACCATTTAAATCTTGAACTGGATGAACTATGAAGGAAAATACAGCTAATCCAATTTTAATAAGTGTTATGAGACCAAATGTGTTTTATTGTTACTCCTTACTCCTTTTACAATGTAGTCACATTTCTTACACAATGTAGTCAATTTTGGGGGAAATTGTTTCAAGGTAAAACTCCTTAAAATAGGGAAATGTGAAAATACTGAGACCTTTAAAGCAATAAGAGTCTTTTCCCAGAATTCCTTGCGGCTCAGCGTAGGTATCTCGGCTTCAGAGTCATCTATCTATAATGGTCAGTGTTCTATTTTCACACTGAGCTTACTTTAGCCCAACTATTCTTTCTCGCACATACTTTATTTTTTCACTTTAATTTGTGTGTGACTAAGAATTGAATTGGGGTTTGGATGTTTTGTTTTTGTTTCCTGTACTTTTCTTCAGGAAATAGTGGGCATTTTCAATAAACTAAGAGTGAGTGTCTGAATCCTGGGAGTGATAATTTTTAAAAAAATCAGGAAGGATCAAAGAAGCCCCTTTCACAAATTTGACATCCATTCTCTTGCCTATCACAGGGCTAGTAATACTGGATTATTCAAACCTCTGATATGGTCTATCATATCTGATATGATATTCTGAGGCCGCAGAATAACTGAAGGGTTGCTAGCAAACATCTTTACCTGAAGCCACAGTGCACAAAAGTCTTTGGTCATATTATTTGTATGTGTATGTGTGGTGGTGGTGGAAGGGGGTAGGAGTGTGATACTGATGCCGGTCATTCCCATTCTTCACTTTACTTGGACAGACGGTATCTTAACACAGCTAACAACCTAACATAGCTTGAAGCATATACTCCTAATCTTACATTCCCTGTCAGAGAGGTCTGTCAGTCTTCCCAAAGTTGTGTTGATGTTCTTGAGCCATGAAAAAAGCATCGCGCTTAAAACTCTCGTTTTGAAACAATGTTCCTTTAGCTTTCTAAGCACAAGTACCCTCCAAGCCAACCCCTTGAAGGGAACCTGGGTCTCAGGATGGGTCCTCCACCTCCACGTCCAGCGCCCCCTAGAGGCGGCGGCGGGGATGGCGTAGCGGGCGACGAGTGTGCAGCGCGGGACACAGTGTGAAGCGACTCCTCTGGCGTCCTCGAGCCCGCCGCGCCCGCCCGGGCCTCCACCGCCGCCCCCGGACCCCGCCTCCCCGAAGATGCGGCTCCAGAACCAGGTAGCGGCGCCTGAGCGCCCGCAGCGCGCCCCCAACGCCCCGCCCACCCGCCGTCACCAGCGCTGGCGCCCGCCGGCCACGTGGTCGCCACCGGCCTGTGGACCATGCGTCCTGACCGGTCGGGGAACGATCTTCCAAGTCCCCTCCGAGGGGCTCCAGGCCATGCTCTCAGAGTTCCCCCGCGACTTCTACCTGGGAAAACCACTGAAATTTGAGTGGGTGCTTCTCCTCCCCTGGTCCCCAGTCGGGCGACCCGGCGGCGACTCGCGCCACTCCCCCGCCTCTGGGTGGCTTTGCTGAACTGATGGCGCCGAAAAGTCCGGCCCCAAGGTGCAGGGCGCACGAGCGCGGGTTCTCAGGGGGCCCTCAGCCTTTGTGACTCTTGTTAATTGTCGCGCAGGGAGGCGTGCACCCTCTAAGTGCCCTTCCCGATTGCAGAGATTGCAGGATTTGTGTTTCTAGATAAGACAGAGTCCGCACCTCTGTTGTCCCAAGCAGTGCTCCGTTTAAGGAGGGAAGAGGCTAAGGTGTTGGGTAGGGTATCCGTGTGTTGTAATTGTCTTTCTTTGGACTGGAGGTTGTCAGACATTTAAGATTTAGTAAACACGGGCTCTGAAGTCGTGAACCTGTTAAAGCGACACAGTTTCCCCTCCCCCAACATATATTAAGAGACTTGGGAAGGCCACAGGGGAAGCGGGGGCAAAGGGGCGGGGGACTTCTAGAAAACAGCTCCAGGTTCGGGGTTGGGGGATGATGAATCATATTGATTCTCAAGCTGTTAGCAGATACTGCTCATGGGCAATAATTCTCATAAAATCTTCCTTCTGAGGGATTGAATGCCCACCCCCACAGTGGTTTGTCAGGAGCAGGATGGGTTCCTGGAAGCCCTGAAGTTCCTTATCCTAGCTGCCTTGTTTTTTGTAAAGCATTGCCCTCGAATTACCCTCCTGAATTCGTCTGCCTGGTTTTTCATATTTTATAATACTTGCAAATTGACACTGAACAAGCTTTAACCTCAGTCATTTCTGAATAAGTTTGATGTTTTAGGTGAGATGTGAATGGAGCTCCATTCATGAGGAAGTAGTCTGTGTGAAGTGTTTTGTAAATGTGAGTGGGTTGAATTTAAAACACTGAATAAAATTAATGTAACGAGGAATCAAAAGGTTCAATCCAGATGTTTCCCTCCCTGCTTCCTTAGCAAAATGACAATACAAAGTTCACAGCACCTTACCTGATGATTCTTTGGCAGGGTGGCCTGTGACACTGTGGATGAGCTCCTCCTATACAGTTTTCAAAGCACTTAACAAAATCCCTTGGGGCTGAGAAGGTTGTGACCCACCTACCTCTCTGGAGGATCCCCCCCCCCCATTTCCTAACTACTCAAGAAACATACCAGGGATTTACATGCAGGCTTTCATTTAAAGAACTCCTAAGTAATCCTCTTTAGTTACCTTTCCTATTAGCTGGAAGCCTCTACTTGCTTGTTAAGATAAGGTACTCTGGTGTGGATTTTAGTTAAGGTGGGGTTATGAGTTAGATCAGTTGGCCTTTAATTCTTCTATTTAGTGTGTGTTTGGGGCTAACAGATATTCCTTAGGAGTGTGTCTTTGCAGTACTGGGGTTTAAAGCTATCACATCATTCAGTGTTAGGCAAGCACTCTACCAACCACTCAGCTACATTCAACTCCAGCTCTCTTTATAGTTTGTTCGTTGGATTGTTTGGTTTTGAGACCAGTGTCCTCACCCAGTCTGACCCACAATCAAGTGTTGGTTTGTAATCTCTAGATTACAAGCACTAGGACTGCTCCCTGATATTTATATATAGGCTATATATTTGAATAAGGGATTCTTACTCATATTCTTGGTTCAGGTCTGATATCATCCATCGCTCAGTGGTTATATGACTTTGCAAAATTAATATTTTGCTCACCCCCACCATAGTCTATTCATAGAATGGGATACAAGGTTGGGTAAAACACAAATCTTACAAAGTTGATATGAGAATTAAATAGAACACATACATGTGCAGCAGCCACTATAGGAAACTAACTGTTCGTATCATAGTCATTATTTGTTCTCACTGCTACTGGCTATTTAAAAATAGCAATCCACTACAGAGGCTGAGAGTTCAAGACCAGCCTTGGCTGTATAGCCAGACCCTGTCTCAAATAAATGAATAAATAAATGTGCATATATACACACATATGCACATGTCTAGTTGAGGAGAATTAAATTGGAAAGGGGTACAAAGGAAATCACTGAGGTGATTGAAAAATGTCCATCTTGATTAGAATGATGGGTACAGTGGTGTGTCTTTGTCAAAGCTTATCAGATTTAGAATTAAGATCTGTGAATTTGATTGTATCTCAAAAACACAATTAAAAAATAAATTAACCTCCAGATAAAGTAGATGATGTCTTTGGGAGAGACTTGTGTGCAAGCTAGTGACTAACTCCCAGAGGCTCCTCACCTTTAAGGCTTTTCCTTCTGAGTTTGTCTGGAGCTGTAGAGAGAGGAGCACTGATGTTTCAGGTCAACATCAAGAATGATGCTTCGTGGAGAAGAATGGTTGTTTGCCTTGTGATTATATTTAACTTGGAGCTTACATATCACCCTTTATGGGAGCCTTCTTAAAACCACAGTAAAGTTTTTAAATCTAGCAAACTTTGTTTGTATAGCATATGTATCCAGAGACATAGAGTCCAAAATTCAGGGACTGTGCACCCCATTCCCTGTTTTCAAGAAATTCTTTTTTTGTTTACAGCTAAATGAGATATGTTAAAGATCTTTTCCCTCAGAACATAGTAACTGTTGATACATGCCAGTTGCTAAATTTTATATATTTGTATTTTGTTCTTTGGAAGAGCAGAAATAAATATATATAGATACATTATAAACTTGGGTTTCTTAATAGCAGGTTGATTTTAATGTCAGCTCTCCAAAATGAGTTTTGAAAAGCTTTGAGGTTGAGACCAGCCAAGATTTATCAGTAAAATGTTTGAAGTAAGTCTCATTTATCTAAACATAATTGTCATAAACTTTGAATGTCAACTCTTGGGAATACAGGCAAAAACTACAATATATTTATTATCCTAATTTCTCAGCCTAGAGCAGAAGTTTTGCTAGAAAGAATATAACACAAGGTAAATTGTAGAATGGGGGTAAGGTAGGGGTGGAGAGGTAGCTCAGTGGCTAGGAACTATACAGTGGAAATAAGGTGTGAACAAATAACAAATATAAGATTTGAGAAATTACTTTACATCTTAGATAGAAGCAATAAATAAAGTCACTAAGTACTCAGAAGTTACTGACAATTTTGGAAATTTCTCCCCTATTCTTCAAAATGATTTAATCATAATAACAACTACATAAGGAGGAAATATTGAATAGTAGTGTGTTTTAGAAAAAGTATAGGTTTTAAAATATGAACATTGGTTTATTAAAAAGCAAGCCTCAGGATCGGGACATTTGACTCACTGTAGAATCATACCTATTGTATTTTATAACTGCGACAGCCACTATCATTGATATGTGTGATTTAGGATTAGGAACTGACGTTTTAGGATTGTGTTCATCATCCTCTGAATGGACTAAGGTCCCTTGGTGCCATAACAAATACCATACAATGGGTGGCTTAAGTCAGCAATTCATCTCCACGTGTTTCTCACTGCCAGAAGTGCAAGGTCATGGTGTTAGCCAGTTTTTAGGGAATTTCTTTCCTAGGACTATGGTTGATCTTCTTTGTCTCTCTGTAAGTCTTACTTCTTCCTGTATCTAATCTCCACAGTTTTAAAGAAATACATCTTCTCTGATTAAAGCCCACATAATATGACTCATTCATCTTTTGATTTCTTTGAAGACCATTATTTCAAAATCCAGTCACATCCTAAGTGACTGGAGGTTATATCCATTCTATATGTGATTTCTGCAGGACAGTTTCCTATTATACATGATACAAGTATTTACTTAAAAAAAAAAAAAAAGCTAAATTGCCTCTTTTGAAATAGTTTAGTATGTAACATACAAAATAGACCACATATTGATTCTAGTTTTGAAACAGTTCAATTTTAATTTAAATGTTGCAGTTTTTGCTAGTGAGAAACTCTAAAACATTTATCATGTGCCAAAAGTGCATAGTCACACTCTCACATAGGCGTGCACACATGCATACACACACACGCTCACTCACACCACACATACATTTTATATGGGACACTAATTACAACTGTAACAGAGTTAAGGCCATTGTCCAATCTGAGTTCTGTCTGTAACAAAGTCCACTATTAATAATGTCTTTCATTGACAGAGAAAGATGGCCATGCAGTGACTTCATAATCTTTCTGACCATGTAATGACAGGTAGAAGGTTAGACTTTCTAGAAAGAAACTTTTTGATAGTTTTATATTGAGTTGTCTTGCAAGCTCTTAATTTGACTTTCTATTTCTCTCTGCAACAAAATAATAATGTTAATCCTTCGGTGGTTTTTTTCCCAAGTCCAAGCCAAGAGTTTATGAACACAGTTTGGTATACAAGCCACCTTTGTTCACTCAAAGCAGCCTTACAATGTTTTTTGCAGAGACACCTAAACTGCCTACAGTTTGAAATCCATCTTTACTCAACATGTTTATGCATCAGAACATAATATTTTGTTTAAGAAAAATGTAGAAGAACTTCTAGAATCTACAAACTTCTGTTGCTTTGGCAGAAATGGTCCGCAAATGCATTTATGTATGTTATGACCAGTTTGAGTTTATTGGCACAGTCTCTGAGCCACTGTCAAAGTGGCTAGTGTTGACATTGTAGCTGCCACATAGTACCTAGTTGCTAGAAGAATCCTTACATTTTACTAGTATAATGATATAGTTTGCAGTTATCCAAAGTATGTTCATTGCAAGCTCTTATTAATTTTTAATTATATATATATAAATGTGTGTGTGTGCATGTCTTGCCCACATGTTTGTGTCTGTGCAATACTTGAATGCCTGTACCTTCAGAGGCCAGGAGATGGTGTCAGCTTCTGAAACTGAAGTTACAGAGAGTTGTAGGCTGCCAGGTGAGTGCAAGGATTTCGACCCTGGTCCTCTGGAAAAGCAGTAAACGCTCTTAATTTCTGAGCCATCTTTCCCGTTCCTGTTGCAAACTCTTATGATCTATAGTACTAATTTATGCTTAATCTCCTGTTTCCTTTAATAGAATAGTGATGCTTTTACATGCAATTAAAATATGGATTAATCTTCACATGAGGTTTCACTTATAAGTAAAATTTAGGAACAAATTAAAGTTTGGATGAGGCTATGAGATTTAGAATATAACATCAAAATAACTTTCCTTTGGGGGGGTCTTCAAAATTTACATTGACACAAACTTGCTTAAGTCCTTGAGCCTTCTAAGGCCATTTTATATAACTGACTAAATGATGGATTGATTGAACCAACTGAATTTTTACTGAGTGCCTAGTGTGGGTCAGGCCTGGCTGAAGGAGCTTACCCAAAACTCAGCTAGTCTAGGGCTAGTATTGTCTCCCCTGTTCCTAGTCACAGTCCAACCCTTCACGATTGTTCTTCACTAAAATCTTACTCAAAGACACTTTGGGAATGTGCCTTCTGTTTATTGTTGAAATCCTAACACATAGCTTCTTAAAATGACAACCTAGAGAAGTTGGGTGATTTGCCCAAGCATTGACCTGTGGTAAATGATAGGGTAAGAACTTGAATCCTGTTTTTGTGTCTCATAGTCATAATCAATTTTGACTATTCCACAGAAAAACCTGAACCAACTAGTAGATACTATTGAAAATCAAACGCTTGCTACCCTGGTCTCAAAAGTATGTTATTTTATATCCTATATAAAAGCATGTTAACCTTAAATTATTATTTATATGTATTTTTAGTTTTAGAAGCCGCTTTTGTAAAGAGTAGGGCTCTTTATTGATGTCATTTACGACATCACCCCAAATGAAGCATCTCATCTCTCCAGAGAGAAGTAGGGAGGCAAAATTAGAACTCATTTAGACTGCTGCTTTTAGTTGTTCACAGAATAGTAGATACACTGAATAGTAAGTGATCTTTGAGTTTCCTTTTTAATGTCCCACTGCTGCTCTACCACAAAATCCTCTTTACTCTGTACTACTTTCAAGTCCCTTCCCTTCTCTTTGATCACAAATAGTAAATGCTATCCCTAAAACACAGATCTGACCTCTTTATTTCTCTGGACCACACACTATCCACAGTATGATGCCCAAATTTATTAATTTGTCTTTTTTCATCCATCTTCAACCCTTAAATTAACCTTCTGGCATGCCACTTTCTCCCATTCAAATCCTATACTTCCAATGTTAAATTATTTGCAGTTTAGAAAACATTCTTTATATCTGCTTTTGTCCTTTTAAAATTATCACTTTTCTACCTATAATATCTTATTCTTGCTCTTAGCCTTACCATCTATTAAAGAAAACTACTTATCTACAGTGGTTCTGTTGAAAATACCACACGAACCCTTTTGGGCCCCATAGGCAGAGTTGACAGAGATGGAAAAAGGTTCAACTCCATGAGGACAGAAACTAGCTGCTATTTGTCATTGTATTCCCTAAAGTTCCAGATCCCCGGTCCTGTACTAGGTCCTAGACTTTAGTTAGTGCATAGTTAATACATTATTTATTGAACAAAGGTATCAGTATGAGTCAATCAAAACCTAAGCAAAAAGTATTAAAGTTGTTTTTGTTTCGTTTTGTTTTGTTTTACTGATTTTAATTAAAATCAAGGAAGGTTGGCGGGCCAGAGAAGACATTTTTAAAATGTAATGATTTTGAGTCATTAGCTAGCAAGTGCTTTACGTAAGGAGTCTATGCCGTGGTTACTGAAGAGCAGACTAGGACTCTGTGCACCTCTGGTCTCTTGCCTACACTGTAACTTCTTTGTATTTTCTTGCTCTGCTGCTGTTATGGAAGGAATTTTTATTTCTTCTTAAATTTGATCTCCCCTTACCTCCATGTGTCTAATGATAATATTCTTTCAGGTCTCAAGGCATTTGTTTTTAAAAGAAGATCACCTAGAAAGCAGCTATTTTGAGGGTCTTAATTGGGTCATTGTAATTAACATTCTGTCAGTGTCTGGTTCATGACTATATTAACAAAAGTCATGCTTCAAGTTTGTATCCTAGGAAGAGTTTCTGTGTCTCATCAGATGATGACTTTTGACTGGAGCATGAACGACAACCACAATAATGCCTGTCTTAGTTAGGGTTTCTGTCGATATGATAAAATACCATGACCAAAACCAACTTGGGGAAAAGAGGGTTTATCTGATTTACATACCCTGAGTCAAAATCTATAGAGAGAATCCAAGGTTGGAACTCAAAAAACGAACCTGGAGGCAGGAGCTGAAGTTAAAGCCAAAGGGGAGCTGCTTACTGTCTTGCTCCCCTTAACGTGCTTAGTTTACCTTTTATATACCCCAAGACTACCTGCCTAGGAGTGCCACCACCTCCAGTGTGCTTGGGCCCTCATTAACTAAGAAAATACACTCACATACCTGCCTATAGGCTAATCTTACAGAGGCATTTTCTCAGTTAAGGTACCCTCTTCCAAAGTATGTCTAGGTTTGCATTAACAAAAACAAAGACAAAAATAACAACAACAAAAAAGAAACAAACAGCTCACTATCTTATCACCTGGGTAGGATTATTATGTTGTTTAAGGGCATTGTGACAAAAGAACAGAAGTTAAGAAACCTGTGAATATGTGGAATATTCTTAGACATTGATATAACTCTCTCACCTTTGAAAATATGATTTATTCTTTAGCCATGTAAAGATGCAGAGTATAGTATTATAATTAATTTAAAGAGATAAGTAGGACCAACACAGTTTACCAAATTGAAGTAAGCTTAATTTTCTTTGCTAATGTTTGAAATGAAAAAAAATCAGAGGTTGCAAAGGGAGAGAATTCAGAGTAAAGAACAAGTCAGTGATTTGTCCCCTAATCACGAAGTGGTGTTAAATAAGAGGCACAGTGCACCACAGTCTGCTTCCATGGCTAATTCTGTTCAGTGGACAGCATGCTCTAATTTGTAAGCCAGAGAACAAGCTTATTTGCCAACCAAATTGAGATTAGCAGCGATAAGCACTGTCTTCATAAACACAGAAAATCAGAGAGTACTGAACTGATATGCAGCAGAGATAAGGCCAAGATAGAACATAAAAAAGAAAAGCCAGAACACTGAAACTCGAGAAATGCTCGTAAGCAGCAACTTTATTACCTTTTGTTTATGTATCACCTTTTCATCTTTTTCTCTTACCATTTTTCACACGGGAAGGGTGTTACAAAAGATGCATAAAAATGAAAGAACTTTTTACAAAGTAAAAATGAGACTCTGAATTAATAATAATTCTGAGTCAATTCCTTTATCACTATGTTCTTGTCTCTGAGTTCAATATCCTGGCTAATCTTATCACTGTTCACCCAGCCCTAGGCAGAGGAATCTCGAAGAATTAGCCTGGATCCAATCTTCTGCCTTCCTTTCTATCTGCAGTTCTATTTTTGGTCCATATAACGAATCCTATTCCTGTAGTTATTGGTCTTGCCACTGTGGAACCTACCTTTTCTTATGCATCATATTTCTCTGATTCTCAGATAACATTTATGAAATGTATATGTGTTTGTCAGTCACCACTGGGAAAACAAACTGAAGGAAAACTTAAGAATAAGTTGTGATTATATGTATAAACACAGTGAAGTTCATAGAAAGTATTGCCCCAGCTGCCCTGTTAATTGAATTATTTGTATTTGAAAGCCTCTCATGCAACTGAATTTTAGCTTAAATTTATATCTCTGTTTGTTATTTTTAAAAAAATAGCCAAAAAGGCATTAGAAAATATTCAATGCCATTAATCATAGGAAAATGCAAATCAAAGCTCTATTGAGATATAACTACATATCCACCAGTGGGGCTGTAATAATTTTTAAACTGAACAAATGAAAACAAGTATCGGTGATGTGGAAGTCCTCATGTGATAATTGGAATGTAGAGTAGTGCAGCCAGGTTAGTCAGTCTGTCAGCTCCTCAAAGCATAAATACACATTATCAGCTGATATTCATGGTCCTCTTCATAGGTATTTATTCAAAAGAATAGGCTACAGTTATTTGAGTTCATGTTCACACATGTTCACAGCAGCACTACTTGCAAATTGGAAACACCCTAAATGACTATCAGTGGGTGACTAGACAAACAAATTGTGGTATGAGCATGTAATAGAGTATGTCTCGGTGACAAAAGGAATCGAGTTCTGATGTGTCCTATGGCAGGGGTGAATCTCCAAGGCATGCGAAGTGACAAAAGCTAGATAGAAAGGGTCACAGATTATATGTGACCATTTCTGAGGCATCTGGTACCTGGACCCGATAAATCAGACAACCAGAGGTGGATTGGTGTTTGCCATGAGGGGGGAAATCGAGATTTGGGAGAAACTGCTTAGTGAGTTAAGTGGCTTTACTTTGGAAAGAAGCAAGTGTTTTGGAACTAGATAAAAACGGTGGCTGCGCAGTGACATGAACATGCCAACTGCCACTGAACTGTCCACTTGAAAATGGTTAATTTTGCACAATGTAAATTTCACCTCAAGTTTTAAAAGAGTACACCGCATCAGTAAAAAAAAAAAAAAAAAAAAAGAATACATTTTCAAATCTCTTTATATAGATCCTAGAATTTTGGCATTCTGAGGAGAGTTTGGTCTGCCCTTTTCATGTGTCATCAAAGAATGTCTTTTAGTCACCTGACCTACTTCAAAAGCTTGACTGACAGTAGAAGTTGACCTGCTTTCTCACTATATGTAATTAAGAAGACCAGGTGTGACCATGTGTCCTGCTCAGGAATCTCAAGCAGTGTTGCCCTTTACAACTAAGCCATGAGGTGCTTGTGGGTGGATTCAGGATCAAGATCCAGAGCTAAGGCTAAGGACTTTGTAAAGCAGAAGCTGCCTCTATTAACCATGTGGAGGCTGGCCTGCACAGTTAGTATGTGGAGGCCAGTCTGCAGTCTTCCACTAAGAAGGTACCAGGTGGGGTCCTAACTACCACACTGCCACCTTCTGATCTCACCTGCCAGGGTACTCCGTTGCAAACACACTGTCATTTGCTGCATCTCAAACAGATTGCAAAACTCCTTTGGCACAGCTCCTACTCCCACTATGCTTTGTGAGTCAGGAGTTCATCTTCTTCATACATGCTCTGTCTTACAGAGCACGACTACACCCAGCTTTCACAGCGACTCTGTCTTAGAGCACTCAAACCCGATTTACACACCTCATTCAAGGTAATATTTCCTGATTCTCTTGATGGAGAGGGGAAATATAAACATGTTTGATTACCAGCAGAAAATAATGCTATGCATTAAAAAGTTCACCCAATACAGAAGAAACCTCACTCTCCCTTGGTATCTCTTAAAATTGTAATATCAATCCTCAAGCAAAAAGACCAAGTTCAGCAGGATATGTAGATTGCTTGGAGTAGAGCCCATGTGATGTTCTTCCTCAATCTAAGTGACTGAAAGTGCTGGAGAAGATAAGCTTAAATAATTGTTAGTTTATGTACAACTTTATGTTTCAAACTTTGACTTTTAGCCAAACATGAATAGTGACTAAATTCATTGCATGCATACATATACATATACATATACATATACATATACATATACATATACATATACATATACATATACATTAGCTTGAGCATTGTCAGCGGCATCTGAACTCCTCTCTGGGCAGGCTACATTTATTGGGCAGCCATAGTCAATGACGAAGCAGGGTTTGGGTGTGATATACTTTGTCCTGGCCATTTCTGCTTCATGTAGGGACTTGTCTCGTGAAAAACTTTCCACACCATTGGCCATGCTTTCATATGATCTGTGTTGTTGTCTGAGACTACTCTTCTCCGTTTCTATTCCAAATTCCTGTATTTTCTCAATAAAATAATAAATCTCTTTTACTACTAACTGTCCCAGACTCTATTTCTGGGAAGAGTCTACTGACAAAAGTAAAGACTATTATTACCTCATTTTGTAAAAGTTGAGACCAAGGCTACAAATGTAGCCAAATCACCTTGTAGCCAAATCAAATTCAGTATTCTTTATATGTTCTTAACTATAATGGTATGTTACCTCCTTGTTCTAAAACTCTTATTCATCCAATTATGTATCCTTTCTATTCTGGGAACTCTGCTCGAATCTATATAATGATATATAGCTTCTGATCTCAAAGATCCCAGTCTGAAGAAGCTGAGGAGAATAAGGAGTCAGTTTCAATTTGTGCTCTGGGCAACAGTGAAGAGCGTGTCCTGAAAGCCTAGAGGAGAGGGACCTAATTTGAGTAATTTCTCATTTCCTCTATTCTTGGTATGGACTTCTTACTGTTCCTCTTCCTTTCCCCCACCATCAGTGATTTCATCACACCCATCTGGGATGCCTTTTAAAAAGTCAGCTGGGTATGACTGCTCTGTATTTTCATAGAAACCTCTGGATTTACCATAGCACACCACCTTAGTGGATGTCTACCCACCTCTCTCTTGGCTACCTGTGAGCTTAGTGCTTGTTACATGCTGACTAAGTGAAGGAGCCTAGGAAGTGTTCTTTTGAATATTTGGAGGGAAAGCACTTATTTAATTAGCCTATTTATATACTAGCTTACAAGTCTCCAAAGTACAAACAGAAAAGAGCTTTGAAAGTAAATGCACAGGATGGGGTGATGAAAAGCAGATAACTTTTCCTTTCTCTCAAGGACATCTGACTTTATTTCTCACTATCATTGGCAGACTTGGTTTCAGGGATGTTTTCCTGCCCCTTTAAAATCTTGGTTCAAACACTAGCAAATGCTTTTCATCTTATTTTCAATTTATCTGATATTTTTATCCATATCTACACCTGCATACATATACCTGTTTATTAAGTCTATTAACATATTTATGGAGTGCCTTCTATGTATCAAGCACAGTGCTGTGTAGTATTCATTAGAGAGGTACAAAAAGTACAGTATATTTAATAAGGAGCTTTCATTCTACCAGAATTATTGCATCTTAAACAAATGCATCCTGAATGTCCTCAAGACCCTAGTTTTTGCATCCAGGTCCAGTCTCTTTATATGGTTGTTATTAACTCCGGTATATGTGTGCTCCTATTTACCAGATGGCATGCTGTCAGTTCTGCTCCCTTCCAAGGTTTCCTTGGATATCCTCAAAGGCCTTTTTTTGTTTTTGAAACAAACCATACTATTAGCATTTGTAAATAGTAAGCATTATTATTAATATGTGTCCTTGTACTTACATTTTTGCATTTCTTTCCCTTTATTATATTTCCCAACTCTTGTCTGCAGTTCTTCTGTTTGTGTCTTTAAAACTACATATTACACACCTTTCCATTTGTGACGGTCACTGTTGGAAAAACCTCCATGATGTTACCTGTTGGTTTGTTTGTTAATGTCACCTGCCCACTACCTTCAGATCTGTGTATGGATAGCAGTATTTGTACTGATACACTTTGCTGAACTCATCTCTCTGGCTAACCATTCATCCTCTTAACAAAAGCATTGATTCTTTTTTATTCCTACTACTTGGGGTTTGTTGACATCTTGTCTACCTCCTGGCTTCAGATGTTTTCTTCTTCGAAGTCATTAGTTAGACTTGGTTTTATGTATCTGTTTTCATGGAGACCCCATAGCATTGTGACTTGAGTCTTAGTGATACTTATTTTATTCTTCATCATGTACCCTTTCTTTTCTCAGACTTCTCAGTGTGGGTATCAATTAGAATGCTGTATTGTAACTGGAATAACTGTTCCCTTTCAAGTCAGGTCACTGACTATCTTCCTCAGTTGTAGTGAGAGTCCCCTTCCAGAGTTCCTGCTGTTCCTCTTTTCAACTTGAAATGACTTTTATACTAAAGGGTAAAGAAAACATAGAAATTAACTAAGTGGGATTCGCAGGTGTGAGTACACTACTGACAGAAGGTGAGAGGGCCAGCAGAAAGACTGTTCTAAGCTGTGTCTGTCACAGAGGTCAGTGGTGACAAGGGGTATGAAAAGGATGTGCCTGGGAGCTGCAGACCCTGCACGCTGTACTTGTGGCATGCAGACTTGGGTAGCAAGAAGAGCCCTTGGGAAGTTAGACTGTGTCAGATCAGGGAGATCTTTTCTAAATGTTGAAAATAGAAAGAAAATAAACCAAAAATGAAGCTGATTGAAATTTTATAAGTGCAATCACACTAATTTTTCTCTGGCCTCCAAGTGCTACAAGACAAGTCTCTAATATTTGGTTGGCATTCTTCATAGCTTGCATTTCTTCCTTTTTTCTATGCTTTTTCTTTGTGCTGACCCCAAGAAACTCCTGCAAAACTGCTCTGTTTTTTGAATGTGTTGATTGGCATGACCAAGTGGTTGCTTCAGAATTTTAGGATGTAATTTTTAGATATGTTGGGACTTTCAGATGAATCTTTTTTGCCTATATATAAGGAATTGGCCTTGTCCAAATATACTAGATTTAAATAGTTACTTCATGGATGTCTTTAAGATACAATCACCATGACAACCTATAACAAAATCATATACCTATAACAACAGAAGACTGTTCCCACAGGAACTCTCCTACCCTGGGCAGCCCTCATATTCCTTCCCATGGAAAGCCTTGCCACACAGATCCAAATCCATGTTTCCCTAACTTCTCCCTCAAATTCAGGAATGTAACTGCTTATTCCATTCACCTGGCAATTAGTCATGGCCTCTTGCAGTTTATTTTTTATTTCAGAGATTTGTGTTGATTAATGGCAGAGATATGCTTAAAAGATTGTGTTGTTAGGTGGCTCCATCACTGTCAACATCAAGTATGCTTATACTGACCTACCTGGTATATGTCAATCACTTAATGTGGCATCCAGACACAACCAAGGATTACCGTAAGCACCAACCTGCTTCTAGTGTAACATGGAAAATGTTTGGTAGGAAAGTTTTTTTCTTCTAGTAATGATTCTAAAATAACATGAAAAAAAAATAGCATAGGTTCAAAAAATTTTCATCATTACTAAGTATTACATATAAATGTTCCACTGGGTTTTTTTTTTTTTTTTTTTTTTTTGGTATGACTAAGAGCATACTAGGTTTGTTTACATCAATGTCACTACAAACAAGAGTCATTTGTTTATCTCTCTCTCTCTTTATATATATGTGGTGTGTGTGTATGTATATTATGTAAACATATATACATTTTACACACATATGTATATATGAATGATACACTGACACTAAGCTATAAAAATTTTTCAGCTCCACTGTAATCGTAGGAGACTACCATCCTAAATATGGCCCATCACTAATGACAGAACCATCACTGTGTAGTACAAGTCTATGTATTCTTTATCTTTTCTGTGTATGTTAGTCCTATATCTGCCTGGCAGAGAATTTGGATGTAACTTCTTTGAAACTTCAAGGCCAGTTCCAAACCTAGAGATAGAAAGGATATTTGTTATATGTTTGCTGAATAAAACATTTGATCAAAAAGCAAGCTGCAAGAAGGCATGAGGGACTTCAAGTTGGATTGGATGAAAACTCACCCGTACAGAACATATGGAATGTAAATTGAGCCTCTCAGGGTGCAGCCTCTAGAGTTATCAGATCTGATGCTGCAGCACAGGGAAGCTACTTCCTTACAGGTTGGGTTGGGCACAGGTGGGGACACTTGGCCTCCCTGAGGTTTGCTCTCTTTTCTTCTGTGAGACACAGGTCATATTGTAACACTAAGATGATTTTAAGTTCCAAAAGATAGAATGTACCAATAAATAAGTCACAGTTGCTCTTATAATTATTTACAGAAATGGTCCTTTAAGTTGAAACAACTGCAAGTATAGGCAAAGTTCAAAGTATCAGTCCTAGAGAAGACTGGAAATGTTCCTTATCTGCTGAATTAAGAAAATGTCTTCTTGTTATATGTTAGAGCATCTTCTGAGTATATGCCCAGGAGTGGTATAGCTGGGTCCTCAGGAACTGGGGAACCGCCAGACTGATTTCAAGAGTGGTTGCACCATCTTGCAATCCCACCAACAATGGAGGCGTGTTCCTCTTTCTCCACATCCTCGCCAGCATCTACTATCACCTGAGTTTTTGATCTTAGCCATTCTGACTGGTGTGAGGTGGAATCTCAGGGTTGTTTTGATTTGCATTTCCCTGATGACTAAGGATGCTGAACATTTCTTTAGGTGCTTCTCGGCCATTCGAGTTTCCTCAGTTGAGAATTCTTTGTTTAGCTCCATACCCCATTTTTCAATAGGATTATTTGGTTGTCTAGAGTCTAATTTCTTGAGTTCTTTGTATATATTGGATATTAGTCCTCTATCGGATGTGGGATTGGTAAAGATCTTTTTCCAATCTGTTGGTTGCCGTTTTGTCCTATGTTCATAGCAGCTTTATTTATAATAGCCAGAAGCTAGAAAGAACCCAGATGTCCTTCAACAGAGGAATGGATACAAAAAAATGTGGTATATTTATATAATGGAATATTACTCAGCTATTAAAAACAATGAATTCGAGAAATTCTTAGCTAAATGGATGGAACTAGAAAATATCATCCTGAGTGAGGTAACCCAATCACAAAAGAATACACATGGTATTCACTCACTGATTATTGGATTTTAGCCCAGAAGCTTGAAATACCCAAGATACAACTCACAAACCACATAAAGCTCATGAAGAATGAAGACCAAGTCGGGGTGCTTTGGTCCTTCTTAGAAGGAGTAACAATATACTCAAGGGAGCAAATATGGAGACAAAGTGCAGGACAGAATTTGAAGGAGTGGCTGTCTGGAGACCATTCCACCTGGGTATCCATCCCATGTGCAGTCACCAAAGGTAGACACTGATGTGGATGTCAGGAAGTGCATGCTAACAGAAGCCTGATATAACTGTGTCCTTAGAGGTCTGTAAGAGTCTGACATATTCAGAGGCAGATGCTCACAGTTAACCATTGAACTGACCATGGGGTTCCCAATGGAGGAGTTAGAGTGAAGACTGAAGGAGTTGAAAGGGTTTGCAACCCCATGAGGAGAGCAACAATATCAACCAACCAGAGCCCTCGGGGTCTAAACCATCAGCCTGGGAGCACATAGGGAGGGACCCCTGTCTCCAGCTGTATATGCAAGGGAGGATGGTCCTGTCAGGTATAGGTGGGAGAGGAGATCCTTGGTCCCATGAAGGTTGGATGCCATGTGTGGGGGAATTCAAAGGTGGGGAGGTGGGAGTGGGGTGGTAGGTGGGGGCACATCCTCATAGAAGCAGGAGGAGGGGGGATGGGATAGGGGGTTCCTGGGCAGGAGGGGGAAAAATGGGGTGAGGGAATAACATCTGAAATGTAAATAAAATATCCAATTTAAAAAAAAAGAAAATGTCTTCTTTCTTAAACTAACTGCTATTTCTGGGAAGCGGAAATGCTGGATTTCAGTTTTGGCCCCATAGTTTGTTAGCTAACACTAGAACAGGTTACTCTAACCTCTGTGCACCCCAGAATGAGGATAAGATGAAGATAATAATATTTGCTGAGTAAACATTATTGTTAGGGGAGAATGTAAAGGGCTTTTTCGCACAGCTACATACTCATGAATAAGCTTAAGGTAGCCAAGGTGCTGTGTAACTAACCTTCTAAGATGCAGTTTTAAACTGTGTTTCTTATTGCTCCTGAGTATACAGTCAGGGAAACCATTCACTCATCAGCACTAAGCTCTGGGGCATACAGATAACTCTGCTGATCTTAAATGTTGTCACATGTGTGGGTGTTGACTGCCTGCCTGCCTTCTTTCCTTCTTCTTTCCCTCCCTCCCTCCCCCTCCCTCCTCCCTCCCTCCCTCCCTCCCTCCCTCCCTCCTCCCTCCCTCCCTCCTCCCTCCCTCCCTCCTCCTCTCTTCTTTCCTTCCCACTCCAGGACTTGTTTACAAGGTAGCTTCTCCCTAGGGCTCCAAGAGACAGTGAAAATAAAACAGAACAGACTTAGTGATATTTCTATATCATCCACTGGCCAAACGACACCACAAGGTCAGTCCCAAAATGGGGATGAAGAAAAAGACCACAACTTTTGGTAGATGGAAAATGCAATCGTGCTCCAGAGAGACATGAACACCATGAAGGATGAAGATCATGGCCTGTTTTATAGCTGATTTACCTCAACACTCTTACATTCCTTCAAGAAATAATAAAAACAGGTATCTGTATCATGGTCTTCAGATGACAAAGTTGTTTGGCTTGTAGCTTCCAAGTCCTACAAGATACTGTGAGTTATTAGGGCCTTTATAATATGTTAGTTGCTATCCTAGGCATATCTTTAAGCTTATATTGATTGAAAACATTTGAGTAAGCCTTCTTTTCTCCTGACTCTTCAAGTGGTATGCTATTTACTTTTATGCTTTCCTGCTCTACAATATGCAAGAACATTAATATTACAGTCTAAACTCCCTGAAGTCTTCCGCAGATAAGTTTCTTGGCCCAATAGTTACCACATAGCTACCTTGACCTTGGTATGTCAATATACTTAGCCAGATGTGTAATTCTTATATATAATATAATTCTAAATTTATAGAAATTATAGAATAATCTGATGATTAGTATCCTGAAATACTGCAAAAATTCAAAATACATGGAGTAATCATTTGAGTGGTCTGTGTTCTTTAGCCCCTAAATATTTTAGAGACACTGAAAAAATGCTTTGCTATTATTAAGATTCTCATGGAAATTTTCTCTGAACAAAGGCTTTGCTCACTTGCCTTAATTGTGGACTGGTAAGTAGGGTCCTGAATATAAATTGGGCAGCCAGGGAGCTTAGGAGATTTCAGAGTTTTTTATTTAGGGTTTTAGTGATGCTACTAAATATAGCCTGTCCCATTTTTCCTTTTCCCTCAAACTGTCTCATTGATGTAACATGAAACCAAATAGAACAGTGCCGAACAGCTTGAAAGAGTGAATATCATGTGTTGAAAGGGAATATCACAGTATCACCTGATAAAAATAGCTGGTACCCACAGCAAGCAGAGATTGATGCACTCTGGAAGAGTGTACCATTTTTTTTAAGGTAGTATTCATGCTATGCTCCTCTTGAAGAAACTGGCAGTTTTTTTGCAAAAGCTCTACCAAGTAGGAGATTGATGGCTAGGAAGAAAAACAACCTTTAAGTTTGGTGACCAAGTAACTAGCTCTTTTTTAAAGAGCAACTGTAGTGTGGTTAAAATGACAGTTTGCTTTTCCATGTTACTGGTCAAATATGTTCATGTTCTCGAGGATCAAAATAAAGACAAGATTTAAAAGGCTAAAGAATCAGTAAGGATGAAATTTTATCATTTATTAAATAAGCCTTAGCTAAGAGACCACATCATTTATTCACTCTATAGACATTTACCAAGAAATGTTTTCCCTTAGGTATCCAGAGGAAATTAAAATGAAATGTAGATGAGTCCTCAAAGACTTCCCAGTCATGGAGAAGGCAAACCTACCTGTATAAATATTACCATATTGGAAGGAAAAATATGGTCAGAAGGTTACAAAGTGATATGAAGTTTGTTCTATCAGTCTGGAGATAAGGTTTCCATTCCAGGAGAGAATATAAATACCAACTTGGTTATATGAAACAGTACAGTTAGCTTTCCATTGGTCATCATTAACATTGAAAGTATAGTAGGTAAATGGGAATACAATGGATACGATTATTTTTGGTGGGTAGCCATGTATATATGAAGGTGGTGAATGAGAAACAAAGGCCTTCCTGGAAGTAAAGACTAGACATGACCTGTGAAAACAAACAGGGTGTTTAGTGAAAACCAGTCCACTATAACTGGTTTAAAGGTATGTGAGAGGGTAATATGACTCTGGATAGCTGGTAAAGTTTGATGTTCTCTTCCCATTAAAGATAAGAAGAAGAAGAAAGTTAGAACAACCTGGAAAAAATGGCTCGAGGTTTCAGGGCAGAAGTCTAAAAGCCTATGCAGTCTAATAGTACAGTGTGACTTGTGACATCATTTAACAAAGCATGGTTAATGACCTGTGAAATAATAGTTGTCATCCTTCTTGCCTGTCACACTGCCTGAGATATAGTCAGTGATCATGAGTTAATTTTGGAGTTGCATTTCTGAATATCACACATGTCTGGTTGTGTGAAATCCTTGGATCTTCTTTAAAGTATATGGCTGAGATGGCTATGGATTTAAATGGAAATCTACAAGTATTTCCCCTTAAAGGAAATACTCTGTTTTGCTATCCTTGGATGAAATGGATTAATAATACCAACCCTTCTTTCATTTTGTAGGCATTTCCTTTTCCTAGGATCAAATTGGTTTTGTTGGTGATAGAACTGTACCTAGTTTTAAAAGGTTATAACAATCTAATTTCTATTTATCTCACTCATTCACCACCATTTGTTTATTTTAGAGTAAGTAATTTATCCATGAATTCACGGATAATCACAGGGACTTGTGCCCTTAAGTCCATGCTTTTTCCACTACATTTCCCTGTCTTGTATGAAACAGATTTTATGTAGTGCAAGCTTTATTGACATGTCTCCTTGTCATATTTCAATTTCTTCAACACCAGCATCATTTTACTAGATAAGGAGACTGCCTGGTCTGAATGGTTGGAGACCTAGCTACTGTGATGAGTAGGCTACCTTATGACCTATCTCTTGGTAATGAAGCTCTTCTAGATCTCTCTAGCCATTGCCCCTCACTGTTGTTCCTATCTCTCATTACTTACAGTGTTGTTTATGCCCTGACCACCGCTTCTCACAGTTAGCTTATTGTCTGATTGCTTCTGGAATAGTCTTACCATCAATGGGTTGTATATTCTTTTAATCCAGAAGTTTCACTAGTATTTTCTCCAACACTAGGTGTGACTGAAAGGAGTTACAACAGACTCCTTCAGAGCAGTAACCAACCATGTCATAAACCTTCCTTGCAGTGCTATCTACCAGCTTCTGAGCCAGAGATGTAGCTCAGTTAGGAAGTTTTAAGAAACATGCTTATGATTCCCCTACACCCTTGAGTTTGTTCTTGACTTCTCTGTTCACTAGTATTCCTCTGAATAGTTGCTTATCTCACAATCCATGAGGTAAGGTCTGCAGCTTATTTCTACAATTATGACACTAATAATAGCTCCATTTTGGGTACAGAATATTATATTAAGCATTTTATGTGAATTCGCTTGATATGGATCAAGCCTCTAAACACAGTCAGTCTAATCTATAGCTTGCCTTCCTCACGTTGTGACTAGATTGCTTTTGAAACTCTTCCCTAAGTTAAGCTTCTGAGTTTTTGATATAGGTTGTTTGTATGATTGCCTCAGCATTTTAAATATTCCCAAGTCCTTTCTGTTTGGGGGTCAGTTATTAATACTATCTATGAAATTCCACAATTCTTTTTTCCTCCTAGTCACATTTGGTCAGTGCAGAATATTATTTTCGTAGAATGACTAAATATCGTTGCACTTGCAAGGCAATAGTTATTGTTTTCCTGAGCCTTTTTAGAATGATTAATGGTGTTAGATATAGCATGTGCAGGTTCTAAATCATCATTTCTGGAATGAAGGAGACAGCAGTTCCTGAGCAGTGTCTCTGGGTTTCAGAAGAAGCAATGAAATTACAAAGGCCAGAGAGGGCTGAAGACTGCATTTACTTCCCTGAATTCTCCTTTGGCGTCTACTCATTTACTACTATTTGAGAGTCAATTCTGAACTATGGTAAGAGGCACATGGTCTCCTCTGTAGGACTCCCTTGCCCATCATTTAAATTTTTCTTTTAATTAGCCTGTGCTTTCATTTCGTAGTAACACTGCGGAGCATGAAAACCCTGCTGTTAAGTGGTGAGGTTTCAGAGGACAGAAAAAGTTACATAACCTTTTAGGCCCTGATGCCTTTCTCTATAAATACTGCAAACGCCATGAGACAGTTAGTGAAGCAGTTGAGGTTTACATCCCTAACATGACTCTCAACATCTGGCATTGTCTGAGCCAGCCTGCCGCTCACACCTAATGTGGGATCACCATCAACTCTCGCTCACCACCTCCAACCTAGCTGACCTTCTTGCTCTTATTCTTGGATGCCCAGCTGAATCCTTGACATCATCTACTCAACCTCCAGGCCCCCGTGTAGGCTTCCTCCTTCACTTGGCTCAGGCATTGGTCTGAAGGACCCCTGCTCTTACTCTCCCCTCACCCCTGGTCTAGACAGTTTCTCTCACACTCTTATTTGTGTATACTCCCCATCCTGCTGCAGTTTCCTTATTCTACTACTACTATCTTCTACAAACATTTCAGTTCATTATTACTTCTTCATTTTCCTCTCACTTGAAAGTGAAGTCCATGAAGAAAGAGACCTCATCTCTCTGGTTTCTTTGCATCCCCAATCCTACAACAGTGCTCGCAAATGACACAATCCATTCTACAAAAGATGGATAGAGTTCTTAATATCAACCTTTTCTCCCTAAGTTACACACCAATTATTTTTACCAATTTAGCCAATGAAAGTTTATTGGATTACATGCTTATTGAGACTGAGAGTCAAAATCAGGTCCACTCTGAATACCAGGAATTGTCTATGTAACAATTATTAGATGCAAGCTTATTACTGGCTGGAGACCTTGAGAAAAGTAGCAAAAGTTAAAAATAAAATGAGAGCTGATCTGAGTACACCAAGAGATCACCAAGAGCTTTGTCTGGAACCTCATGGGCTCTATAAGCAAAACTAGAGAAACAAAGAGTGCCAAATAGCCTGTTATTAATGTAGCTGATCAAGTTCCTCTCTGTGCTTCAGCCTGCTTGTTTATAGAACAAGGTCCATAAGTAGAGAAGGGGTATGAGGAAGGAGTTGCTTCCCACATAAATGTTTTGTAAAATTGTTGAAAGAGTGTATGCAATAACAGCTTGCATCAAGTGGCATTCACATAAATTGATATAGATGCATAGAAAGTGTTTGGCACCCAGTAAATAGTCAACAAATGGTACCTATTACTATTTATATTAACACTATTAAATCACTTGGAAATCATTTGAAACACTTGTAAAGATTTTGGTGTCTTGGTGATGTTAATGATTAATTTTCCTTGTCTTCTGTTCCTTTTTTTCTTTTGCATTTATAAGTCTGAAAAGGCCCTTGAGTGTAGTGATTAAGAATCTAGACTCTAGAGTGAGACAGAAATGAGCTGACGTCCTGAAGTGAATTAATAAATGAATAATAATAAAAAAAAAGGACTAAGGACAAAACCTAATCTTAGCCCAAGCAAGCTTCAGTTTCCTTTTTCCATCACTGTGGCAGAAAAGGCCCGTGGTGAGAGAATCTGTGGTTTGGACAGGCAAATACTTCTTATATTCCTTGTGTGAAAGTGAACCTCCTTGTGCTTCTGTGCTTCTTCCGTAGCAGATATGAACATACTTGGTCCATGCAGCCTTGCTGCATCTTCTACCACTTTATGAAACAAAGATGCCCATCTTTCTTGAATGTTTCCAAAGTACCACAGCTAGAGAGTTGAGTTGCTGAACATTAGCTGAAGTCATCTAACTCTAGAGCTGGTGCTGCATGGTCATGCTCTAAATTTTCTATTTCTTCAGCCAGACTCTGACTTCTTTGGGGGAAAAAAGTCAGTCTCACTCACCTTTGTACAGCTCAGTACCTGCTCACTCAGTGCAGGTGACGATATTTTTGAAGTCTCCCCTGAGTAATTTACCAATTAACCTGTTTCTTGAGTTGTGAGATAGAAAATGCTTTTACTGAGGCTAGAGAGATGGCTTAGTGGTTAAGAGTACTGACTCTTCCAGAGGTCCTGAGTTCAATTCCCAGCAACCATATGGTGGCTCACAAGCATCTGTAATGAAATCAAATGCCCTCTTCTGGTGTGTCTGGAAGACAGTGACAGTGTACTCACTTACATAAAATAAATCCTTTAAAAATAAAAGAAAATACTCTTACCTGTGCATTTTACTTACCCTGTGCCCAGATACACAGTCTCCCATGGATCTCACAACATCTCACAATGCCTAACAATGGCATTGAGAACTTATCTACTAAGGCAGGGACATTCTGCCATACCTCTATAGTAGGTAGTCCAATTAGGATGTAATTCAGGTCTTCAACTAGACTTTTGGCCATTTTTCTTCCTCTGCATGTTTAAACTTAAAAAAAAAAAAGCTAGAAGTTATATGAATAGAAGCAAAGATATTTGACATATTCTCCTTTATTATTAAAAAAAGACACCTTAAGTAAGAAGCAAAACCTATTTTATTCTTTAACACAGGCACAAATGCTCTATTGATCTTTTAAAAACAAAGTAACAAAAAACCTATGTTCCCCTTTTTGCGAAAAATCATTACTACTGGATGTTGTGGTCTGCAAGATGCTAAATAAGGATTCTACCTAAAATGCTTTGCAGAACTATTTCAGTACAAAGTCAATAATATACATAAAATATTTATGAAAAAAAAGGAATTAAGGACAAAGCAACTCTTTTCCTTTCAGTGGAGAAGATAGATAGATAGATAGATAGATAGACTAGATAGACAGACAGACAGACAGACAGCACACACACACACACACACACACACACACACACACACAATAATATATATTATAAAAACATTATCATGAAATGTTAACTTACAGTCATCCACTAGTTTGAGATGAAGTGACTATGGATCAAAGGATCAGGGGTTCCAGGGAATGAAAAGGACCTAGTCTGTCACTTTGAGGAGCATTCCCAAAAGATAAAAGGCATTAAGGTGATCTCGGTGCTACTTGAACTGTGGGAGCTCAAGTGGAGGGCTTGAAAACCTTGGTGAAAAAGGAGCATGATGCAACTGACTCATAAATATAAAATAGAGATTTTGCAGGTGATGACATCGGGGGAGGGAGGATAGGAGAGTGGATCAGAGTAGGCACAAGAGGCAGCAGATGCAGAGATAAAGATTCCTCACTATGTAATGGCTGTACAAGGAGCACCTCATGTTCTGGGTACTGGGTTGATGAAAGCTAGGGATGGGGCTAGGATTCAAATGGTGGCAGCCTGGAAGCAGGGATAAGATTATGTTGAGGGTTAAATAAGATACAGTTAGTGAAATGACAGTAACACCCAGAAAACAATGAGTCTTGGATGGGGTAAGCTGTTATCGTCAAGGCACAACCTTCTCCTTCAAATCAGTGCTGACACTCCCTCCAATTTGCACAGCATTTTGCAGCTCATCTAGATCTTCTATGGCAACAACATGGCAGGCATGAGGTTTTTACATGGCAACCTTCCTGGCCACTGAGTGTCCAGCTTCTGGTCAAACATTGCTTTGTGTACGTCTTGGGAGATGTCTTGGTAAAAATTCCATTTGAATCAGAAAACTACTAAAATTAGGGAGGCTTGGATAGGCTGCAACAGTCATTTGAAAGCCTGAGAGTAAGAGTGAACTTTTCTTGCCTAATTGCTTCATGTGAGGGTATTGGTCTTTTCTTTCCTTCAGGCTTTAACTAGAACACAGGCTCCTTCTGAGTGCTGAGCCTGCTAATTAGAAAGGAATAAACCACAGCCCTCCTGGGTCTTGTCTTACTGATTGCAGATTTAGGGATTTGTCAGCCTCTATAACCTGTACCCTCAAGGTAATCTTATACCTTCTTCCAGGTGTCACCATTTGAATTCTAGCCCTGTCCTAGCTTTCAACTTGAGGCAAATTACTGATTCAATTTCTTCAGTATCTAGTCCTCAGTTGCCCTTCTATGAAATAGAACTATAATTGCTAAAGTACTTAAAATATTGGCTGACTATAAATAATGTCTTAGTTACTTTTCTGTTACCATGATAAGATACCTTGACCAAGATGACTTACAGAAGAAAGACTTTTTATTTGGAGCTTATAGTTTCAGAGAGTTAGAGTCCATGACTATCATTTCAAGAAATATCGCAGTAAGCAGGCAGGTATGGTGTTGGAGCAAAGAGCTAACATCTTGAGATGCAACCGTGAGGCAAAGAAAGCACTAGTGTAATGATGAGGGCTTTTTATACCTCAAAGTCTGCCCTGAGTGACACATTCCCTCCAACAAGGCCATGTCTTATAATTCATCCCAAACAGTTCCACCAGCTGAAGACCAAATATTCAAACATGTGAGCCTATGAGGGTCAGTCTTATTCAGATAACCACACTGCACGCCCAAAGTAATTAGAACACTGGCTGACATTATATATATACATATGTATCACGTATAATTTGTGTATGTATATATCTCCCTTGTAATGATAATGGTAGTAGTCATAATAATAATTTCACAGACAGCACACACATGTTCTTGGGCATCAGTTACATGTGCAAAACAGCTGTGAATAATAGAGTGGAGTAGTAGCATTCACTTAATGTCAGGACATTATAAGCTTGAATTTACAAAGCATTGCTTGGACCACAGAATCATGTCCTTTCTTAACCCCTGAACTGCCATATGCAAAACTGTGTAATAGGTATAAGTAGCTCTCTTAGCAAGCATCAACAAGTCCATTTTATAGATGTCAAAATCTAAGATCACTTACAAAGTAAGCTCTTCAGGGAGAGCTGGGGCTGAACAAAGAGGGTAGAGGACTTAACCTACAGCCAGGATACACTTATCAAACAGCCTGAAGATTTCTGGGAGGATGGAATGGCCAGTTCACCTCACAGCCCACTCACAACACCTTGTAGATGAAATTGCTCACTTATCTGTAGTAGAGGTCAAGTGAGCAAAGGGGACAGGTTCTGGTATTCTTGAAGTCTCCAGGAATATCTCTCCTTCAGGGCCCTCCATATGCAAATCACGCATCCTAGTGACATCATCCCCTCCCTCCTTCATCTTCAAAACTATAACCTGTGCCTCTGAAGGTGACCATTCCAGAAATGGCTTTGTTTCTGTGTCTGTGTTGCTCACTCTGTTGTGAGCATAGACAGGTTAGGCCTTATTCCTTTTTCCATTGCCGCTACCCTAAAATTCTAGCTTCCACTGAGTGACATTTTCCAGAGCTCATCTCTAGTCATTGGTCATTTAACATCAAATAATGAATTCTGGTCAATTAATTTACTGTTTAAGATGGTTAGTATCACATCTTTAAAGGTGAGGTGAAGGGCAGGAGATGAAGCACAGGCTCAAGTACTTACCTAGCTTGTGCAAGGCTCTGGGTTCAATCATCAGCATCAAAACTACAAGTGAGAGTGGGTCTGGAGAGATGGCTCAGTGGTTAAGAACATTGGCTGCTCTTCCAGAAGTCCTAGGTTTAGTTCCCAGTACCCACAGCTGTTTGTAACTCCAGTTCTAGGTGATCAGATATCCTCAAATACACACATGTAGACAAAACACGAATACACATGAAATAAATGAAATGATTTTTAAAAGTACAAGTGAGATAGTAATGTCACTGGTTGCATTGCATTCTTGGGAAGCACATTCTTCAGTTCTTTGATGTGGATCATCAGAGAGAAGGAAGGGGCAAATGGGTTCAAAGAGAGGGAATGAAGCAGAGGACAAAAATGGGGCTGCAGTCTACCTCAGTGAATACTCAACAAACTCTCCAATATTCTATATTGACCATCGCTGGATGTGAGTACCTCATATGAGCCTATGGTCTTGAAAGAGACAACTCTTTGTCAGAGCAATGCCAAAGAGGGGTGACTATAGAGGGATAAGTCCTTCAGCTTTGAATGATAGTCTGGGAACATTTCAACAGCCTCCACTGAGATAACTTTAAAGTGTTATGGGAAAGCAGATACATACGAGAGCATAACATTCTATGCTAAACAAGTCTAAGGTTTTAGTACATGTTCATTGTTATTCATATTAGCAGCAGTATCATTAGCTCAGAAAGAATGTCTTCAACTGAGTCCGATCTGTTTTGTAGAGCAACTCCTCAGTGAGAAGCGGGAAGTCAGTATATACCCTTGTTTTTATTCTGCTCACATCCCTGCAAGACACCCTTTCCCCTCTCTCTTTTGTTATTAATCTCATCTTAAAAGTGCTTATGCCATCCTATTTTAAAACCTCTAGGGTTGGTTTGATTTGATTTCCCTTCCACTGAAATGACTGTTCTGAACTCTGACCTTAATCCGGGATGGTTAGAGCAGCTGGAAGCACTTTCTTGACTATCTATCTATCTTCACACTTTATATTCTGTAGAAGCTCAGAGAAATTCTAAGTCTAAATGCAGTCTTTAAACATTGCTAACATTAACAGTTCCTGTCCATGGGGTTAATTAAATGTAAATGAGTGCTGGCCCTAGCATTCCCAACTTCATAATGACCCTGGGTCAGTTCTGTGAGCTTGTAGAGCACAGACATCAAAATATCTTGGCAAAGGCTGTCAATGGAAAAGATAAATGTTCTAGAGATCAAGAATATTGAGCAAGTCAGAGTCAATTCCAGTAACCAGCTGCTTAAAGACAAGAGCTATGCGTGGGAGTTCAAAGGTATGATATGTTGTTGATTTCACACACACACACACACACACAGAGAGAGAGAGAAGAGAGAGAGAGAGAGAGAGAGAGAGAGAGAGAGAACTAAGCAGGTTCTTTTTTAATTCTGAAGTCATATGATTTATCTCAAATGTATGTATATGTGCATACATATTTCTAATTCATAAATCTTTTTGTGTCACTTTTCTACAGAGCCAAAAGGCTTAGCGGAGCCCTTCTATGTCCATAAATATGCCAGGAATTGTATGTTCTTGTCTATTTCTTTTTCAGTATTGGAGATCAAACCCAGGGCTTATGCATGCTAGACAAACACGCTGCCACTGAACCACATTCCAAGCTGTTCCTGTCTTTGTGCATGCCATTTCTGTTCTCCAGAAAGCCTGCCTATTGCTGAAGCATCCTTCAAGTTTCTGTTCAAATGCCACCTGCTCCAGATAGCCTTCCCTGACTTACCCACACTTGCTGCTCTGAACTGCCTGCTTTTCTCCCAGAAAGTGAACCACGAGTAGAGGAAGATAAATTTTGGGACCTTATGGAGAAGGTCCAGGTATAGAGAGAAAGGGAAAAGTTGTGTATAAAACCTTCATAGTTAAAACTTATATGTTGCAGGGTGTATATGTCTGTCTCTCTGTCTCTGTCTCTGTCTCTCTCTCTCTCTCTCTCTCTCTCTCTCTCTCTCTCTGAGAGAGAGAGAGAGAGAGAGAGAAAGGTAGTATTTATCTCTGATTTTAAGAACCAAGAGTCATTGTTTAATTCCAGGATGAGAAGCCCTAAGGTAGCTTCCTGACAAAAGGAAAATTTCCCCTGAGTGCCCTCTTGTGGAAGTGCTGTAAGATCTGGAAGATAACAAATGTTTAAAAACAAACCTTGCCCAGCCTAAGAGTGGTGTTCTGGACTATCCTCTATCCTGGTTGGTCAAGAAGACATATGCAGCAAGACATGACCCAGAGCAAATCTGTAGCTGGTAGACCAGATGGTTCTTTAAGAATGCAGAGCGCTCAGAGTGAAGACTATGATAAGGAAGCACGTGGAGGGTGTGTATGTAAGAGGTGAAGAAGTGGTGCATGCTCACTAACTTTCTGTAGCACATCGTCATAGTCTGAAGAACACACTATCAAGCAAGAGTGCTATAAATTCTGCTTCCCTAGGCCATTAGCTCCTAACATGCCCCAAACCCCCTGCTGAGCTGTGTTAAACTACTGATCTCTCTCTCTAAGAACCCATGAGACTATAATTTAGAAATCTCACCAGGACAGTTCTAACCGATGGTGTTCACACATCTCGTAGTGGGTTGGATTTTGTAGAGCCATTTATATACTTTCCTACAACTAAGGTAACTGTGATAGTTCGAACATAAATAGCCCTCACAGTTTCATATATTTGAATTTTTGGTCCCCAGTTGTGAAACTATTGAGAAAGATAGAGGTGTGGCCTTGTCACTGTGAGTGGTCTTTGAGGTTTCAAAAGTCCATGCCAGACCCAGCCTTGCTCTCCCTCTACTTCTGGATCAGGGCTAAGCTCTCAGTTACTGCTCCACCACCACGCCTGCCTGCCTGCCTGCTGCCTGCTGCCTGCTGCTGCTGTCTGCTGCCTGCTGCCTGCTGCCATGTTCCCCACCATAATGGTCATAAATTAACCCTCTAAAACTATAAGGACGACCCCTGTTAAATGCTTTCTTCTAAAAGTTACCTTGGTCATGGTGTTTCATCACAACGCCAGTAACCGTATTAAGACCATGACTTTTATAGAAATCATGATTTCAGATATTCTAATTCACCATCCCTGTGAGAGTACCGTTTTGAGACCTTAATCCATAGTTTTTGGTCTGGAAGACATGGTCTTTATTTTCAAACATGGGAACTGCTGGCTGCAACTATTTGAACCATAATTATGAAACAAACCTTTCTTTCTCCTTCTCTCTATCCTTTCAGCTATTTATGAATCAGCTGTCTTTGTACCCTATGGATTTCCCTGGAATCCATGGCTTCCTTGTGCTTGTTTGTGAGCAACTCATGATCTCACGGCTGTGCAGGGGTGCATGCATTTTTGTGCATATACATAGCAGAAGCTGGCATGGTGTGCCTTCCTCAATTACTCTCCACTTAATTATTTTCTTTTGAGTCAAAGTCTCTCAACAAACTGGGAGCTTGCCTAGTTGAATACACTAGCTGACCAATAAGCCTCAGAGATCCTGTCTGTCTCTGCATTCCCCAATGCCAGAATCATAGGTACATGCCATTCTGCCTGCATTTTAAAATTTGGGTGCTAGAGATCTAATGTAGGTACTCCTGCTTGCATGGCAAGCACTTTTCAAGCTGAGCCAACTCCCCAGCCCTTGGGCAATTTTTGAGAAGGAAAGAAGGATGGCATTAGCCATGAAATAACTCTCCTGGGGCACAGTACTGACAGTCATTCCTAGAACAAATATCAGACAGCAGGAGCTACTATGGACTTCTTAGGTCTACTAACAAAATACTACAAATAAGAAGTAAGGGATTTGGAGCTTAAAGAGGTCATATGTCACTTAATTCATCTCCAAACCTGAACCCAAGTCTATCTGGCTTTAGGACTCCTCACTAATTTTCACAAGCTGAGCAGAATGAACTACATGCAGGTCTGCTCCAGAACTCATTTAAGTCCCCGAGTCAGTTATGTTGTCAGTAAACATAACATTTTAGGAGAAAATTCCATGCTTCAGAAAGTAAGTTAGCAATCAACATTTTCTACATAGCATTAACACCTCCCTGGATTCTGGGAAATATGAAATGAATACTGAATGAAATAGAATGTTTACTGAGTTTTTTGTCTGTTAGTTGTTTTGTTTTGTTCTAGAAGTTTCTGAAAGTTGTTTTAGGACTAAACTGGGTGGCCATGTATCTTCATTTTGTATTTTATAGATAACCTGAAGCATTATTGACATTCCTTCAAAGTCAGTAACAACTTGTTGGGTGTTTCAGGCCAATTGTGAATCTCTGAGTATTTGTCTAGTTTCACATTTATTGTTAAAGTTCCCTTGCAAATGTTGTATTGCCCTCTGAGTTCGAGACTACCTCAAATGTTTTGAGTGATAATGAAAGTACATTTACTGTAATGGAAAGGCATTTGATATAAAATAATTCATTTTCTTTTATCCAAGAGAATGTTTTTAAAGTAAAGTTTGTGTTTCACTGATTATGAAAGAAACACATGTTCATTGTTTAAAAAATAGGAAAATTAAAGACAGTATAAATAGAATTCATTGCTTATAGTCCTCATCCAAGGGTAACAGTCATGATAATAATAAAAAAAAAATACTCTGGAAGTATGGCATGCTTGTGTGTCTGTCACTGTTACCAAATATAATTTTATAGATTTTTGTAACTAAGGCTTGAGAAGGTTAAACAAGTAGCAGATAGTGAGTTCTCAATAGAACATTCTGTTTTTTCCTTGTTCCAAAGCCTGAGCTATCCTATATAACCACTATTAACATTGTAGTGTGTTTCTCCCTGGTCTTTGAGTGCATACTTTTTCATGGCTGAAATCATACTGTAAACACAAATTTCTACCCTCTAATTTCACTTAACATAATGGCTAAGCGTATTCTTGTCTGGCCTGGTTTTACCTCACTCTCTGCCTCTATATTCTACCTTCTTTTAACTTGCATGTCACACTTCAGCCGCACTAGCCTTCTGTCTGTTCCTGGAGCAAGCCATGAACACTTGTACTAGATGGACGTTTGCCCTAGCTCTTAGTTCTCAAATGGCAAGAGTTTCTTTTGTTGTTGTTGTTGTCTTCTTTTTCTCTCTTATTCTTTAGATTTCAACTTAAATGTATAGGTTTCCTCTGAACATTCAAAAATTTCATTCCAGCCTCCTGAGGAATATGTGTCGCCAAGGAGGTGTAAGGGTGTCAAACTTACTCCATCCTTGCCAGCATGATCAGATGTAAAAAGTCTTTGCAATTTCAATAAATGACTCAAATGACGTTTGAGCACTATAGGTAATCTAGGATGCATGTGCTTGCACAATGTAGAAGCTCTTTTTTATTTGATGGAGGAATGATGGCATAAAGTTGATGCCTGACTAGAGTTCCAGTAACACCCATGACCTTTTCTAGACAGGCAAAATAATCACATAGAACCTAAGCAGAGGACAATGGCAAAGAGAGGTACAGACTGACTCCATCTATAGCTCTCATAATCTGGATTACACTTTGTGAAGAATTCATTTTGCTGGGCCTCACAAGTAGCAAGAATCAAAAACAACAACAACAACAACAAAAACTAGGATTGTTCCTTGCCCCCTCCCCTCTATATCAGTCCCTAAATATGGGGAAAGATCAGTTCAGAACAAAATAAGAGGGTTACCTTGTCATAACTGATATATGCATGTCAAAATGCCAGTTCAGTATCATCTCCTGGGTCTGGAGAGATAAGTCAGCAGTTAAGAGCATTTATTATTCTTGCAGAAGACCCAGGTTTAATTCTCAGACCACATGGTGGCTCACAACCATCCAATAACTCCATTTTCAATACCCTCTTTCTACTTCTGTGGGTACCAGACAAGCACATGTGAGCAAAATACCTATACACACAAAATAAATGTTTTCTTTTAAAAAAAAATTTCTTAATAGGTAAAGTGCCATTTTATTTACATATAAAATTAAAAGATAACCTACATGTAAGTAACATTTAATGCATAGAATGCTAAAACCTTTACCTTCAAGGCCAAGACCCAGTAGAAAGCTGTTAAATCTAACTTTACTTAGGAGTTGCAAGCTCCTCCTGACACAGGTGATGGAGATCTTCCTTTACTGGCATTATTTAACTAGTTGTGAGAGGAGATGTTTTCATGTGTGTTGGTAAGTAGCTAGAAGTCTTCTTTGTGGTAGCTATGCATTTTGTCTTAGTCAACACATGTTGATGTCTTTTGCAATATATCTATGATAAAAAGATATCATATCAACTTTCTAGCTTGTTCCCCTTTCATGTTTTACTATTTTGGTCTTACTGGAGACTTCAATTTACGTGTGGTCCATGTTATCAACATCTTCCCCTTTTAACTTGCATTTAAGCTTCTAAAAGTCTGTGATTGAATAAATGGTTACTTACATTTTGCAAAATAGTTTTATGGTTTATATTTGGAAAGAGGCTTGCTAATTGCATAAAGGAACATCAAAGTCATGAACTGTAAATATGTAACTCTCTAGCATCTTATCCAAAATCAGCATGAAGATTTTTCCAATTTGGCTTTGAAAAACAAGTTTTAAAACAAGGTGTATGGGTATCTCTTTGTTTAGTTCCCTGGAACCATTCAACTCTTTTTCCTTTTTCTCTTTTCTTTTTCCCCCATTCACACTTCTGAAAGAATACACTAAGGACTCCTTTAGCATACTAATATAATAAGGATGCTTTTGTTGACTTCAAGGATCTTGGGAATTCTTGGGAAATGTTTTGGTGACTCTGCAATGGAATTAATGTTTTAAAGTCAGCAGCATGCATTCTATATAAGCTGTATTTTGTCTGACCCCAGCTTTCTGCTGTCCTGGGAGTGTTGCATCCCCACCCCCAGATAACTGGATTCTAGTCAGCGTTCCTTTGTTGTTTGCTTTTCAGAGAAGGAGAGCTGGATGTTATATTCTAAAAAGGAAGGGGACTGCTACAGTGTAAGTGCATTGTCTCAGGGATTCTGCAGATCCAAGGCCAGTCCTTCATTAAGGGCTTTCAAGTCACTCTTTGGCCTCTGCTGTTTCTCAACAAAAGGGAGAAAAGGGGAGAATCCTCCCTATTGTTTCCATTTATTTTTCCAAGAAAGAATGTCAGCATCCAGGATCAAGGAAGAGAATGGGCTTAGAGGGTCAATCAGTTATCTTCTGGGATGAAAATTAAAGAAAAGAAGCCCAGAGTTTAAAGATATTTATCATATATCTTTATATAATTATATATATATATATATATATATGTGTGTGTGTGTATGTATGTATAATATATATTCTCTAGGAACTTCTAGAGCAAGAGATTCTCTTCCTAGTCACTGTACTGATTTGGATCTTCCAAACAGCCAACCAGAAGTGTAATTCTAAAACATGGTTTATTTTAAATGAATGCGTTTTCCCATTAAAACCAGCTTAGTATAATGGAGAAACAGAGATACAGAAGGGGCTAACACGTTGGCCAAGGTAAAGAACTAGTTAGTAATAAGTTAAAGGCACTTCCCACTCATGCTTGCTACTCTGCTGCTTTCCACTGTCTCCTCCCAGTCTCCAGCATCAAAAGTTTTATAGCTTGACCTATAAACAACAGGTCACACCCCCATTACAACTATTAAATCGTGGCTAAAATAATCCATTGAGAATAAAGTTATTTTTATTTTTAGAATTCCACCTTATTGAAATGACTTAAAATGTAACCACATGAAGTGGACACTGAACTTTCTATATAAAAGGTTGATATGGATAGAATTGTGCACTTGAAATTCATGTGTTGAACCTCTAACTCCTAATGTGACTGTATTTGCAATATAGAGCTTCAAAAGGCAAACTTAAATGGGATCATAAGGATGGGGTGCTCTCTAATATGATTGGTGGCCTTAGAAGTAGAGTGGGATTTTTCTATCCTGTGAGGATACAGGAAGTAGGAAGAGGCTCCTCACACAGTAACTGGCCGGGCTGAACTCTAGTCTCATACCTCCAGCTTTCACAGTTGCAAGAAAATACATTTCTCTTGTTTGAACCACCCATTCTATGGCATTTTATCATGACAACCCAAGTTAACTAACATAAAAGGCTTTTGTCTTATTAAAGTTTTTTTTTCCTAGACAGACATTGCACTCCAATTATCCCAACAGGGTTGGGGGAGGGTGGAAGCAGTAGGGTTATGAGTTTGAGCCACCTTCGGCCTTGTCTCAAATCAACAAGAAAAAAACTGGTTCCTAGACCCAGTAGATATGCAAATTGAATGAGCAAAATTGGCTTATTAGAAACATTGTCTGGGCAGGTGTGGTGGTGCATGCCTGCGGTCCTGGTACTTGAGAGGTAAAATCAGGAGCACCAGGGACTCAGAAACAGCCTCAGCTACATGGCTAGATCCTGTCCTAAAATACCAAATTAAAAAGAAGAGAAAATTACTCCAATGATTCCCTCACTACTTCATGCACTTGTGAATGCTCAAGAACACTTGCTTTAATTGTAAGAAATAGCTTATTTTTGCCTAGAACTCTGACTCATGAGCAGACATAATGGTTGGGACCTGACCTGTCACTATTGAATCAGGAATGAAGGATATATTAGCATCACGATCTCACTGTGGCCAGAGACTTTGCTGAACTGGGAACTCATTCCTGAATTCCAGAAATCACTTGATTATACACTCACACGCATTAACATTTGTACAAAACATCTGACTCATCCATTAAGAGGTCTTCTAACTCCTGCTTTCTAACCGTAAACCAACTCTTCCCAGGAAATCTACAAAAAAATCTTCCAAGTCTCTCATCTTCCTCTGAACTCCCCGCTCCCCGCCTGCAGTGATGGTGTCCTTGCACTAATGGATTCAGCTGATGTCAAAATTGGAAACAAATATTTAACAATGCAACCTCGAACCAAGTAAAAGATCTAAAAATGCGCAGCCTCAAGTCTCATAAAGTTCTTTTAAAAATGAAAACAAACAACAAAAGAACTGCTGACCTGTGAGTCTCAATAGAGGGGTTATGATGCTTCCATAATGCTACCCACCAAATGCCCTCCACCTTCAAGGATGGACCGGCATCTTCAAACACTCAGGGTACTAGAAACCAAGAAAGAAAGTCACAAAGCTTTGTGAACTCGCATTTTCCCAAAGACCCTGCTCCCCAAGTCCTAGGCAGCAGAATAACCCATTAAACTTTGGCAAGTGGCCACAATCTTCAGATAGTGCTTGTAACTATCAGGTTCTACTTGTAGTTAGAAGTTATTCTGTGAAGAAGGCAGAATGCAGCCATAGCTCCATTTCACAGCCAGTGATGCTGACCCCAAGCAAGTATTGGAATCTCCATGACAAAGAAATTGAGCATCCTCATGAGAATGAGCTACCCTGAAAATGAATGAACTCAAGTAATATCTGGCATAGTGCTGAGTAAAATGAACTAGACATGGTCTCCAGTTTTACAGAATTCTCAGTGTGGTAGAGAGTAAATGCAGCAAGCTAGTTATGACAATGCGAAAGTGCTGCTAGCATGGGAAAGCAGTGGAAGGAGGATACCTAAGTTAGAGTCTTAAAAACTAGAGTTCAGTGGAAGAGATAAAGCATTGTTAACTTACAAAGTTTTTGACTATGACTCCAAGGTAATCTTTCTTGTTTCAGCAACTTTTATATAATAGTTTTATTAATTCTTTGAGATTTTATGCATATATACAGTGTACTTTGATCATAGTTATGCCCTATAATTCCTCCTAACTCATCCCAGATCCATCGTCTCCTAACTTTTTAAAATAATAATAATAATAATAATAATAATCATCATCATCATCATCCATCCACCAATCTAATTTGTGTTGTCCATGGATATGATGTCATCCATTGTAAAAACCACCAGAGATTACACCCTTAAAGAAAACTGGCATGTCCTCCCCAAAAAGCCATTAACTATCCATAGAACCTCAATTAGGGGTGACTGCCTTGGTCCTGTGCATGTGTTTTTCAGACAAGCATGCATTCATGAGTGCAGTGGTCCTGGTACATCTAGAAGACACTGTTTCTCTATGGTCTTCCCAACCTCTGCCCTTTACAGTCTTTCTGACTCCTCTTCTTCAGTGGTTCCTAATGGTGGGGAGAGAAGAGTGAAACAAATGTCGCATCTGTGCTTAAACTCTCTACAGTTACTTATTCTCTACACCTTAACTAGTTGTAAGCTTCTGAATTCAATATTATCCACTGTCCAAAGAAACTTCTCTGATAAGGTCTGCAAGATGTACTGTGGGTATAGAGATATGAATTTAGAAAGCAGTTTTGTTCACCCATGGGACCTATGAGCTCCCCAACCATAAGTCCTTGCTAGATTTACAGTCCCAAGCATATGTTCCTTCTATAGAGCGGGCATTAAATTATATGAGAAAATGGATTGTTATCTCCATAACATTCATGCCACCATGGCACCATAAGCCTCTCTTACTATACTGGTCATCATTGTACTTTACATGGTTCCAAAATGGGTAACACTATTGATGACTGTTTCTCCCAAAAGCCTGGACAGCACCTTCTGGCACTATGAAAGTTAGCCAGCAAGAAGGATGCTTCCTGGTCAGTACCAACTTGATTTTTCTATGTCCTATGGGCAACGTGCGTAGTGTCTTCAGCAATAAGGTCTTAACATCAATTTCTGGTAGACGACCAAAAGCAATAGCAATAGTCTGTATTGGTTTTTTGGATAGGGTCTCTAGAACACCTCTAACCAATGACTTCAGAAGAGTTTCTGCACACTTGGCACTGGACTTATTAGTTGACAACCTAAGGCTTCTGGGTGAAGCACTGTTCTCCCAATAGAGTAGAGTAACAGTGATTAGACTCTTTTTATATGAAAAAAAAAATATTTAATAAACTAAACGTTCTTAGTGTTACTTTTTCCTCCCTACCCCCTCCTCTGCCCTACCACTCATCCCTCTCCTTACTTAAGCATCTCTCCCAGCCTTACTTTTATCACCCTTCCCTACTCTCTCCCTTCATAGCACCTGATTTCTACTCCCCTCTCCCACTTCACGATCATCCTCTCCATCAACCATTTGGTACACTTTTTAAACTTCGGTTTAATTTCAGCCTTCTCTCAAGTGTTGGCTTTTTAAAAAGCTTCTCATCTTTTCATTTGTTAGAATGGCTAGGAAAGGGTGTTTCCTCAAAGTATGCTACAAGGCTGGTGAGAAGGGTGCCAGGTGCAAGGAGAATGGAGCTGTTTGCTGAAGCCACCTGCAGAAGAATAGCCAGATTTGGAAATTCAATATCCAAGGGATTTGTATGTTTAGGGGTCACACAAACTCTGGAATTTGAAGTCTACCATGTGAAGTACAGCAATCCTAATTTGATATTTGGGCATGAGAGAGGCAGGTGAGGATTGTGAAAGCTGTCCACAGGAAGGAGATGGAGGGGTATGATGCCAAACGAGTACTGAATGGCAAAGGTTAAACAGGTTCAACCATGGTTATGTATATCATTCTGGGCGTCTTGTATCTTCCTTTTAATAGTGATGGCATCTGCATGTCTCTGGTCCAATGTCATAAGGCTGAAGTGATTTTCTCATGAATAAGAAGCCTGATCTTTGAAAAGCTATGGCCTTCCCCACCACTGCTCCCTTCCCATACCCTTTTTTCCTACTTTTCCACACCAGTATATTTCACTTTTCAGGAGCCAGAAGTCCATAAAGAGAGTTCTGAAACACATTTGTGCTACTATGGCTTCTTCAAGACAAGGTGATGTGGAAACTCAAAAGCATTTAGTCTAGTGTTGCTGTAATTTAATTGAATATTAGTCAAGGTGGGCTAATAACTATAACAAATCTCAGAAGTGTAACACAGTTAAGGTCAATTCTTAATATGTGTCCATAGGAGACTATGCTCCACTCAGTCTTTCAGGGCCCTAGGTCTTTCCCAGCTAATGAATTCCTTGGCATTCTTCCTCATATACTCTCATATACTCAGGAGGCAGAGAGAAAGAAAAGATGGTGCATCATACACATGGTTAGGAGCCAGATTTAAGAACGATGTATCTTACTTGTAGCTCCATTCCACTGGTACACACTCAGCTTTGCTGTCATCTAGCTGGGTTACCAGGCAGAAAAGCAAACTGGATTCGGTGGTGGTACCTACTCCATGCTAAGAGTTAGCTCTAAATTGGCCAAACTATTGGAAAGGGGTGATTGATCTCACTATCAGTGAAAATGGATGTAAGAAGTATCCCGTGGCCCCCTTGTTTGAAAGTCTTTTTAGAATAGGTGAGGGTAGGAGGGACTCAAGATGGAAGAATGCAATAGCTTTCTCAGTCTCTGAGATTCTCTGATTCAACGAAGTAGCAGTCTCAGAGCTGAATTTCTGGTGCCTAAGCTGAGTTCCTGGAGTAGAAATAGAATGTTGAATCTCATTTTTTAAATTGTTCTTCTAGCTTGACGTATTGAAGATTTTTAGCACGCACACTCACACCTGGCTGCCCGCCACCTTCTGCCATTGCAGATATGCTTACAGGAAATCGTAAGTGGATCTGCTTCTGATGCTGGCAGCATCTTACTAAAATGCTTTTGCTGGCATCATGGAACAGGAGCAGAATTCAGCTGGGACCAATAATGAGGCTATTTAGAAAGTTCTCCCTTCCACCCCCTGACAAGGCAGATGTGATGGGGATTTTTCCACTCCCATTCTGTCGCCGGTGGCCGAAATTAGTTCAAGGCCATCAAAAATGTTTAGACCTTGAGAGCTGAAACCCAAGTCCCATAAAGAAGACAAATCCTCTTTCTCCTATCTAGCAAGAGAAAAAGAAACTCATCCCAGAGACTCCCAACACAGTAGTGTGTCACCACCTATTGTTCTATAACAGACCTAGAAAAATCACAGCCCTGAGTCGGTTTGGGATGGGGAAAAAGTATTGGCTTTCATTAAAAATGTTTCTAGGTAACATTTACAATGGCCTCCGCTTTCTTTTCTCCCTTGAGATAATGTTATAGTGAAACATTTTTAAGACTGTCTCACTTCTGCCATCACATTTTAAAGTTCACAGCTGTTGTCGTGTGAGATGGGTTTTCAGGCTATGTCCCTGTTTAATAGATAAGGCTACTTGAGGTCCACAGAGATTAACTGACACAAATGCAAGATTAGCACCCAAACCTCTGTACTGATGCGCTGCACAAGATTCTCACTGTACTTCACAAGGTTGTATCAGCTAATGCTTGATACGTGGTGAGGTAGGGAGTATCTCTATTTTAATGGACTTTATCCATCTGTTAATCCATTCACTCATATGTCTATCCATAAACTTTGTACCAAATATAGATACAGAGGGGGAGTCAGGATTTGCCTTTTCAAAAGTTTGTAGCCTTGTAGAGATAGCACATCAAAATAAACAATGACTACAAATAGCTGTACAGACCACATATAGCAGCTATATAAGTGGGAAAGAGGCAGAATTTGGTACACAATGGAGGCATGGTCATTTCTTCCTTAGGTGGTCAAGAAAGTCCTATAAGATTTGCCTGTTAGCTTGTTCTTAGGCCCATAGTGACCTAATACAATTCTCTGAATTTAGAGAATTGTTTTGATCTGATCCACATCATCTAGTCAGTTATGTATTCATTTATCTTGTTCTGCCTTTGCTTCATGACTAATCCTAGGCCCCGAGATCTAGTTCTAAATACTCAGGAATCCTGAACCGTGTCATATTCTTGCTGCATTGCCCAAGCTCCAAGCTAAGAACAGGACATTGTGAGTACCAAAAAGTGCGTGGTAACTTTAAAATATTCAGAAATCAAGCTGTGAACTCAAGGGAATGTTAAGAGGGTGTGGCTTGGAGAGAAGGAAAGAATTCAGACTCCCATTTAATTAGGTAAGCCAGCACCATGCCAAGCATGGAAGACATGGATGTTAAACAGAAACCTTGAACTTTCAGATGTTTCTAGATTACACTAAGGAATCCCTTTTCTCAAGCATTAGTGAAGAAAAGTGGTTGATACAGAAAAATGTGCTACTAGAGATTAGGAACACTAACTTAACACTCATGTAATAGGCATTTACTGGATGTGAATTCTATTCTAGATGCTCCAGGGACCCTAAGGATGAGGATGGTCTTTCCTTGGTGTATATTTCAGAGCAATTACCTTACCTATCCTATCTAACTAGCTGGTTGCAAGACTAATACAGTACACACTGAACATTTAAGGATTATAATTAGTCAAAAATAGATGTTTCTTCCCCATGGGTCTTTCTTGGTCTATGTATGAATAAACTGATAACAATAACAGTACTTGTATTATAGAATTATTTCATGTTAAATGAATGAATATAAAAAAATCTAAGGATAACACTTGTCAAAGCAAATGCTCAATAGGTAACTGTAGAATGTAAGAGCTCTTCATAAATGAAGTAGCGTTATCTATCGCTTTCTCATAATAAACATAAGTAAAGCAGCTATTGAGAAGCTTTGTCCAGGGAAAATTGCAGTTCTTAACTTATTTAATCATTGCTTATTATAAATTAGATTTAAGCCTCATCCTCCAAGAACTCAAGCTTAATAAAAGAGACAGATATGCAAAATAAGACTATGAATGTACACGTGTTTTTGTCAGCAAACAATCTCCTAGAAATTTGCTTGGTTGACTAGACATCTGCAGACCACTCAATGAAAATGTCAAGAAGACTTGAGTTCTGTAACCATTGTTCCCACTAACTGTGTCACCTTGAACACATACATAGGATCACAGAGCTTAGTCTTCATATCAAAATCTATTTCATCTGTAATCTAATCTATCTATCTTCCTATCTATTATCTATCTAAAACTACCTTAAACTTTGACTATCTACCTCCCAATTCTTTTTCAGTTAAAGAAAGAAACACAGGGTACAATGAACAGTGGAAACTGTTAATCCTGGAGATTGATAATCTATGTTTCATGAGTACCCAAAGAGAACTTGGAAAATAAACCCTTTATCTTGATCTTGTCTTGAATTGTTAGCACCTACATAGTCTTACCTGCAGTTTGATGAACTCTCATCCACTACCCACAATGACCTTTCTAAAATTCCACTCTAGCCACACTGCCTCCTTACTCCTCATTGACTCGTGTAGTGCTATCTAGAATGACCCAAATTGGTTTCTCCACTTATCGATGAGTTAATTGAGGTACCTCAGGAACTGTGAGACTGCTGATCAACATTAAGTGGGTGAACCTTTCTCTTCCCCTAAGAGAACAGCAGTATTTTATTTATTTTCATATTGGAAATTTTTATAAAATTTTTTCAGAGGAAAAAACACTCTTGCAAAAATAAATTAAAAATTCGGAAATAAATCTTCTAGATTTATAAACTGGTTATTACTTCTGCAGTGCAGCTATGCAGTCTTCTTTCTGCCTAAATTATATATACATATATGTGTAAAATACATGATAAATGCATATTCATTAATATACATATGTACAACTATGTGATTGTTCTATATTATTTAAAGACACCATTAACTGTTTTAAGTACTTGCATCACTTATAGTTTTTCCAAAGTCCTTGTTGAGTTGCATAGGCCATGCAAATATAGTTCAATGATTAATTCTCACACTACAAATCAGCAACTTTTTTTGTTTTACTTGTGGTGCTCAAGACTACTGAAATTGTCTGTTATTAAAACCCTCTCCAGCTATGGAAACATAAATCTGTGGGGTAGATACTCCATGTTATCTATACCAGGTAAGATTTTATACACACCACTCCTATCTTTATCAATGAAACATTGTCTCTGTTAAAATCCCATGGCTTCAGCTGAGTCAATTTGCCTCAGAGAGAAGCTTCTACTTTACAGTTTCTTGTTCTAGCCACTTGAGTATTTCTAGGAAAGAAAAGACATTACCCTAATTTTATCTAAGTTAAATTTTATAGCACTAGAAATAGATTCCTTTGGAAGGGTGAGTTCAAGTTATCTTTAGCATGCATCTATTTTCCTGTATTTCTAAGAGAGGTCATATTTTAGCCTGTTGTGGGAGTGTATTCATGGTACTTTAGCAAATATTTACCAAGTACCAACTATGACAGCCACTCTGCTTAACTAGCAGGAAACAAAGACAAGTAAGAATAGTCCTTGTCCTTGAGTGCCTTGAAAGCAGATGGGAGAAACAGTCCTGTAAATAACTGTGGTAATGCTCTAGCATGAAATCCATGGTGCAGGAAGAACAAGCCCTATCAAAGTTCAGACAATGAAAAAGCTAATTTTGCTTACTGAAGTCAAGGCTTTGAAGAAGAAATATGATTTTCCTGGAAGAAAAGCCATTCCAAATAGAAGAAGCAACAGAAACAGAAGCATGGAATAGAAGAGCCAAGAATTATGGGGAAAATAGATTGTCATGTCTAGAACTGTGTATTGGAAGTCGGTGTCCCAAGAGAGCCATAAGAGTTAAAGGAGAACCACATGGGAAAGAGCTTTGAATGTCAGACTTGACCTAAGAAGTGAAGTTCTTAAGAGGATTTTAATCCAGGAGAGTAAACAGAACCCAGGCAAACTACAGGAAACTAATAACATTTGACCTATACAAAATAATTTCATGTGTTTTAACCTGATACCAAAATACTTAGTGGGGTAGAAATGGCCCAGCAGTTAAGATCACTTGCACTCTTTCAGAGGACCCAAATTCAGTTACCAGCACCCATGTCAGACAACTCTTAAGTGCCTGTAAATTCAGCCACAGAGAATTTGACAGCACCCTCAGACCTCCACAGACACCCAACACAGGTGTACATACACAGTACATTAAGCAAGAAAATAAATCTTTTAAAAATACTTAACATGTCTGGGTACTTATTTGTGTGCTGTACCCATGCTTTATTTGGATGATCTTTTTACATTCTCACAAAATTATTATTGTTCTGAGTTTAAATATGTTTGACTTTAAAGTTAATAGCGTATCTATGGACTTGGTCAAAGTCCTGGTCCTAACTTCTAAAAATGGATGTTTTCAATTATTTTAACCAAACAAAATCCAGTTCCACATTTTAATAAAATATTTCCAATAGCCAGAATGGATATCGGAATACTATAATAGCAACCTGGTTCTTCATTTGAGGAAGATTTTAAATCTTCATCAAAAGCTTTTCCCCTTTATGCAACATTCTTAAGCTGTAAAATAAGTTGAAAAATCAGAGTTTAAAGGCTTGGAAGTTGACTCAGTAGGTAAAAGTGCTTGCTGTGCAAGTGTAAGGACCTCAGTTCAAATACCCAAGATCCATATAAAGCTGGGTGTGGTAACACACTCCTGAAATCCCAGAGATCTATGTAAAATGGGAGGTGGGATCAAGACTTTATGGTACAGAGCAGAGAGAGAGAGAGAGAGAGAAGAGAGAAGGGAGGGGAGGGAAGAGGGAGAAAAAGAAAAGAAAGAAAGAGGGAAGGGAGGGAGGGAAAGAGAAAGAGGGGGAGGGAGGAAAGAAGGAAGGAAGGAAGGAAGGAAGGAAGGAAGGAAGGAAAGGAAGCAAGGAAGAAACCTATCTTAAACAAGGTGGAAGTCAAACCCCAATACCTAAGCTTGTCCTCTGTACTCTATGTGCATGAGCATGCCCCATGACTAAGCATATGCACACACACACACACACACACACACACACACACACGAGTTAACTTTACCAAAATGGCAAAGATTGGCCATTCTTGAGGTTTCCTGGTCCTTCCCTGTATACTCTCTAGTGTAACTTAAAATGGATCTTCCTTTCATGAAAATAGATGGAGCAGCTTTTGTGCATAAAGTCCATTATTCTAGATTCTTTCTTCTACACGTGGGAATACACAAACGTGTTGAGTAGGTGGCTCAACTGGGCTGACTACTGATACTGCATGAGAGATGTAGGAGAATAGTCCATCTTTTGGTGCCCAGTGTCTTGGAATTGGCACATCTAAGTTGCATGGTCCAAGTTAATAATATACCTTTAAAAAGTGAAGAGGCCACTGAGACTGCTGTGCTTTGGGGTGTTTTGTTTCTTTCTGCCTCAAGGTACCAGTGCACTAGCAGACAATAACAAACAAATTTCAAACTGGAGTTTGTACTTTAAGTACAAACTTAAGTACCTTAAGAGTTTCAAAAGTCTTGAACAAGCTGGAAGCTTTAATGCAAGACATAACACATATATGGAACACATTTAGATTCACTGGATTTTTGGAGGCTAGGAATACTTTTTGAAAGCATTCTTATTTCACTGACAATGTACAAACTGTGGTGGGCATTGGTCACCTTATACTCCATCTTATTTATAATGAAGCAGACAAGCTATGTATCAAATCATGAAATTCCAAAATCCTAACTTGAAGCTAAATCGGTGTATTTTTGTGTTTTACTTGTATTGTGCACAGAACCTTAGGTTCAATGTAGCACAGAAAATGCCTAATGTTGACTTTAAACTCTGTGAGTTTAGCTATTTACTCTTCTCAGGAAAGGTGACATGATGGATAGCTAGATAGTGATTCTGATATAGACATGTTACAAGAGTATCATATCTTTTAAAATACCACATTTTAAAAGAATTGTATATAACCATAATTTCTGTAGAAACCCAAGATAAGTGGTTATTTGATTGTTTTTAATCATGTATTTAAGAATAATTTCAAAGTAGGACCAGGACTTTTCCATTCAGGGACTGAATGTTTGTAGGAGGCCAGCATCATTTTGGTTACCTGTAAAACCTCATAAAATGTTTACATGTAGTAGGACTCTGTAGCAAACAATTCTTAAGGGGTTGTAATGTTAAAACTTCTGCCCAAAAACCTTACATAAAAAATACTCATCTTCATTAAAGATGTGATCCTTTTCAAGGAGGTATTTTGAACTTGAAGCTGCTGTTGCTAAGGGGTTGCTAAGGCAAATGAGCTACTCAGCACTAAGGTGCAACTTTACTCCTCTGCTTAGAAATAGTAAAAATCATTCCCCCAGCTTCAGAGCCAAAGAGGAAGAAAAAGTAAGAAGGGTCAAGTGGAGAGTTGCCTCCTCCTGACAGTTGTCTAGCGCGACTCTCTTGTTTCTCACCTTTCCTTCCCTCTCACAGAGAAAGGAAGCAACCTCTTTGTGTGTATGAAAGTTGTACATGTAAACTAGGCCACTTAGCAGAGCATGGTTCTGTGAAACTAGAAGATCCTTGGCTAAGACACAAGGGAAGTGCCTGTCCATTGAAGGGAAAGCAGCTATGGTTACTGATCTAATACATCTACTGGTACTCAACCTCAGCAAAGTTTTTTATTTTCTTTAATAACCCAATGTTAAGAGTAAGTCAATACAAAGAACTATTCATTAGTGCATAAAGTACCAAATAATTGTGCCCTCAGCATTTTGTTCATAAGTTTGTCTAAAATATTTGGAATCAATAATTTATGTTCTTTTATTGAGTGCCCATCATATCCCAAGTACTGATTTTCTATGTGCTGGGGTTCTAAGGAAATAACATACAATTTCTACCATGCAATCTCACAGTACAGCATAAAAATAACAATGTGCTGTAATTCATTGAATACAGTCTATAACAGAATCGTTGAAATAGTACCAAGGCTTGGGATTACGTTCACAGTTGAATTTTTTTTATAAATACATGTATAAAATATCTTGAATGGTAAATGCCTTCAGGTTTTAGTAAACATCCAAAGATCAGGCACTTTCTGATCTACTTCCAGTGACCAGAAAGCATACACACAACATAACAGTGGGCAACTGTGATAGTCTCAGTTTTTTATAGGTCAGGGTCTATCATCACCTGGTGGCAGGATATTGAAATTGCAGTCCAAGCCTTAAGCATGGGCATTTTTGTTTATGCCAGTTGTTACTACCTACCATACAACTCAGGAGATGTCAAAGACATTACTCTTAATGTGAACTTTTAAGTGTAAAATAGTACAGAGAATAATATTTAAATTTATTTAGACGTACACTCTTAAATGGAAAGTACTATATCGATGCTATAGTAAAAACATGTGGGCAAGTTGGGAGCACATATTATATATGAAACCTAAAATTGCTTCTTAATGGTCATATGATCCTCAGAAAAACACTTAAATGTCCTGGTAATTTATTTCTTCATTTGAAGTCTCAGGGTTGTGAGATTGATATTTATAAGTAAAGCATTTTATGCAGTATTTGACACAAAATAGACACTGTGATTTTTAATTATTGTCCTTTTACAACAGTGCTTCTAAATAAAGGTCCTTGCATTCATCATCATATAATCATGCTCTGTTTATAGTTTTAAAATAGGAGCAGTAACGATGGGTTCCTTGGAAGGAATATGGCTAGAATAGTCTGGCTGTTAATATTATTTTCCAACTCTCATTCACTAGTTTTGTTCTGAAACAAAATATTATAGCTTTACTGGCAAACTTCTATCATTCTTTAAAACTTTGCCCCAAATGTAGCATCTCCAGTTTATACTGTCCTTTGACATTCTCCCTAGGACTCAAAGCATGCAAATCAAAGTTGTTCTCCAGTTGAGTCGTAAGTTCCTTGAAGGCGAGGACTGCAATTTGTAGTTATTTTTCGGGTCTCACATTAAGAATTTAGCACTAAACTTTACCCACATGACTAAGTAAATGTTTATCTGCAGTGAGCATGGAAACTGGGAGAGTCCATTTAAACCCTTAGTAGCTATTACTGTGTTATTATTATCCAATTGTTTGAAGAGTCATCATATCATACATTCTTCAACAAGATTTTCTCTTGAAGCAACTACTAACTTATTCATTCCTTACATTCTTTATATTAGTAATAAAAGACTGCCATGTAGGATACTATCTCCACCAAGCCTATGTTTGTTTTCAACACTGGCAACAAACTTTAAGAAAAGTATTGTGCTTGTTTTACAGATGAGGAAGCTAAGAGTAATGAAGCTTTTCATTCCCAAGGAACTGTTCAGAGAACCCTAGATGGGTTGAATGAATCAGGCCTTGGGATAGTATGTATGTAACTATTGATCTTCTCTCATTGTATGTATGTATATATATATATATATATATATATATATATATATATATATATATGTGGGTGTGTGTGTGTGTGTGTGTGTGTGTGTGTGTGTGTATTATATATATATGTATACACATATACATATGTATATGCATATATATATTTTGATTTATACATAAATTAATATATAATATATTTATATTTAATATAATATATTGTGTGTATATATGTATATGTTTGTGCTGTCCACAAATGAGAACATAGAAGCTAATTCAACCAATGATCATTGAACTCTTCTAAACATAGAAGAGGAAAATAAAGGTATACATGAGAATTCTGCCATTTGGCCTTTAGGAATTTCTGCCTTCCAGCTTTAATCCTTTGTATCTTCCCCATTCCTGATTTACAGCCTTATCATAGATTATAATGAGACAACTGGAGGACATACCTGGCTAAAAACATAGCAAACAAATCTGTTGGTTTTTTCAGTTGAAAAAAATTAAACATGCCTTCTACCCTCCTTTTCCTTTCTCTTCTTGATTGTGTCCATCTTTTTCAGTCATTCAGCGTAAGTGTATTGTTCCATAATGGAGGAGAAAGCTTACTTTTAAATAAGGAAGACACATTTCTGAGTTCTGCGATGTTCTGGGATGTTGTGCATGTCAGGTGCCTAGGACATTGTTTAGTGTATGGTAAACCTCTGGTACAAGACAGCAATTTTATTCTCATTTATAAACCCTATTATTTGTCCCTCCTCCCTTCTCTCCTCTCATTCCCCTCCTTACTCTCCTCTTTTTTTCTAAACTGGAAACCTCCTTGCCTTTTAAAATACATCTATTTCATTATCAGCTGCAAAATTATAGATGTACCTAGACCTTTTTATAACACATTGAATTACGTTCAGAACAGAATTAAGCAAATTAAACATTATATCCTCCAAGAGCCTAACAGCTACCCCAGATTTCATCACTTGCTGTACTTTATTTTTTTACTTAAATTTAGACAAGTGTTTTGTTGCTTTATTTTTATTTTCTTTTTAGTACAGCTCTTTTGAACTAATGTTAAAAGGTCTCAAATCCCTTAATGCAGGGATCTTCTGAAATCCTTGTGTGTTTTTCACACTGACCCTGCAGAGTGTCATGTGCTGGGAAGAAGAATATATCACAGAAAAGTCAGAATGTTGCTACACTAAATTCTGCCCTTTTTAGAAAACTTCCTATATAAAGCAATCTTATTATCCTTTGCATTTCTTTTCCAGAGAGTTATACTATTTTTTGAAAAGTGTAGTCCAAGGCAAATTTGAGAAGGCAAACATGCCTGCCTCTGGAAAGCAGCCTACATTCAGAAGCCACTCAAGGATGAGTTTTGGAGAGTGGATGATGGTGTATAAGTCTGCTCTGGTCAGTTTACCTGCACAGGTGAACTCTCAGCAATTCAAGTAGCCCAGACATCTGTTAGTCATGCATTCCAGTCAGTAGCACCCTCCTGCAGATTATAGTAGATATGCCATTTAGGAAGGAGAAAGGCATCAAATCATCAGATCATATATCTTTAAAAAAAATTCCACAGTGAATTTCTAATCCTCTTGCAAATCTGTGTCAGTCTGGTGCATCTTTCTTGCCTCAGCGATATGTGTCCACTTTCCAATAAAACTGATTTAATGTTTCTACTGGGGAAAAATGAAGAAAACCAACACCATAATTCAACAAAGGAAAATTAAGCTTTAGATTTGTATCAAAGATTTTAAATATAGTATCTCATTGTCTGAAAAGATTAATTATATTGTCTATAAAGACAGAAACGCCAACAATTTAAATATTTTGTTTTGAAAAGGGAAAAGGATAAAAAGAAACTGAACCACAGGAAAATGTCAGGTCGCAGTCACTGATGATGCTATTTAAATGGTACGCCATAATTCTATTAGGACAGAGCACATGAAATTCCAGATTTCTACATGACAGTGAAGGAGAACTAGCAATTGTGTGTGCCTGTGTGTGTGTGTGTGTGTGTGTGTGTGTGTGTGTGTGCACGCGCACGAGAGGAGAGAGAGAGAGAGAGAGAGAGAGATCCACCTTCCCTCACCATTTTGCTAATTCAATTGAGGAACAAGAAGAGATAATCTGGACAGCCAGAACAGGAGGCAAGGTCTGCAGCTGTGCTCGGGGGACTGGTGTGGATAGAGGCACAGACTGACTTGGAGTTTTGTGTGTTGCACGTGAATGCTCTGGAACTGCCCTAATCGACTGAAAATGAGCCAGCCACAGTCATATGGAACAGGTCTGTTTAGCCACATCTTTCGGTAGCATGGCAGATGGTAGACCGTCAATGGGTGGTATTGATTGGCTGGATTTGCCTTAGGGTAACAAGACTATGGGTCTTTAAAACCCCCGCTTCATCTTATTTTCCTTTGTGCAGCTTCGTACAGTAGTGGTTTTCTCTTTTCTCTGCCCCAAAGCCCTGACCCTTAGCATTTCCTTTTTCCTTTTTGAAATCTAAAGTCTTCCTTGGTAATCAAGTTAGAAAGGTTACCTTGAGATAAACACTCTTTAAATTATCACCAAGGCAAGAAAACTCGAGAATATTTTATTTACTAGGCTGATTACATTTTAATGTTTGAAGAAAGTGACATTTTTTAATTAGTGTTTAAGACATATGGTGAGTGTACAAATTAGCTTATTTCATACAACCAGAGTTTGATGAGAGCAACTCCTCCTTCTCACTCCCCAGTTAAAAATTGTCACTTGAAACTTAATATATGCAAGGAGGTTAAATGCTATTAAATGATGCAAACTTGACTTAAAGATAAAGGAGGCAGTTGCTATCTTGTGTGGCTAAATGCTGCTTGGATGGACTGGAAAAATACAAGAATTGGCATTTGTGTCTCCAGAGATGTGGAAGTTCAGAGCTTCAATATTGTCCAGCCAAGAAAAACAAAAATACCAGGTATGTGTGTGTCTGTGTGTGTGTGTGTGTGTGTGTGCGTGTGTGTGTGTGTGTGTGTACACCACGCACGCGCACACACACGTGTTGGATTCTGATGTAGACACATGGGAAAGTAAACGACATGTGCTTGCTTTGTTATTAGTAAGATTCTTCTTAAGATGTGGCCACATAACAATGCAGCTCTATATCCTTATATTACCCTCTTCTCCATCTCTGGGAGATTTCAACTTGGGGCATTCTCTTTATTCTTGGCAGAAGATCAGATTAATTGGAATAGAGTGGTACAAAGAAGATGCCAAGTTAGGTACACCTCCAAAACAACATCCAGCAAAAGTGTTCCTCTTCAGGGCAGATCTTAAGAGGCAAGAAGAGCTCTGGCTAGAGACAGGTGTCTGATTTGAGCCTGTGGTTGTTTATAACTGGTCATATGATTGCACTTTTTTTTTTTATTAAATTAGTTGCTTTATAAAACATTGCAGATGTCATAATTGTTAACATAACAATTTAAGACATGCTTAGTTTTGGTTTTGCCTTTTGTTTTTTTTAATGTCAGTTGAGACGATATCAAATAAACTTAGAAGAAGAGTTATACATTCAGCTCTTGTCTCTGATTTCTGTGCATTTTGTCCACATAGCATACACACATCTGAATCCAGTTTTCATCGCACGTGAATATTTCTCTCATTATAGAAAGAAAATACTTTCATGGACTTTTTAAGTTCTCCCTTTCTCAGGATTATTTGTATTTTCCTCATTCATCATTTGCAGAATGAAACAAGTCTTGTTTGTGTTTCATTCTTCACAGTTCTTATTAGAATTGTTTGGTAGTGTTTTGTTCTGTTTTGTCTCCTTGCTTTAAAGTCAAGAGGAAAAAATTATTTACTTAGACATAATACAGTAGAGACAAATTTGCCTGTTAGGATGCTGGTGTTTCACAGTCTACACCTAAAAGCAATTACATGGAAAATGCACACACATACACAAAATCTACCTTTTAAGTCGCTCTATTTCCATCTGAGCACTCTACCCACCTGGTGGTTATATAGTGAACTGTTACTTTAAAGAGTAGTTTAAACACCAGCCATGTTTGGGGCAGGCTGCTCTTGCAAAGAGAGCAGTGCATGTAACAGGAGGCTACTGTGTGAGAGATAAGGGGAAAATTCAGCTCACTGACTAGAGGTTTTAATGTGCGAACTCTGGGGAAATAATATATTGACTGTTCCGTGGTGCGCAAGAAAATTGAAGAACCCTTTGCAGACGGAGTGCTTTGCAAAGGATTCTATCTGTTTCTCTTAAAACAAAATCTGTGGCAAGATGTTTGAAATCAGCAGGACGCTTAATGCTGCTTTATTAAATAATGAGGTAATATTTTGTCACTTTTTTCTGGGCAGCATCTGTTTTTACCCCCTCCCCTCATTTTTCCCCTATGTTTATGAAAGGTTCTTTTCTTCTTCTTCTTCTTTTTCCTTTCCTTTTTTTTCCTCCCCCGCCCCCCCTTCGTAGAAGTCTAGAAAAATAATTCATGCTTCTCTTTCTGTTCTTTGCTTTCCGTGCTTTTGGAGAATTTGGCTGTCTATGTTTTTTTTTTTTTTTTCCTGTTTCCTAGCCCATTGTGCCACGTAAGGCTTCTCCACTGTGCGGAGTAGGTAGTTATTAACGCTGAATTGGCTTCTGGTACAGTCCATCTGGACTCTGTGTGGGAAAGCTGGCTGCCGGCGACTGAGCTGAGATATCTGCAGCCTTTGGGATGTGTGCATGGTGGCGAGGGGCTGCCCGATATGGGATTACTTCTTTTAAGGGAAATTGTTATTAATGAGTCAAGAAACTGCTCATTTATGGTAAGAGGGACACAGCGGCGCAGTCAGCCCCACAGCGCTGGGATACCGGTTTTTTTTTTTTTTTTTTTTTTTTTTTTATGTTGCCTTAGCTGCCTGAGTGAGACAAGTTTCTTTCTGTGGTGGTGGATTGTAGCAGAAAAAAAAAAAAATCATGCATGACTGAGAGACTCGCCTGCCTGATTCTTAAGATAATATATTGAGAATCTGTTGCTTTGCAAATGTCACACCACTGATGTAGCGGTCAGCCCCTCACGCTGAAAGATGAATGGTACTATTGGAAATGCGATAATAAGGTTGACTTTTCCCAACAATAGGATTCTGCCTTTGTCTTTAGAGAAAAGGCCTCTGAGGACATTTGTGCATTTGTTTGAGGATTCCTTTGAAAGACTTTAGAGTGGAGGTTTTTGCCGAAGTGATCAATATACAAAGCGCATGGATTTTTGGTTTTTCAGCATAGCAATACCAGGTAATTTTTTTATGGTACAATGTACGGTTACTATTTTGGAAACATGGCTGGAATGTTTTTGAAAATATCTAATGTTAATTTAGGGCTCCATGAGTATACTGTGATTAATATGGATGAGGAAAAAAAAAAAAAAAAAGAGGTGCTAAAAATTTCACCTTTCATGACCTGCATAGAAACATCAGGTAAATATTTTGTTCCAATAGAGCTGTTTGCGTAATTGTCAGAATTGTGTCAATATACTCCTCCAATATTTTGATATTGGTGAGATACATGCAGGAGGGTTTTGGCTGTCAATTTGGGACACGCAGACCTATCCTATATGTGAATGTCAAGCTGTTTGGAGCATTGAACCTGGGGATTCATCCTTAGAGTGCAGTGCAGCAAGTGCTACGGTTCCAGTGTGACTCACAGGATGCATCACGCAGGTGCTAAGGAAGTCATTTTAAAGTTCACTTCCTTCACTGTTGTTCTACCTGAAGGGCCCGCAGAGCTTCGTATTCCTACTCCTTCTTCATATTTAAAAGCTGAATTTATTTATATTTAAGCAGAAGGATTTACATCATGTGCCCAATACATTGTTCCATGGTACATCTGTATTTTTCATAGAGTGTGTAGATGTATGTTTATTGCCTGTGTTCATGAAGCAATGTTTTGAAAAGAATTGTTTTGACCTTTAAAAATGAAGGGTTGTATTTTTCTTTTCTAACAATTTTTCACCAACTCATTCACGCTTAGACTCTGAAGCCCAGAAATATAACTTATTTTGACCTGTGGTTCCACTATTCCTAGTCTAGCCCACTGTCAACTTCAGGCAAAAATTAAACACTGCGTTGAATATTTGTTACCTCTGTGCATTTATTGGAAAAGAAGTTTATTAAACTGTGAATTAAATACATGGGGTGTTACCCTTCTTCATAGGTATGAGGCAAAGGGTCTCAGGTAAGCCACTTAAAAACCCAGGCCCCCAAAATTCCTTCCTGTAGTTTTGCAAGCATAGTGATACAGGGATTATGAAATGTGTCCTATGAGCATGCAGTCTATATACATTCACCACATACTTGCTAAATGTCTCTTTGTACATCTTTTAAGAAGACAGGGGCTGGGGAAAGAAGTGAAGAGAGAGGCAAATCTCCTGTTCAGTTGAGCAAGATGAGTGGCCTGCACAGGTAATAAAAATGAGGCTGTTTTATTTCAGAATCCTATTTTACCCTCACCACAGTAGGGAAAGCAAATGGGAGTATGTTTTAGTCAATTTTTTAAAAATTCAGAGCATGCCCCTAAGTTGAAAAATAAATTCATTTAAATAAATCATTCATCACTCTCTGTTTGGAAAGCTCATACAGAAGGCAGAAAGGTAGAAGCTGACAGCTGCCCTCCTACTACACCCCCCCCAGCTTTTTTTTTTCTTTTCTTTTTTTTTTACTCTTAAGAAATAGTTTTTAAGGCAAAGTTAAGTGAACCCAATTCACTCAACAAGCTTAATCCCAAACTTGAATGCTTTTGAAAATATTGGTCATGTTAGCTGCAAAAAGCAAGCACTACTTACAGAAAACCAGCGATACTGGGAAATAATAAAGTTAAAATGTAGAATTATTAGCACATTAAAGTGCTTTTGTTGTATCTTTAAGCCTAGAGGCAGATCATTAAATATGCATTTCGCTAGAAAGCAACTGTCAAGAAAGATAAGGTGGTTGAAAATACTCTCCACAGAAAAAGCCCTCTATTAGAGGGCTGGGCTCCTGTATCCCCCAGGACCAGGAAAGGAAGGACACTCCCACTGTGAAGGTTTCCAGTCCTCCAATGACCTGCAATTGTGACAGGACTTTTTTGAGCTGGAAGAAGGTAAAAGGTAAAAAATACAAGCATGGCTGTTGTTGCTTCAGCCGGGCTTTAATTACCAGACACAAGAAGCAGTTCAGAAATCTGGTCTCTGTTGTTGTAGAGGTCACCAGATCATTAACATCGTCAATCTGGCAGTAGCTAATTTAAATAGCACCTGATGTTGCAACGCCTCCCTTCGTTTCCCCAGCCAATCAGAGTCTGGCTTCAGCTGACAGATGGTCCCATAAATGGATGTAAAAAGGGGAAGCTTCGAGCCAATTTCAGCAAGGCTCTGTTCAGTTGTTCTTATCTACATCCTAGAATCAGGGGTTTCAGCTCACTGCGCCTTTTCTTCCTCTCATTTTTTTTCCCTTTCTTTCCCACCCCACCCCCTCCCAATAATAGATTTACTTTACAATCATCCACACTGTGTTCTGTGGATCTTTAATATATATACAATATATATTAAATATATATTGTATATATATAACAATAGTAGTCAATTTTTAAGTATATCCTGAACCTTTGCAAATTTTAAGAGAAGAGTCGAAGCGCTGCAAGACCCAATATTTGCCAATAAGAATGGTTATGGTAGGTATGACTAGATATATAATCTGTTGTTCGTGTTGCTGGAGGGAAGACAAGCGTCTACACCTTGGCCAGTCTTAATGCTTGCACGAGAGTTTAGTTCTCTGCTGCTCTTTGGTTCCTTCATTTACTATATCTTTTGTGTAGCGTGCGGGTAGGTCCTTTTTTTTTGAAAAGCAGTGGGGAGAGAGATTGTCATTTTTAACAGGTCGTTGTCAGTTTTCCCTTCCACATAAAAGCGGAGGGTGGGGATGGGCTGAAATAATTGCTGGTTTGTTGAAAGAGATTCTATTACTTGAGACCATACGTGGGGGTGGAAGGGGGTTTCTTTTGTAAGAGAGAAGAGATTTGTCTACATGCCTGGGATTTGTGGGGCATTGGGTGGATGCAGCAGGGTTAGGAATCTCTCCATTTCTGTGCTGGAAATGTAACCCTCGAGAGGCAGCCCCTGGATGCTGAACGTTGAGATGGGCAGTTGTGTTTCTGGGGACTGCGCAGTCAAAACGGCAAAGAGAGTGATTTATTTGGGCTTCAGTAAACGCTGCATCTTGTATTTCAAAGAGTTTCCTGTCATGACCTCATAAAAAGAGGAGGCGGCTTGTATGTGTAGCGGTGCCTGGCGTGTTGAGTTGTTGCTTCCTTCTCTGGGCAGCAGCTCTGTAAGAAGGGAATGTCAGCTTTTACATAACGCTCCTTTCTGCTTTTGACACACTGTGTGAGGGTCCATCTTCTGATCACAGATGGAGTGGGATGGCTTGAAGATGGTAAGTGAAAAGAAGAAGGCAGCTTGGAGGTTCCAGCCAAGTGTGTGTGTGTGTGTGGTGTGTGTGTGTGGTAAGGATGGTGGACTGCATCGTAAATCACTGTTCTGGTGTGTGTGTGTATATGTGTGTGTATTAGTATTTCTTTTTCTGAAATTCAGAATCTGCCTCTAAGTATAATGGCATTGCATGCACACAAGGTATATACTGTCTCTTCTTCCATCAAACACATTTTAGGGAAGCAAGGTTGGTGTCTTTTTTAGACAATCACAATGTCACCGTCACTGTTGGCTGACGTGTCCACCGCCTCTGTGAGCCTTCAGCTGAATTACACGACTGTTAAAGTTAAAGGCACATTTCTTTTTCAGTCTTCATGCTAGGAGTGATGGAGAAGGCTGGGAATGAGGGGTGGAGGAGGTGAGATTCAGTACCAGCAGATGCAATTGTGAAACAGGACTTTGAGATGGGGAAGTGGAAAACCTTTCTGCCGAAGTAGTAAATCTATTTTTAGCATCGTCTTTTTCTGGAAAAAGAAACAGGGAAACTCCTTGAGTGCTGTTCCTGTCTCCTGGTGTTGACCCTAAAGATATGGCACAAAATGGCACGAATAGATGCCATGAGTGCCCACTTTGACTTTGAATTTTCACCAGCAATATATTTTAGGGGATTTGGGGCAGGGTAGTGGGGAAAGCTATAAATTCATTTAAAAAAAAAAAACAAAAAAACAAAAAACACAGAGAAGCCCAAGGAGGACTTTTCACTCTGCATAGATGTTATAACAAAGCTGTGGTCTTTTTCCCATTCTTAGAGGATTGCCTTTGTCTGGCTGCTTGTTTTGATGGGTGTAAAACAAATAAGATTAGACCGAGCAGCCCAACTGAAAGCGATAGCTGGGAGGAAAACCCAATGAAAGGTTGCCGGGGAAACGAACAGAGGAGAAGCCGAGCAGGGAGCAGGTGGCTATCATGAGAACACACTGCAAACAGTGTAAAAAGGGAGGAGTGGGGACAGGACCTCGATTATCTTTGCTGTTCTTTGTGACTAGCCCAACTTTAATTATTCTTCATAAATAGGTGTTAATTACATTTCTAACTCTGGTTTACAGTGATTTTTCAGATCTATTTTTAAGCATCTGTTCAGTCTCTCCTCTTTTTCTTTTTGTTTGTTTGTTTAAAAAAGAGAGAGGAGGGGGAAGGGAGAATAGGGTCTCTCTGTCTTTCTCTCTGTCTTCCTCTCTTATTCTCTCTCTCTCTCTCTCTCTCTCTCTCTCTCTCCTCTCTCTCTCTCTTTCTCTCTCTCTTTCTCCTTTCCCTGCTGTGAAATTGTACGTGCAGAAAATTACAAGAAATCTTGTGAGACCATTTGAAAAAATGTAAATTATAGTGAATGAAGTTGACGGAAGCTTAATAGTGAATTCCCACCACTGATAGGCTCTGCAAATGATGTCTCTGAAATTTCCAGCAATTATTCACAGGAAAAATTTAAGTAGATGGGATTTATGCTAGCCAGTGATTTTTGTGTTAGGTGATACTGGCATTTTTACTACATTGGATGCTGATACTGTAGTTTCAAAGAGTTCATCGAATCTCTCATTTTAGATCCGGTGTATAAATACATGTCTTTAGAGAATAATAACTGAGCAACTCTTTCCTCCATTGCCCGTTCCTCTGGCCACAGAATCCATCCATGCCCTTCACTTGCAAGTGCATTTGGTCTTGGGTCTGGCTTGGCATAAACTGAGTGAAAAGGTGATCTTTTGTAAGTGTTTCTTAATGTTTGATGGGACCCAAGCACGCTGAGTGACAGGCATCTCTCACTTGTCTCTCTGAGTGCTTGTCTGAGTAGTGTCTTTTTCCCAGTGATAGTGGGTCCGACCAAAAAGGACTAACAGAGAGCGTACCTGAGTGAATCAGAGCAGCATAAATAAAACCTGAAATAGTTCTCAGTTGTGGTATCTTCCTGGTGACAATAGAGATATATAATCGGGTAGCTAATTTGAAGACCCAAAATGCAAAATTAAGAAACTCAAATGTATTGCAAGGGTGGGAAACATAATTGCCTTTATTGAAAATCCTCTTAATTCGTTTTCTCTCCATTACAAATCTCCACCATTGGCCCCACCATTTTTTTCCTGTCAAAATGTTTCTTTTTGTTTTGTTTTCTAGTTGGGGGAGGTATTATTTTGGTTTTACTCTTAAGGTAAAAAAATAAACTTATATTTTTGTCCTATGCTTGAACCTTGTTTTTCTATTTTTAGTGCATAACATATATGCACTAATATAATCTATAAAAATAGAATAGTTTTTATTATCGCTAATAAAGTTTAATTTTTTGGCAGGTTTTAGTTAGGGAAAATGGTTTCTATAAAAAGTGTAAACTTAGCTTGGTTATGAAAAAAAGGCACATAGCTCTGCTGCTGATCTTTCTTGCTTCTTTGTTTTAAAAAATATTAATACCTACTACCTGCATGTGGAGGGATATCCTGATGGAAGCACAAGGCCGGATGTGCAATTATTATGAAGTAAAAAATCTGGATGGAAGTATCGCTGCAAAAACATTGATTATATCACAGTTTCCAATTGCCTCCGTGTTTCATAGTAATACATTGATTAAATCAGATGGTATTTTTTTTTTTTTGGAGGAAACAGAGCAAAGGAGAGTAGGGAAAAAATTACTCTGAGATCATGTATTTATACTGATTTTAATATCTCACTTAAAAACTTATGCATTTATTTGAGTCTTAGTTCTATTCATTCCTAACCAGCATTTATTCAAGTCATCCTCTTGGTAGGACTAAGATGGGCTTGCTGATGTCTGATGGTTTGCACAAAGCCTTGAAACTTTTTAAATTCTCTTAAGGACCTTTCTTGTTTCTTGTAATATTGGGATTTTGTTATCAAAGCAAGACCAGATTATTTTGAGGTATTTATAGCCGAATATTTTAAAAGAAAGACATAGAGTATGTGTATTTTAGTTCCAGATTCAATATTGCTAAAAGTGTTTGAGACCTGGTCGACTTCAGATATTTTAAATTTAGGGTTTCTATTCGTAAAAATGGGTCTGACATTTGAAATCTAAAATCATCGCATGAATGGTACTTGTGTACTTTGTGTATGTATGTTCATTGTCTCTAAAAGGATTTGTGGATGAAGTGAGGTCTTTTCTCAAATCAGAGTTACTATGGACAATGAAAAGGTTTTCCTCAGAGTAAATCCTTTGCTTTGGTCTCTTCTCTCTGCACTTAGCGCCTTTCTGTGGTTGAATTCTCTTCCTAGACAAAATACTATCCCTCTATAAAGAGGCATTCTGCTTCATTTAGCCTTTGTTTCTTTAATACCTTATTTTCATTAAAAACAAAAAAGAAGAAGAAGAAGAAACAAATTGTCTGTGAGTGCCACAAGTAAGGAATGGCGGCCGTCTTGATAGAGGTCATTACATATGGACAGAACTACTTCAGTCTTGACAAATTTCTTCATAAGTTCCAGTGATCTGTGGCTACCACACACTTAATTTACATGCTCAGACATTTATTACGTACTTTTTATTTTGGTGAGCTAGTCATCGATTACTAGACATATGAGTATATGCTGGCAAATGCTGCAATGCAGTATTTTTCCCAATGTCATTGGGAGTTTGGGGGGTAAGAAGGGACATAAACACTCTCACGCTTCTATCTTACTGTCTTGCAGTTGACGGGTGGTGGGCAGAATTAGTTGATTCCCTATGGAAGGGAGCAATGTCAACCTTTCATTCCTGACTCTCCATCCCGTCATGCATTTGATGGATATGGGGTGGTAGTATCTGTATTTTTATGAATCCCTGCGTCTATCTTAGCTTTTCCTTATTTGGTGTTAACCAAATGTGTAAACATTTACCTGTACATGTATATGGACCTATAAATGGAAAGAAAACTGGAGTAGGCTGCTTTCCTTAAGTACTTTATTTTCTTTATTAATTCTAAGAATTCTCTTATTAGAAAACATATGAATTTTCTTATATTTATTCAAAAAGATGTTGAAGCTCTACAGACTTCCATTAAAAGCCAGACACTTTCTGTACCAACCACTTGAGGAGCTGTAAATGTGCAAATCCTGAACTATGCTTGTGAGCTAAAAAGTGCCCACTCTATCAAGGAATCGAGAGACAGAGCTTGAATTAAAATGGGGGCTTTTGTTCTTTGGGGACATATTAATGTAATATTGCCACTGATAATAGTAATAATAATAATGAGGAGAAGGTAGAATCACCCTGTTGGCATCTTATGCTTTGGTTTTTTTCAAGTTTTGTGAGTGTACCATGTTTTAGGATCACTCTTGGGTTTTAAAGCCTCAGTATTTTTTTTTTTTTTTACAGCTAGAGGATGTCTGTAGATCAATGATTTCTAAGGGTTAACAGAGGTGGGAGAGTAGCCTAAAGGCAAGTGGGTAGGTGGAGGTTTTACAAGCAGTGATTGTCTTAGTTTAGCTAGCTAGCAATGAAAAGGGAAAAAGACTGGAGGACAAGTATGAGAGACAGGGGACATAGTTGGGGGGGGGGCACTGAACCATGACACACAGGACATCAACATGTGGATCTGTACCTTTCAGGTGTAGAAAATAATGATAATAAATCTGAACTGTTAAAAGCACGATGTCCCGTGATTTCACAGAACTTGACTTTGCAGGTTCATTACTTCCTTGTTTGCTTGTTCACACCCTTTAATAATAGCCAGTTTGTGGTGCTAGCTGGGGTACAGAGATGAGCCATTTTGTTTGTTGTTTACCTCATTAAGAATTCAGGCAGCATGTCCACAATAGCTTTGGAGCATCAGTGTTAGGAACCAATCATTTTGGAAACAAAATTGTTACAAAAGGAAGAAAATAGGAAAGCAATCAGCCAGCTAGCTAGGTATGGACATCCACTTAGCTTGGTGGTAATATATATGTTGTTCATAAATTCATTAAAAAAAATAAACTATTTTTTGGTGCTCTTATCAGGCTAGTGTCTTGCTCTCCCACCCCTCGGAGCTCTCTTCTCCCCCTCCCCCAACCCTGAGATTCTCCCTCCATCATTTTTGCTTTGGACTAGTCTTACCAAGATCCTTTTAGCTAACATCTGAGATACACACACACACACACACACACACCACCCACGCGCGCGCGCACGCACGCACGCATACACACACACCAGTAAAGATTGTCTCAAGACTCAAGAAACGCTGAGATTGATCAAAGAATCTTTAAATATATTTCAGTTAAGAAATCGGTAAAAATATTGAAGAAATATTGTTAGTACATTGTGTTTACATCTTTTTCTTGATGTTGTTATTGTTAAAAGATGCTTACTTTTAACCCCAGAAGCAGGTAAATACAAAACTAACATAGAGGGTTTTGTTAGTAAAAAAAAATTACATGGCTTAGGTATGCCCTGAAAATGACTTTTGGTGAATTCTTGGTTTGAAAAATAACTTTTATCGAATTTAAATTTTCAACTATAAAAAAAATAAACATTTGTTTTCTATAGGAAATGTAATTACTTTTCAGGATAGAAGGAGGCAAAAAATGAATTCCGGCCTAGACACAAATTCAGAAAACATCTCGGAGGTCTCCTCTGCCTGCACTCTGGGGACGTGGGATCCTATCCTGCTCCTGTGCTTCTATGAACCCTCTTTCTTTGTTCCCCATCTTGTAACAAGCAGCCCTTGAATTTGCTTTGCCATCAGGATACAGCAGGCTGATGGCCATTCCTCGTTCCATGAAGATATGTTCATTGAGGACTGCTTATGTGCATTCTTTGGAATTCAAAGTTGCCACTTCTTTCAACTTTTTTCAATGATCAAAAAACACAATTAGAGGCCGTTTCTATGACTAGGAATAAAATTGAGGTCAGAGGTTTTAAGGTGACTATCACCCAATGTCACTGTGTCAAAGTGTGAGCAGAATTTCATTGGAACCTTCAGGTTGACATCAGTGGTTTTCCCTTTGTACCAGTCTCTAAATGACTCCAAAAGACAGAAACTAAAGATCTTTTAGATATTTTTTTTGTAAGGTTCCATGTATCCAGCTGTTCAGCCTCAGGAAGAAGCCGTTTGTACAGTTAGAAGGAAATTATCTTTCAGCCAGATACCTGTGAAACTTGCCTGGAACCTGTTAATTTTACAGAAATATGAATACCTTTCTTCTAACAAATTCATTTTTAATTCTTTCTTGAGAAAAGTCCTCAGTGTGTGCTGTCCAAGCTGGTCTTAAAAACTGGACTCAAGTAATCTTCCCAGCCACCTCGGTGGCTGAAAGAGTATCTGAAACTTAGTTGTATGTACTATGCCTGGCACAGATGTCTCTTTTATACCTTTGCTCTGTGACTGTACCTGGGAATACTATGACCCTCCTGGCATACTTCTGCACAAACAGGAACTTTGCTAATGGAGTAGAAGGCTTAATGTTATCTTTTAATTCATATCTAGATAATGTGGACTATGTATCTCTGTCTATCTGCCTATCTCTGTGTGTTTCTCTGTCTCTCTGTCTCTAACCCTTTGTGTGTGTGTGTGTGTGTGTGTTTGGTGTGTGTTGTGTATTAAAAATGGCTGTGACCTCTATGGTATGTGCCAATAATGACTTATCAAGTAGTCTGTGTTTCCCTAACCTATGAACTGAAACCTTTTAAAGTTTTGCTTTTGTATTTGTATGTGAAAAACAAGAAACAAGTTGAGTTGGTTAGTTACTTAATTACTTAGTTAGTTAGAATGTCCCCTTTGAATAAGCCACAGTAGTAAATACAGGTCTAATGATAAACTTAGGTAGTAAGGGTTATTTAAAAGTGGAAAGCCTGACATCTTTGCTAGTGAAACTTGCATTAGGAAACTTCTCACTTAAAGTGGAATAAGCTGACTATATCCCTGCAAATTTGTGATTTGGACCAGATTTGACTCACGCTCTCTTATGTTCCTTTTTGCAATGTAGCAAACCACACATCTAAAATTTGGATATTCGTACATGTCTTAAACATTAATTATCTCTGTTGATGTACTGGGTACAGACAGTCCAATTCCACCAAGTCCAGATTCTTACTGAACACCAAAACAAAAGTGATACTTATGAATAATATTGGGAGAGTTGTCCTCATAGTTACTGTTCCCCAAAGGAAGCTTTACATAAATGTACATTTATTATTCAGGATATTAAAAGGCAATCCTTAGCTTTTACTTTTTAATTTGGACTAAAATATGTAAATTGCTTTTATTTTGGAGTTGCTCTGTTTTAGGTGGCTTTGGGGGAGGATAACTTTCTAGCTTGATTATATTTTAATTGCCTCTATAATGGAAGAGGTTCCACTCTTGAAATCAACCTGGTTATTGTGATTAGCACCCAGAGGGCCAGTGTGCAGTTGAAGCTAAAAACATATATATTGGCCTGTCCCCATATAGGAAAATTAGTTTCATTTCTACAGATTCCACAGTAGCATGCTTATGTTGGTAAAGCCAACTCAGGGGTTGTGGAACCCTACATGCCGCTGAATGAGGAGAATCTTTGCCTGTACTGGCAAACCTTTAGAACTACTGTTCATTCACTCATTGTCCCTTCCTTCCTTCTTTTCATAACTTCTTTTTGTCCTCCTTTCTTTACTGTGTGTGTGTGTGTGTGGTGTGTGTGTGTGTATTTGCATGTTTGTTGGGCACATATGTGTTCTCATGTGTATGGAGGCTGGAATTTGATATCAGGTATCTTCCATGATCAATACTTATATTAAGGTAGGATCTCTTGTTGAACTTGGAACATACCAATTTTGGCTAGTTTAGCTAGCTTGTTTGACCTAGGAAACCTCTGCCTCTACCTCCTGAGTGCTAGAATTACGATGGCTGACATCCCTGCATGGCTTTTTAAATGGGTTCTCCGGATCCATCTCTGGTCCTCATGCTTGCTTCCTGAGTGCTTTATCCACAAACCCATCACCCCAGTCATTGTTTCATTTCCTAAGAAGCTGAAGATACAAAAGTTTTCAGGGAGCTAAAATGATGGCTCAGTGTTAAGAACACCTGCTGCTCTTGTAGAGACCGAGGTTCAGATCCCAGCAACCGTATAGCAGCTCATAGGCATTCTAACTCCAGTTCCAGAGAATCCCACTCTCCTAGCCTCTGAGGGCACTGTGCATCCATGGTGTGCAGACATACATGTGAGCAAAACACCATACACATAAAAGAAAATAAAACTTTTACAAAAAACAAGTTTTTCAGAGTCAGGTATATATGAATTTGAGTCCTGACTTTTCTAACTTGGTGATAGTGGAAAAGACATTTCAACTATCGTAGTTTAATTTTCTCATCTTTAAAATGGGAAGATAATACCTGATTCACAGAGCTTCTGTTAGGATCAAATGATTAACAGTATCGGAAAGAACCTTCCATATATAGGACCTGAACAGTGAAGGTGCTTAAAGGATGAATTTCCTTTATTCTGTCAGGCCTCTGTCTCATGGCAAAAGCCCTCCTCCAGGAAATAAAGGTCCATCAGCCCAGTGTCCTGGGAAACCACGTCCCCTGACACCCTCCCAGCCAGCATCTCCTCACAATGCTCAAGGGAGTTGACGTGTGATAGGTTTCTCATACAGACAGATCCTCAGTCCTTCCATAGAATTGTGTGGCTCTACTATGATTTCTGTATCCTCCAAATTTTGAAGGACACATCCTTTGGAATTAGAATTAACTTGGGATTTAGTTCATGCAAGAGAGAGAGAGAGAGAGAGAGAGATATCTGAGGATGTAATTAATTTAAACTGGTGCTGAACTGTTTTTAAATTCACGAAAGAGCCTGTTAGAATCTTTAGGAGACAACTAGAAAGAAAGTAAAAATGAGTTCACTTCTGCCCAGAAACAAAAGTTCCTTTGGAGCTTTTTTTTTTTCCTGTCTCCACCTCTGCCTTTTTCTCCATTTACCTTATGTTCTGACACATTTTGAAATTTTGTTTCTCAAAGGAGAAGCTGGAGCAAAAAAGTTAATGTGATTTTTCTAACTTTCTGTTCAATTTTCCTCCTCTGTTTAGTGAGGAGAGGGATGGATGACCATGTCAGCACAAATAGCTCTAGAAGTGATCTGATTGACTGAAGAGGTGTGTGAGATGTGAGAATAATACTGGCCCTCTATTTATTATCTTCCTATTTGAAGAGAGAGAGAGAGAGAGAGAGAGAGGAGAGAGAAGAGAGAGAGAGAGAGAGGGAGGGGAGGGGAGGGGAGAGAGAGGGAGGGGGAAGAGAGAGAGACAGAAAGAGAGAGAGAGAGAGAGAGAGAGAGAGAGAGAGAGAAGCATTGGGTGAAGGGAACAATCACAAAAGCCTTGACATGGCAGTCATTGATGACACATCCTAAGAGTAGTAAGCAGTGGTAGTTGTTGAGCCAAATCTCACATTTGTACCTTTATCCTATGGCTCTGAGAAGATGACTAAATTGAAACAATAAATAAATCCACACATTGTCCTAAGCCAGTGCCCCCTTGCCTTTGCCAGTGAGGATGGAAGAAAAATACAAGAAGTTGCTGAATTAGTTCAAGACTTAAACACAAAACTAAAAACATAATCCTTGAAACCTTGTTTTAATGTCACAAATTTTTAATTCCACGTCAGGATGGAGAGGAGTTAGGTTTTTCAATTTGATCTTTAAAACAAGGCAAGGGCTTATAAATCAATCTGACCCTGTCCCCAGTCTTCTAAGCTCTGTGCTTTCCTTTTTAAAGGGCTAAGATTCTGTGAAAGACAGTACAATGTTTCTCTTTTCTAATGAATCCAATTCAATTTGCCAAGAATTTCCTATGAGTTTAGCAGGTATGTGTTGCAGGATATTTGATCACACTGTGAATCCAGAGATTGTGTTGTTTAATGGGAAAACCTGTTTCTAGTTGGGGTGTGGCTCAGCCTTAGCAAACACCTTTAATTGCTCTGACTGGAATACAGACACACCCTTAGTGCCACCTTAAATCCAAAACAACGAAGATAAAGTAAGTTTGTAGAAGGAAGTTCTAGTATTTGAAAGTGATGTCTAATTGAGTGTCAGACAAAGTAACAGATCAGAAAGATTTGACATAGTAGGATATGCCCAACTCTCCTGAGAAGAGGAAAGAGAAACTACTTCAAGGACAGTGTAAAGAGAGGGGGAGAGAAGAAGGAAGCAGTTTTATGGGGAGAGTTTTACAGAGACAGGACACAGGTGAAGACAAATTGAGCCAGAGAATGAGAAGGAGCCAGGATACTAGAACAGATTACTAGAGTTAGTTTGAGGCCAAGCAGAGCAATTCAGGAGAGGCCTCAAGAAAGAATTCATAATGAATCAGTCAGCTTGGAAAGGAGTTTGAGACAGAACAACTGAGTTAGTCAGCTAAGTCTCAGAAAGAACTAGAAAGAGTGAGCTTATTCAGCAGTAAGTGTCAGAGGCTAAAAACATTCTAGACTTAGATAAGATTATACAGAGACTAGAAGTTTCCAGGGCTAGGCCTAGGCTAGCAGATGGAGGAAGAAGGCTCAGAGACAACGATTACATTAGAAGAAGAAGAGTTACATTTACAGGTGTGCATCTATATACCTTGTGTGATGTATGCAGGCACTCTCGCAAATTTGGGAAATTTTACAGTGTGATTCTATGGCCATAAATATAGCTTCAAAAAGTGGAGGCTGAGTCTGTAATTCAGTGATCGAGACTTTGCCTTTGTGAAGCCCTGTATTCAAACTCCAGCCTTAGGAGTGTGGGGAGCTTGATTTTAGAAAAGGGTGATGGAGAAGACATTTCTCTGGGATTAAAAAAAAATGTCACTATTAATGAAGGACAGAAAGAGAAGATTGGATTGATAGCTTGAGTAAGCAAATGGTAGGGTAGGGAGTAGGAGGATAGTTGTAGGTCTGTGCTAGATAGATATTTGTGATACTTAAAAAATGAAACTTCATCAATGTATATAAGAAATTAATTCTTGGATTTTATTTTATTTCTGGTTTACAACTTTCTACAAGAAGAAAAATGTTTGAACTCAAAATTGCATTATAAAGACTTGTTTTGTCTGGTTTGTTTCTTTATTTGTTTGTGGTTTTTGTTTTATTTTGTTTTGCAATAGAGTAGGGTTTCTCTATATAGCTCAGGCTGACTCCAAGCTCATGATCCTCCTGCCTCAGACTCCCCCAATTATTATTTGAGTATACACCCAAACTCTGCAAAAAGAACTTTTATACAGTTCTCCTCTTAATGAATTTTGGAGAGGCAAGTTTAAAATTGGTTTAATCTTGGTGCTTTCCCAGCTAGCAAGTTGTACCAGCATTCCATGGACAGAGAAGCAAGTTTGCATTCTAGAACTTTAGCTTCTTCCTGTTCAGTTCTGCTTAAACACACTTGTGCCCATGGAGATCATCACTCACATTCACTTGACGATGTACCATTTTTTCCTATGCTGTCAATTTGGTCTCTTTAAATGTAATTAAGGTAGATGTTAGCCCTCTTTTATAAAAAACAAAGCTTAGTCACTGCCTAAGTTTATAAAGTCAGCAATATCAGAAGTCATCACTCCCAAGTGTCTGGGAACATGTTTGCCTTCCCCAAAAATTACATTTATTAGGGGAAACCAAGTAATTCCTTTTCTAGACTGAAATTTTAATTGTAGAATAAGCAAACAAATATTGCATATCTACTATATGTAAAGCCATGTTGTAGATGCCTCTTAGAATGTTTCATACCTAATATACCCCTAATACAATGAGTAAATGATGTCAGGCTGGGTGTAGACCATGTCTGGACAGAGGAGCTAGGATGCACACAAGAAAGAAATACAATTCTTGTTGAGGAAAGGAGACAAGGCTTCATGGACTAAATTCCAGAAAACCCCCATAGATAGACAAATCAGAAGAGAGATTCCTTTAGAACAGAATAGAATGTATAAACACACGAGACAGATACTTACAGAACTTGCTTAAGTAAGAATACTTGAGTGAATGCAACAAAAGATGTGTAAAGATAAAGCTTTAGAGGCAGAAGCTACCAGTTAAGAAGATTTGAGCATTGTGACGTGGTTTTAACACTGAAGCTTAGGTTAGAATCTGTTATTTCCTGGTCATTTTTGCAAGACCAGGATATCTTTACTTGGCTAACTTATTTCAGAAGTCACAACTCTCTAGAGATGCTTTCTTGCCCTGTAACCTAACTCCTGTAAACCAAGTCAACAAGGATAAGAATATTAAATTTATTTTGTGACGTAAAGAAATAAGCCACTAAAGGAATGTATGCTACTGTTTGCACCAAGAAGTAATGGTCACTTTGTGAGATAGCCAGAGAGGAGATGGCAGCAGGTGGGAAGCAAACTTATGCCATACTACATTTAAAAAAAAAGTAGCCACTTAAATAAACTCTTTCAAGTTGTGTAGCATGTTATCTCACTGGGTCAGGTCTCTCTTGGTTATCTTTTCAGCTTGGAGACAAAAGATCATGCCAAATGCTCTCTTATTTCAATGTCTGGTATGTAGTAGGTTCTTGATAAGTGTTTATATAGAGTTTATTTAAGTTATCATAGTGTAATTTTGCTGTATTTTTTCCATAAAGAACCTAACTATAATTAGAAGACGTGAGAGTCTTGAATCTGTTTAAACTTGCAGTCGTCTGTTTAGCCTAAATCACTGAACTTGTCTGTTTCAATTCCTTAGTATATAAAATAGAATTAATTCAACTTTATCTCTTAATGATAAAATCCATTGAGGTGTCATTTTTGTATGGTGTATAGACAGAAACCCAGTATTGATAAACCAGTAAGCTGTTGTTTGATTCCATGAAAATATATTGAAATGCCTACTGTGCGTGAACAGTTACAAAGATAGCTAGCTCAGTTTGTCTCTCCTCTTGAGGATTTATTAGCTGCCATTGGGCTTCTGATTTAATCATAACAGGAGATAGGATGGCCATAGAGTGTTTTATACCATGTGTTCTATGTTGAAAGTACTGAGAGCAAAGTATCTGATAGTAGACATTCAAAAAGATTCATTGGATTGCATTGTAGCTGGGTTAATTCTGGCCTAGGAATTGGGAAGAGAATGTTAGAGAACCTTTAAGTCATAGTATCACTAAAGATTTTGTGACTGTGCCTCACTATCTAGATGTCTGTACCTGCAATGTGCCCATAGTCATTTAGTCCTGAAGCCAGCGTTTTGGAACTCCTAAAACTGACAATAGAAAACTCTCAATCTGAGTTTGAGAACTCAACATAGTAAGCTTTGAGTTCTATCCAACCAGAAAGGACATTTTCCTCATAGTGTGAAAATAAAAACCCTTTGGTGATAGCATTTAGAAAACAAGTCAGGAATTTTTTTTAGAATTTAAAATACTAATAGTAACAATCATGGCTATGTTGCTAGTTTTACTGCATCACTCACTAGCCTTATTTCCACAAGTCATATTATTCCCCAAGCCTCAGTATACATATTTGCAAATTAAGTTATATCTCTCAGGCTGTGGAGATTAAATAAATCCATTTGATAAATACTTTGGTGATCTCAGAAGAACTAGTAGTAAAGGCACATAGTCTTCTGCCTGCAGGGAGTTGTGTGTCTGTTATGGCACTAAAAGGTAGGATTCAGACTGAAAGGATGCAGCACCCTGTGATTTTCCTTGGACAGTGTGTATTACCTTCATGTACATGCTTCAGTTGCATTTCTGGCTTAATGAGGCAACAGTGTTGCAATACCCATCTCTTTTGTCCCCTTTGCCTTTGGGTCTTAGTCTTGTCTATTGGCACATTGCTCTTTATACCATAGTTACTGAATAAATCCAGCCCAATTCAGCAAATATTTACCAAGTTGTTCAGGGTACTGTGCTAGAGAAGGGAAAGTAACATTTGCTGAGCAGAATTTACTTTAAAATGACTTTGGAGCACAAAAGGGGAGCAGCATCGTGGGGTAGTGATATGCTGGTGCTGAAAATGCCTCTGATCTATTCAAGACAAAAATAGAACACCGAAGAGGATTCGGCTGTGAGCCTGAAACAAACAAACAAAAAAGTGGATTCTTTTTCTGACTGTGCTTTCTTTATCCATCGTGGAGAAACCATTTCTTTACTATAGGCACACAGTTGGGATGGTCTCTAAAATGGTTACTTCATGTTTTGTGGCTCCAGCATAAGCCCTTCTGACTTCTCAAGGCCCAGGAGGTTCTCTGTGGCCTGGCAGTGTGCTCCTGCTCAGTTTCATGCATCTCTTTCTTCCTTCTGTGTCTACTCCACTGTGAAAGTGCACCCTGTTGTTCCTTAGCTATGCAGATGGATCTTGAGGTCCAGCATCCTTCTAGTCTCTCACCTTGTTTTGCAAGGTTTCCATCTTGCCTGGTAAGGCTTCCATCACCCACTTTGCACAGGAGGTGTCTCTGCAAATGCCATCGATGACCTTCCATCCCTGTTCTTCTACACCACGTAGTCTATTATTGAGTTGCCTATTTGGACTCAAAGCCCTTCATCCTGAAGTTTGGTTGTGATGCTGCTATTGCTCACCAACCACACTTTTGTAACTTTTGAGAGTGCCTATTTATGTGAACCTTTTCCTGATCACCGTGACTCACCTATAATGCCTCAGTAATTCTTCTTCCCACTAGACTACTTCAAGTCACTTGTCCTCTGCACCACGCAGCTAACAGTGATAAATCACAATAATGGCAGCCCTTTGTAGTATGTAGACCAGGATTTGGAAAAAAAAATTTTTTATTTAGATTATTGTGTCCAATCTCATAACAAGTCTCAGAATTGGTTATTTTTCCCACTTTAGAAGAAAGAACACCATGTATAAAGTCACAGGCTAGGACATGTCAGACTTAGAATTAAAAGCCTCATCTGAGTCTGTTTAATTCCAAAACCCATGTGCTCTTTCCCATTTTGTATTACTCATCCTTTCAAAGGTAAGAAGTAATATATACAGGAATTTATCCTAGTGGTTGTTAATAGGGACTTTTGATCTAGAATGCATGAGTTCAAACCCTTACTTTGTCAATTGCAGCCTTAAACAAACTACTTCCATACCCATGACTGGCTCATTTATCTGTAAACTATACTTGTTAAGATTTGTTGTACAAATGTGTGTTGAGAACTTGAAAGAGTGCTTGGCATATAAAATGGTAATGGACATCTCATGATTGTTATCATACAGGTTAATTTGTAACCCATTCTTCGAATATTTGTGTAGTGCCTGCTATATACCAGATACTGTTTTCCGTGCTGGAGGCAACAGCAGTGACAAAGACGAGTCTCTGTCCTTATGGAGCTTTTGTTTTAGAGGGAAAGGCAAACACAAAGTAAGAAAATAGGTCTATATTAGTACCTGTTATTATATAATCATGTGATAAAAATATAAAATATATTTCACAATGAAATGTCACTTTTATAATAGGAAATAATGGTATACAGAGTATGTTGTGGCTACCATACTTCAGTGAGGCTACCATAGTTCAGACAGTGCCATGATCCTACCTGGTAAGCTAAAGTGAGCAATGCCTGTTCTGAAAGACGGAGCTTCATATGTACAGTTTCTGGTTGGGGTAGGGGCTAGCTGTATTAGGGGCAAGGTGCCATCTCTAGACTGTAAAAGGAAAGTAAACAACTAGGTTAAGGTGTCTGTGTTTCAGGGAAACATGACACAGAGAACTCATAAATAGGCCAACTCATAAATATTCCCAGCCAATTGGGAATAAGCTCCTTTTATTGTCCTTATTTGGCAGTGGAATGAAATATATGACCCAAGAAAGTCACATATATTCATCCAGCTAAGGACAGCCTCAACCAGGTTATCTTTTGAAGGAAGCCTATGATATCTCCACATAGTTCCTGTAATAGGCTGAGAGTGTGGCATTGAGTCATTGCTATAGGACCAGCCACTGAGGAAAAGCATCCCCTTTGGAATCCTACAAATAAGGCTCTTGTCCCTTACCCACCTGGTGTACTGTGCTCTTGTCAAAGTCACTAACTTGTCTCAGCCTTGATTTCCTTGTGTCTATGAAATGAGACATAATACACCAGAGGTTCCTTTGGACGACTACTAACTAATTAAAGTAGCATTTGTATAAACCCTGATTCAGAGTCTGGTGTGCAGTATGCAGTTAATAAAGGAGGATTTTCAAAACTAGTGCAGTCTCCCCTGGGTGTGCATTTTAGGTATTGGTCATTTACTTCTGAACTCACAGGGAGAGATTTAAACTGAAATATGAGAGCTACATCTCAGCCCACAGCTTCCAAAGAACAGAGTAGATAATCTCAAAACCAGGGCTATATCATCTCAGAAAGGATTGTGGATGCCAAAGGAAAATGAGATTGGATTTGCTTCAAATCAGCATGGTAGAGACTGAACCCACCAATCTCTACCACAAAGCTGTGTTGTCTCCATCTTCTTAGGGTCACAAGCCCTTAGCAGCCTGTGTGAAGGCTGTGTGAAGGAAAGTATATGATAGAAGGGCTTTGGACTCTGAAATATTGTAAGCGTTTGGAGTTCAGTTCTTATAGTAAATTAAATACTTCCTTTTGAATGGGGGGAGTCTAGGGAGAAGGGACGGTTTTATTTTTATAGGTCAAAAATACTCGTGGAGAGCGCCTTATTACTAGAATTACAGATAAATCTATTTGACATTCCAGTGTGAACAAGTAGAGAACTTTCATTTTAAAATATAGACATAAGCCTTGCTGACTTTTAAATCACCTTACTGTGGTGTACACTAGTCCATAAAATTGCATTAAGTTTCTTGTGAGGGAGGAAGGTACGGATTATTCTCATCCCATAGCCCTGTCATTCTCATCTAGCAATACATAGACCTAAAACTACTTTAAGAAAAAAGCTCTCTATCAAACAAAAATAAGAAAAGAATAATTACCTGAGCGTTGGCCAGCATCCGTTTCATGCAGAACCCTAGATGAAGTCCTGAATATTCTCTCCCTCTTGTGGCTACTACCATATTAGTATCGTGATTCTCCTGGAATTTATTTTACCTTGTTGGCTACTGGCTCACATTTATTTTGATCTTAATACCTGTGTTCATCCAAAATAAACAGAGCGGGAAGAATTGAAAAAAAGACCTTAAAATATAGAACCACATATTCTTCAGCATGCCAGGAGGCTGGTATTGGGAGGAAGGGAAGGCTTCCTCCTTGGACCTATGGAGTGGTGGCCACCAGGAATCAGAAAAGTCAGGAGGTACCTGAGGCTGTGTGGGTCAGGGCGGGATCCAGGGAGTTCTAGGAAATGACATAGTCAGGTAAAGCTGAGATTGGGATTCTGGTAGCACTTGTCTAGAGGCACAGAAGGAACATAGGCAGATAAAAGTGACTCTTGCTTCATGGCATTTTGAAAATCCTATTTGCAGACTTTTCTATTAACCTCTAGACTGAACTCTAGGGGGCAGCCAGGGATCAAATGGTGTGGAGCTTAGTTATCCAACAATAATAATTCACTTCATCTCTGCCATATTCAATGAACTATGTCAGCATTATCTTATTAATATGTTCTTTATTGCACTTGAGATAACTGAAGTGGAATGGTTAATTGGCTTGTCCAAGCACATAGAGCAGACAAGAATTTGAACCTGAGTAGTCCAACTCCAATTTTCATGTTAACTATTGGGCTCTAGAATAAATAATTCATAAATATATGAGTGGGTTTTAACTGAAAAGATGTAAAATGATTATACAAGCATGTATTTTTATTCATTTACTTAAAAAGAAATAATAACATCTATGCATGCTCAGATCTAATGGCTGTCAGTAAAATGGTAAGAGATCCCACTGGCTTCTTCTTTGACTTGCATGACTTGTAGAAACTCACAAAGCAGGAATGTTGAAACATGACTGCAAGATCAGCCTTTTGGGAGACTAAAGCAGGAGGATGAAGAGTTCCAAGTCAACCTAGGATATCAATACTATGATGAAAAACAGCAAAAAGAATACCTCTTCTGAGTGGAAAATGTTTCATGGGCTCTTAACTTCCAGAAGGTACTAAAGGAATTTGGCAGCCAAATTCCAACCAATAATAAAATTGGATTCCCTAAACAGTGAGTTTGGGACTGAGACAGAGGAGACCAAAGGTAAAAGGAATGCAAGGATGAGTTCAGTGTCCCAACCCAGAGAGTGAAAGGCCCACAGACTTTTAATACAGTCTTTTGAGTTCATTTGAAAGCAGTTACTCAGTACAACAATGGCAAAGGCCAGTATATTTTAAAGGATGAAGTGCTCCTATCTTTAAATTTATCCTAAAGAAGACAGATAAGAGGGAGGTTTACAGCAGAGCAGAGTGGTGGAGAAGAGCAAGGAAGAGCAGCTCTGGCTGTGGGAAGCAGATGAGGACCTAAAAGTCATTCATTTATCCACAGATGCTACCAACACAGCCTAGAATCTACACTGGATCTTCACTAGTCTCTGGGGTTGCAAATAAGTCAATGGTATAATCCATCATCAAAGAGCTCACAGTCCAGTTGTAAAGGAGGGCAGGAATGTGGTAAATGTCCAGAACGGAGTGTGTATAAGGGATGAAGGTTTGAGCTGTGAAGAGAACACGGGGGATGGTGTGTCAAGCATGGTGGCAGGGAGGCTAATCTTCTCAGGCCAAGAGAGATGCTTGAACAGCGCAGGCGAGCAAACTGCCCGTTTCTCATAGCCAACTACCAGAGTACAGAAGGCTATCACCTGGAATGTGCTTTTCAAGGTGTATGGGACATGTAGTGGATAAAAAAGGAAGATGCAGTCAGTGATGGGACATCCAACCCCAGCTCTGCACCATCTGAGCATGGTAAAGTAGCTTTGCTTTCTACTTGTCCTCAGTAAGGCTGGCTGCACCCAGCTCTAAAGATAGGCAGGGCAGATTCAATGGATTAATGCGCATGAGTGTAATTTGATGAATTCTTTTCTAAGTGGGAGTTCTATGGGTGTCAAACCCATTTCTTCAGGGTGAACTAGCACTTGCTGTGCTCTCTGCTCTCCCCACCATACTTTTCTGGCTGCACCCTGGAAGATCCACTTTCCAAGTGCTCTGTCAGTGTAACTGCTCCCTCGGGGTTCAAGAGCAGTGCGCGTGGAGGACAGGACACCCGCTCATCCACCCTGCGCAGAAACTGCAGAGACTTTGGTTTTCAGTGTGCAGAGCACACTGTGGCAGTGTTCTGAAACTTCCCGTGAATGTCTGACCCTGTCCTTAGGAGAAATCGGAAACAATAATGACTGGGTTTATTTGTATTTAAAATACCCAAGTCTATTCACCATAGAGGCTTTTTTGAAAGGGCAAAAAAAATTATGAAATTATGTTGATAAATATCAAAATGTACTTTCATTATTCATTCTATGGATTTCTCTTAACCCCCTACCTTTGCTGTGTACCTTCCTAACTAGTGTTAGCATGAGAACTTAGTTAATGCTTGTAAAATGATGTGAAGATGAAGGAAGCAGTTGCCAGCTTAGGTGATAGGTAGTGAGATCTAAAACCCTCTTTTCTGATTCAGATACTAAATACCACAGACAAATGTTACCAGCATTCAGGTTAGTGCCCTTCATCACCTGCAGCATGTTTTGTGGATACACTTTTAGTATGTTATGATTTGGACAAAGGAAATAAATGAGTCTTGAGGGCCTGTTGTGTCCAAGCTCTGGAACAGGTGCCTTCAAGTTGTTATTTTTAATCTTTGAGGGGCCCATAGATTTGTTTACATCTTTCAGATGAGTACATTTAAATTACACTTCAGAGAGTCTTAATGGGGCTAAAGCGAGGTCAAGACTGGCTCTGGTTTTCAAACCCAGGTCAAATCAACTCTAACTTCTGCATTTTTTCCATTATACCATGAAGAATTATGATTCCTATCCTTCCCGTAGGATCTATTTATTTGGCAGTATTTCCCAACTAATAGACTAGACAGCAGGTAGACTGGCTAGATTGTCTTCATCGTATTAGAGGATTTGGTTTTTCTAACACTTGGGAACTTTCCTCAGAGATATAAGAAAAGAGGCAGAATTTTTCAGAGTTGGGCTCTAATTGCAGTGACACTGAACACTGCAGTAAACTGTGATGTCAGTGGACATTAACCAGGGTTTCATTTTTCCATCATGTGTAGTGCAACCAACCATACTCCTAGATCTGTAGATGGGAAAAATGTCAATAGCCACTTTGCAACTTTGTGTGAGATTGGAGTGAAGCCATGTGCATAAAGACATCGGTTACCAGTTCAGCACTTATTAGGAATCCAGTGCTGCTATCATTGGAAGGGGTTGATGGTAATTGCTTGACTAAACATTTTCTTGGGTGACCCAAAAGAACATTTGAATCAGCATTACAACAAGATCTCTATCCATTAAGAATGTTCTGTGTTCCCGGCAAGGACGTTCTCTCTTACTGCATCTATGACTTGGTATACTAATTACTCATTTATGTATTTATTTACTTCCTTGCAAGCAGGAACTTTTTCTCTTCCCCTTCTTATTCCTGGCATTTAGTAGAATTGTTTCTGGCCTATTGAAGGAACTTGTACATGTGACAGCAACTAGGTTGGCTTCTGTTCCTTGGACTGTTTTTGTTTGTTCTGTCTTTAAGAGCTAACTTCAGTTGTAAGGAAGGGATATTTAAACAGAGCGCATAATGTTAGCACTCAGTTGTGGTTTTTAACTTGCTTTCAAATGTTCCTTTCAAACATAAAATTTGACAAGATTCCACATGTTTTGTTAGCCTTTGCATTTTTGTTGTTATTGTTGTTTATTTGTTTTGTTTTATTCTGAGATAAGAAGAATGTGTTCAGAGTTGGAAGAGTTTATCAAGCAAATTTATTTTGTGGCTATGATGTCAAAGGACAAAATACTGTATTCAAAGAACTCTGTTCTTTTCGGTACCTCATTTCACTCATGAGTATCGTGACAATTGTTTTCTAGAGGCATAGTAAGTCAGTCCTGAAAAGATCTTATGAATGATAATGCTTTGAGATTTTAATGTGTTTTAAAAGTCTTACTATTTATGAATTTTTAAAGTTCCAATTAGTGCTGATTCAAAGCATATTTTGAAAACAGAAAACAGTTTGTGACGAGAAAATATTAAGTTTATCCTCTATTATCTAAAATTCACTTTTATGAGACAAACCATAAAATACATTGGAAGATATTTTAAAATGGAACAGCCAGTGAATTAGGCAAAGAGGATAAAAATTCCAAAGGTAAATTCTGAAGTAAGGTTCATGATTTGTTTATTTATGTATTTATTTGGGTTTTGAGACAAGTTCTCACTGTATAGCCTCACACAGCAATCCTTCTGCCTCACCCTCCCAGGTACTGCTCTTACAGGTATGCACAAAAGTTCTCAGTGAGGCCCTATGTTCTTTATACTCAAGGGAGTTCAGATTTAGCACTCATCTTCCTGATAGTATATTTTTAATATCCCAAAAATGACTCTGTTTGATATCTTCAAACAAAAACAAACAAACAAACAAAAAAACCATCACACTGAGGACTGAGAATATTAGTGGCTTGTTGTCAGAATAAAAAATTCACCTCAAAGCAGACAGAAATATTTTGATATCTATGACTTTTTTCCTCCCCACTTTGCTTCTTGTCTGTGGATTTTTAAATAGATGATGCACTCAGAGGATCTCTGTATGGAGGAACGGGCCTTTAAAATCATGGTGTGGAATGCCGCTTGACAGTGTCATACATTCACAAGATGTCCTTGAAGATGGAGCACAAAACAGAGATCAGGGAAATTTTGGCAGCTGCAGTTGGGAAAATAAATGGCTGTTGTATGATTGGGCAGATCCTGAAAGCAGGCTCCTGCTCAAACCATGTAATTAAGAAAAGTGGGAGCTTTTGTCCAAGTGCAGAATGTTCGTAATATCAGAGTTTGTCAGCCGGAGCCATCAGTGCTTTCCACTCCCTGATCCAGGGAGCCGGCTGCTTATAAATCATCTTCTCTCCTTGCTGTCCTCATGAAGGTTGCTGCCAGGCACTGAGGCAGGTGTGAGGCTGTAACCTCACTAATTCATGCTGATTTAGGTAAAGGAGAGACTGAACAGGAGACTGTATCAGAAACTCTGGCCTCTAGTGTAGGAAGAGGGTGTGGCAATGAGAGTTCCTGCCTAGTGGCTCTAGGGAGCAAGAACAGCTTTTAGCGCTGTGCCTCCAAACTGAAGGAGTTGCTTTTTAAAATTTTTTATAACTTCCTTTCAGATACAAAAGTGCTATATTATTATAAAAACAAGACAAATGTGGGAAAATAAAAATACAGATAAGTATAACCATCGCCTGTAATCCTACTTTACTATTAGTGTATTTATTTCTCTCTCCTATTCTACAAATGCTTGTATAATTGAGATAGACTTTTTTTTCCGACTTCTTTTTCTACATGAGTCAAACCTATTTTCTCATTTACAAAAACCCACTATAAGCATAATCTTAACCATTGTAGAATACTGTTCCTAAAACTATTCAATACGTTATTTAACCAGCAGCCACCTCTCTTGTCAGGCCCTTGGTTTGCTGTTTTCTTTTGTACACCTTATGGGGTATACTTTAGACATCCAAAAATAGAAACATAACATGCAGAAAGATTGTAGCAGCTTTGACTTCTCAGGTAATGATGAGGAGGACCGTTTCATTGCACTTAAGGCTTGGCTGTGGCAACCCTAGAGCTTGTCTTTGCTATTGTGAAGGTGTTGCACACAAAGAATTCAAAGCCACACTTCCTCCAGCCTGGGGCTACAAGCCCACTTGTGCCGATTTGATGGGATCTGCTTCACTCCTCCAGCTCACCCTTCCTTGAGAATGTGCAGCGGGATGGTGTCCAACCCAGTCCAGTCAAGTTAGAAACTCTAAGAGAGGGGAGGGAAGGGGAGAAGAGGGAAGGGTGCAAGTGAGCCTGGTACTACCTGTCTACAATCCAGCATTGAAGAGGCTGGAGACATCCCTAATCTGAGGCCATCCTAGGCTACACTATGAGAGGGGAGGGAGTGGAGAAGGTTCCAATACAATTCCTCTTCACTAGTGACCATGCAGGCAGACAGCTTGTGCGAATTGACTATGGGTATAGTTTTCTGTAACTGTGCACACATACATGGAGAGGCTGAGAACCCTTCTTTTCACCGACTGGCTCTACTCTAGCTCCAGCTGTTCTATAGACAGCTGCCTTCTGTCTTTGGAATGGCACAAGTGGAAGAGCTATTGGCATTCTATAGTTCCCTTGAAAAAGAGATTATTCTCCAAGACTTTTCTAGAGTCGTACTCCTTCTGTTCCCCTTCATTCTCCTCCTTATCCTCACACCCACCGTCTGTGGTAAGACAATAGCATTCATTTTGAAAATAAAAACATACTTTTTTTTTGAAAATAAAACATACTTTCTACATTGATTTCTGAAATTCTTAATCAGATTACAAACACGAAATTTAAATTTGGAAATAAAGCAGCTTGTTTTTTGTAGCTAAATCTCAGTGATTTTGTTCACTCTGAGCCACTAGCTAGGTGGTTTATAGATATACAACACGATGTTTACATGAATTGTGCCATTGGCTATTGCTTATGCATTTAATCAGAAGATAAATCCGACTTAATCAGTCTGTGGGCAGTTTTTCAAATGATTCATTAACTATGCTTTGTGTGAAAGACGAAAATAGCATATTTACTATCACAACCAGTCCCTGTCCCAACAGGTGCCCATAGCTTATCATTATGCATTTGGATTATTTTATCCACATTAAATATCAGGGTCCTGAGGGCTTAGTGAGTGGAATGGAAAGAGAAGGAAAGAGATTTGTTTCCAGTGAAATGTGTGTGTGTGTGTGTGTGTGTGTGTGTGTGTGTGTGTGTATTCCAGCAAAATATAATATAGATGGCAGTGGAATCTAATATACATATTAGACCTAATGTTTTTTACAGAAATCTTGAGCTTGTCCACCAAATTATATTTATTTTACAATGAAAATATTTGTCTTTTAAAAAATATGTCTTTAACAACAAAAATAAAAGTCTATTAGAGGTTTAAGAAAAAACATTCTTCCTAGTTTTCCAATTTGAGATTGCCTTTGTTTCCTGACCATTTTGGAAAGAAAGACTGGTGTTGGGTGGGGAGGCAGCAGGGGTCAAAGAAGTTTCCCTCATCTTTCTGATGAACTTGACACTCACCCTGCCCCTCAGCTCTGATGAGTTTATCATTAAAGTCTTCAAAAACACCTACAAGTTTGACCAACATCACCAAGATGGACACACTGATAAATCATTTTAGACTTAGAATAAAGCTCTGGAAAAAAACTGTAAGGTACTATGAAAAGCAGAGTTTATTTAGGAGAGAAAAAAAACTGTATGGAGTATCTGGGGAAGATTAAAAGCTTGGATTTCTGTGAATTTAAGGATAATGCCTGGGAGAAGTTAAAGTTTGATGATGTTGTTCCTATCACTGCTGGTTTCTCCTTTAAGTATTAATGCTTCTTGTTCTCTCCAGCGATGTCTGGGGTTTTGGTTTTTCTCCATTGTTTGTTAGCCCTGCCTACCTCTGCTCAGAGCACATTTGCCATGCCTTCTCCAGCAAAGAAGATGCTCTGTCAAAGGAAGCCCTGAGTTTCCCTCCTCATTACAGTCTTTTGTTTAGGACAAGGCATTTCCAACAGGACCAGGGGAGGCTACTGTGTATCAGAACATCATAGAACTCGTGGAATGTAGCGGACGGAGTGCTGTGGTTGAGGAAAGGAGTCAGCAGAGAAACTGGGAGGGATTGCTTAAGATAAAGAGATACATATCTCCAGGCTTTCCTGCTTGAACTCTGGATAGACAAACCAAATTAGTTGTTCATTTGTTTATTGTTTCCCCAAGTCCTAGAACAATGCCTTCGCTTGTGATGCTGTTCAGGAAACCTGTGCTGAACCGAGTACACTTGTTTCAAGAATATGCTGAGAATTTCCTGCCCCCTAACTTCCTAGAGTAAATAGGTCTTTCTGGTTATTTGTGCATCTACTCGAAGGTATTATTAAGCTGTCAAGACTGTTTTTCCTGGTTGGAATTAATTTTTTTTCCTAGCGTTTTCTAGTTACCTTCCAGAAGATTCTATACACACTTGGTATGAATAGTGTGGGGGGGCCAGAGTGCAGACTTCAGCCAGGTGCCCTGGACCAGAATGCTCTTTATGTCACCTGGGATTTTGCCTGAGAACTCTATTCCAGGGTTTTCTTTACCTGAAGGAGTACAGACCATAGGTCTCAGCCGTTCCTCTTGAGCATCACTGATAGCATGTCTCCCTTCACCACTGAATCATAACTGAGGTGTTGCATTTAAAATACAATTACATTTTAAAAAAACAAAAATATTAACCTGAAGAGACTGGAACCAATTAGAGCTGATTGAAAACCATGTAAAGAAGAAGCTAGGTGGTGGCACACACCTTTAATCCCAGCACTCAGGAGGCAGAGGCAGGCAGATCTCTGTGAGTTCGAGGCCAGCCTGGTCTACAGAGCTAGTTCCAGGACAGCCAGGGCTACACAGAGAAACCCTGTCCTGGGGGAAAGAAGTTTAAAAAGTAAAAGGCAGCGTAGAGCAGGGACTTTATGAGTTGATAAAACCAACCGTAAAGAAAGATGAAACCGGGGATGTTGTGTGGGCATTTTTTAGCAGCTTTAAAGGAGTAAGAACAGAAGTTAAGGATTCATTCCTAAAATAATGTCTTCTTCAGGAACACAGCACCTGCTATGCAGCTTTCTAACTTTGGGGATTTGTTTTTCAGACATTTGAAAGGCAGGTAAGATGGAACAGGTGAAGCTGTCCCACGAGAGTCTAACATCTGTGTGTCAGAGTTTTAAAAAGGTTAAGAGAGAAATGGCTACAAAAAGAATTAGGACTTTTATTTTTGTTCTCATGAATAATTTAAATCTATTTCTTTAATGGTTCAATTCAGTGACTGCCCTTGGTAAACATTATTCTTCATGCTCTTGGGAACGCTTGCTCTATTACATAAGGGTTAGCTTTTTTTATAAATTTTCAAAAAGTCCTTATGCTGTGGTGAAAGAGGGCCTTTAAATATTGGTGATAATATTTAACAAGATCTGCACATATGACTTAAGATGTGTACACTGAGACATGGCTGCAGTTAGTACATTTCTTAAGCGTCTTTCTAATTTCTGGAACTGCTGACATTTAAAGGGGCTCAAAAAGAACATTATATTCTTGTGACTTTCTATGGTTCTTTTCTCTTGATTCTTTTGCATAAGTTGAATGGTGAGACCACACCTCCACCTGTAAACCAGAAGCCAGGAACAGCTAGACACACACTGATGGTATCCAAGGGCCTGCCCTGGGCCGGAGCAATATGAGTGAGTTCTAAGTCAGAGTCCTATAATGTAAATTTGTAATCTTTTACTTGCCTCACAAAGTAAATCTTGAAAGTGTAAACTGAGTTAAAATGTAGAAATACAACAGTAATTTATGGTCTAGTTGCCATTTTTATGGACAATTAGGCAAGGACACAATATGAGACAGCTGGCAAGATTGACAAGGGGACTATGTACTATCCATGAGGTGGCTCTGGGGCTTTACACAGTGACTGTCCTTAACACTGAAAGGGAAGATCATTCTGCTCACTCCAGCCTGATTTTTCCCCAAAGTGAACAACTTGAAGTTGTATGGAAGATTAACAATGGAGAAAGAATCCATGGCTCAAGGAAAAAATATTAAAGGGACCAGAAGTACCTTTAGTTCTTAAGTATACTTTTAGAATTTTACAGTGGCCTTGCCTAATACACTTCGGGGATGTCCATGGATAAGAATACACTTTCTCCTCTGATGTTTGAGTCCTTTAGAAAAAAAAATGTTTGCTTGGTCAATGAGTGAATTAATTCTAAAAGCAAGAAAATATGTGAAGAGAATGATTTAGAAATGAAGAAAACATTTTGCCCTGAGATTACGTTGCTACTCGTAGCTTTTCTGGTCTAACTCCCAACCTCACTTCCTAGGTTTTTGTTTTTGTCTTTCTTCCTGTCCACTCTAATAATATTGACATCTGCCATTAATAATATCTGTAGAGGAGTTACCAAGCCAAGAATAGAGTGACAGTTCTATGAGAGCAGGCATCATTCTCATACCAATAAGAACAAAGAATGTCAGGGAATTTCAGGTTCTCCTTTCTCCCTTGTGATTAATTAAATGGGGCTGGAGCAAGGGTGTGGAGAGGACCCAGTGAGGGCCACGAGTGCTCTGTGATCCCAGTTTCTTAACCAACTGTTCTCACCTGCCTTGGTATATCAGACCAAGGAGTAAGACAGTAAATGGAGGAAATAGAACCAGCTTCTAAGCTTACCTAGTCAGGAAGTTCAGAGAAAAGCATTGGGCTGGCCAGCAAAGACACCAGGTCACCAGGCTTGACAGCTTGAGTCCAATCCCCAGGTCCCATGTGGTTAAGAGAACCAAGTCTCTCTCTGTCTCTCTGTCTCTCTCTTACTCTCTCTCTCTCTCTCTCTCCCTCTCTCTCTCTTTCTCTCTCTCTCTCTTTCTCATGCACACAGAGAGCGAGAGAGTAAGAGAGAGAGAGACAGACCAAATGTAATAAAAATTTTGAAAGAGAGAGAAACATGTGCTTTTACTACACAGATGGACCAAGAAATTATCAGAGGGTTAAATAGGAAGGCTCAATTTGAGAGCTTTCAGTCTAGTAACAATAATAAATCGGCTTTCTAGGGAGGAAAGACCAGGACATTCAACAGGTTCTCTGCTATAGCCACCTGAGCCAAAAGTTCAATCCTCTGCCTGAATGAATTTGAGATAGAGATAAAAAAGTAGAACTGTAGTTTCTAGAATAGTGGTTTCCAGGACCTAGGGATTGGGAACTGTGGAGTTATTATGTAATAAACACAGTTTCAGATTTGCAAGGAAAATATGATTTTGAAGATAGATTATGGTGTTAGAACAATATGAATTTACTTGATACAACTTAATTATATCTCTAGAAATAATTAAGATGATAGATTTATTATTACATATGCCTACATATATTTATATTACATATAAATATTATATATTTATTATAAAAATAAAACTATATTAAATATATATATATGGGATAGAACAGGCATCTTATTAAGCATTTATTATACACCAGGCATATATTTGGCTATTATTTCAAATGTGGATTAAAAGAAAAACTTGTGGTAAAATCATATATATATGTATAAATATGATATCATCTCATATGTATATGAGATGATGGTTAACACAGGTAGCTATGCTTTACAGGTTGTTTGAGGAATCCAAGAAGAGATTAAATACTTGAGAACTTTCATTGATTCATTCAACAGTCTAAATTTATTAACAGCCTACCTATTATCAAGCCTAGTTCTGCATATAGCATGTAAATATGTAATAAGCAAGGGATATTGTCTGTGTTCTATGGACTGTAGAGTTCCAGTCACTGTTCTTTGTGAACAGTAGATTGCTATACCCAGAGAAGCCTGGGGATAGGTAAGTCTCTGTTCCTCTTTCAAGTGCATTGCTAGAATATGCCCTTCTCAGTACCCCAGAAAAAAAGAAGCGAGTCTTCATTCAAATGGCTATTCCTGCATTGTCAAAAGAGTAAACAATTGGGGTATCTGTATCCAGGGATTCCAGTTCCATCTCTCACTTGAAGTAGGAGCATAACCTTGAAACAGTCCTTTCCTTTGTCTGGTTCCCAGTCTCATCACTGAAATGATGGCTCTGGCCTTGTGGTCACTAATATTTTCTGCTATTAGTTGGGTAGCCACATCATGGACTTAGTGGTGTCTGCTTTTTGTCTTTATTTGTATATGCCAGGTATACCAGGCATCCATCCATCTCTGTTCAGCCAACATATTCAGATCTAGCCATGATAGAAATAAATCCTTTTGTGTGGATATGATTATGTCATGTCTGGGAAGTAGAGCTATAGGTGGATGTAAATACTCTATATGGCAGCAATGGGGGTACCATGAAGGGCAGAGAAGATATCCACCCTTACCACCACCACCACCACCGAGCCTGGGAGTACCCAGAAAAGGGCATGTGCAGTCTCTGCTCCTTCCTTTCCTCTGCAGAGATAAACAACCTGGTGATGATCTGACAGCTGCATGGCTGAGGCCTTCCCTCTTGCTTTTGTTATGTATTTTGCAGAAAAGAGTTATGGGAGGGGTGAGGTTAGTGTTGAGTGGAAGCAATTAGTCACTCAAACCGTCGACATTTTCAATGGCAGGATTTGAGTGCCTACGTTATTGAGCACTGTTCTGATAGTTTATCCCTGAAAATTTCTGCCTGTATAATGTTTCTTAAAATATATCACGGGAACATAAAAGACTTAATGCAGTGCTTTGTACAACCATTAGAGTTTGAAGTCAACTGAACCACCTCAAAACTCTATCCTGGGTGTTGACAGTAATTCTGCTCTTAATTGCCATTCAGAAAAGGAAAGGAGGGCACGTTAGGGGTTCGGATTCTGGTCAGCTGCAGAGTTGGCTGTGAGACCCACACAGACTGTTTCATTAAAGTACATGTGAGTATTGAGGAAATGATATATTTATTTGCAATGGAAAAAAAAAACAGTACTGTTAGAATGTCAGAAGTGTTTGCCTGAGGACAGGTGTTTTGATTTTGTCTAGCCAGCTTCTATGCTTATTTGAGGGTGGGCTTCCCACCAAATGTGTTTTCTTTACTTCTGGTCCATTTCCAAAAGTAGAGAACACACTTGTCCTCTCTTTAGTAACCTTAAAATGCCACTGCTTCGTAATCATGCTTTTAACATCCGTCTCACTTAGCAACTTCTCTTATTTCCAGGTAGTGTTTTAAAAATCTTCCTCACTCATTCAGATGCCAGATTTAATGTTGACATTTTAAATTTCTGATTGTTTTTGTTATCCTGCAGTGCATCCTGGAATAAATCGTTAACCTCAGTGAGGGGTCCCTTAACATGATCTGTATACATCGCCAGCGGTTTCTCAGCCTTCAGACTGTATTTTTCTGAAAATGCTGTGTGTGTGTGTGTTGTGTGTGTGTGTGTGTGTGTGTGTGTGTGTGTCTGTATGCACATGAATTTTCACCAGTTCTCCTGAACACACAAAGAATAACTGTTTAGTGTGTCTAGCACACAAAAATATCATGACCTAATTTATAGCTACATATAGCCTGTGGAGGTAGCTCAGTGGTAAACACACTGCACTTCATGGCACTTTTTCAAAAGTTAGGGTTCAATTGGGGTTGTCTGGCATATAGATAGGCCTCAATTCTGGGAACTGACATAAATCTGGAAGCCTGCATAGGATGTAAGGAGATGAGAAGCTGGAGGAGGAACTGAATTACTCCTGGTAGACTTGCCGCCTCCTGGGCCTCCCTGGAACAGCTTTACCTGCAAGAGGCTCACATAGGCAAATGCTTTCGCCATGTGTCTGTCAGTAAGATGAGCATTCAGCAAATGAAAGATGAACCTGCTAGATGTCTCTTCAAATGCTTCAGTGTGGCGTATATTACATATATTCCATCATTAGCAGCAGAAAAGCTACTGTGGTCCAGACTGTCTTCTTGGTGTCTTTGGTGGAGCTCTAAGAATGCTAAAGTGGGAAAGGTGATTCTCAAGAAAGGGAGGCTATAGGTTGTGTAACAGATTTGGGAAGGGAATTTGAAATGTGAGGTATCCTCTTAATAAAAAATAAATTAATTAAAAAAAAAACTCAAAAGCTGGTTAGCCTGAGGTTCTGTGGGATATCATTAAAACAAAATTCAAAAGCTGGTTAGCTTGAGGTCTGTCAGACAGACCTCCTAAATGGATAAATTCTGGTTTTGAAGTTTATTGCTGACTTGGCAGTGTTTCCTGTGTTGGCTATCTGGGACATAAAGAGGAGGAGCAGAACAACACAGCAAATGGATGCAGGTCGCAGGCCCACACCCAGGAGAAAGCTGCCTCCAGCCAGGAGTTCTGATGATGCCCTGTGACTTCATCTCTGTTAGCCTGGCCCCCAGCAACCCTGACTCTTCTCCTATACCCTGGTCTCAAGGGCAAAGCCACTTTCTAGGTATAGTTTTCATCATTAATCCTGGGGACAGCTTCAGTTAAAAGCCTTCTCAGAAGACTTTTACTTTCTCTTTGCGATCTGGACCAGCTTTCTGGGATCCTACAGTTGACCTGAGACCAAGAAGGAAGTTCTGGTGATGTGAGAAGTGGAGCCACTTAAGTTACTTACATGATGGTAAAGAAACTTAGATACTCTCCACCTTCCTCCATCTGCTTTATTTCCTTGGCTCTTTCCAAGACTCCATGTTTACTTTTGGTTTCATTTCCCATATGCAACCATCAAAGGAGGAAATAAAGGAACACTCACCTGTGTTGGACATTGGGAGAAATATAGTGGTGATACCTCTAGGCATTGTGTGTGCCAGATACCCTTTGACGAGAACTCCCATTCTAAAGGCAGCAGTGCATGCTGGCCTTCATTCCAGCTCAGCAAAAAAGGATGTGAGGCTCAAAGCGATGAAGTAACACACCTGAGATCGCATGGCTAATAAAGGATAGGACTAGAATTTTTAGGCACTTGGACAAAAAAAAAATTCCTGGGTGGGGAAGATGCCAAACCATGTAAAGGCATTGCCACCAAGCTTGAAAACCTGAATGTAATCCCAAGGACATACACACTGGAAGGAGAGAACCAACTCCTGCAAGTTATCATCTGACCTCTACATTTATGTCATGGTATGCACACATATGCATGCATAAGCGCACACACACACACACAACACAAATAAAATTTAAAAATTTTTATTTTATTTTATTTTATTTATTTATTTATTTATTTTTGGTTTTTTGAGTCAGGGTTTCTCTGTATAGCCGTGGCTGTCCTGGAACTCACTCTGTAGACCAGGTGGCCTCGAATCAGAAATCCGCCTGCCTCTGCCTCCCAAGTGCTGGGATTAAAGGCATGTGCCACCACCACCCGGCTTAAAAAATTTTAAATTCTAACCAGGAATCACATGACTCATGCCTTTAGTATCTACATTTGAGAACCTGATACCAAAGGATCCTAAATTGAAGGTCATCCTGAACTTCATATATATATGCATAGATACATAATAACAACAGCAACAATAATAAGTGAAATTCTCTTAGCAGCAATGTTCATATTGCTTTGACTAAAAACAACATTAAAAGAAAAGGAAAGAATTAGTCCTTTTACCACACTGCTATGCTTCAGCTGACAAAACTAATAAAAGCAAAGCTTTATTTAAAAAAAATCACTAAATATTGGAAAGAGTATGGAACAACCAAAGTATCCATTCTCTGCTGACAAGAATGTTAAGTTGGTATACTCACTTTGAAAATCCAATGGCAGTATCAATTAGGGATTATCATACATATCCCTTATAACCCCAGAACTGGAATCCTAAAAATGTGTACAGGTATACCAGAAGGCATGTGCCTAATGCTCGTTGTCATTAGATCAGAAGTAGAAGCAGCTAACTGTTCAACCACAGATAAATAAAATGTGTTAGCACCATACAATAGAATGTTCTATAACAGTGAAGAAGAGCATCCTATGGCTGTATGTAAGAACACAGATGCCACTTCAGATATATGACAAGCCACAAAGGAGTATATATGGTACTATTACGTATATGAAGTTTGAGAGGGGATATATACAATCTATGGACTGAATGTTAAAATTGTGGTTATTTTGGTGTGACTGATTTAAATAAGGGACAGGAGAAGAAGATTTCTGTCATTCTAGTCATGTGCCATGTTATAACCTAGAAGAGATTATCCAGGTCTGTTCACTTAGTAAACACTCTTGAATTGTATCCTTAATATTTTATGACATAGTTGTTATATTCCATGAAAATGTTTACCAAAAATGTTTTGTTGGCACTCATACAGTAATCATTTGAAGGAGCATGTTATCAGATGTCATCTGTCCCTGTTTTTCCTAAGTGCTGAGATATAGAACATACTAGAATATATACCCTTGACTTTTTATAGAATTCAGTAAGAGAAGACCCATGAGGTGACCAGCAGAATGAGTTAGTAACTACCAGGAACTGCAGTTGTTTTCCCCACTGTTCAGCAGCTGTATAAATGTCATCTCCCTTCCCATAATTTTGCAAGGTAGGTGTCATTAGGCCCTTTGCCAGACATCACAGAGCCGGTGCATGGCAAAGCATGGTCCCCAGTAATTGATGACAATTCCAAAGGCAATGGAACCCATATCATGATGGGCATTTCTTTGTTAGGTTTCTGTTTCTGTGATAAGGCCATGATCAAAAGCAACATGGGGAGGAAAGAGTTTCTTTGCCTTCATATCCCTATCCAGGATCACAGTCCAGTGAGGAAGCCAAGATAGGAACTTAAGGCAGAAACCAGGAGGCAGGAACTGAGGCAGAAACTATAGTGGGACACTGCTTACTGACTTGCTCATCCCAGCTTGCTAAGTTTGCTTTCTTACATACCCCAGGACCTCTACACAGGTAGCACCACTTACAGTGGGCTCCTACATCAATCATTAATTAAGAAAATGCCCCATGGATTTGTCTACAAGCAATCTGATGGTGCATTTTCTCAATTGATGTTCCTTCTTCCCAGATAATTCTGGTTTGTGTCAAGTTGAGAAAATCATAACCAACACAACCAACTAGGGAACAATACTATGGTCAACTATAAGGGGGATACTGGTGGTCTCGAATTTGGGGACAGAAAACTGGGTGCAGACCCAGCTACTGCCCCACATACCTACAGACAGTCACTGGATGTAAGCAGTCTTCTGTTTTCTGTGACCTCTTAGGACTACACGTTCCTAAGGGTGGGACTCAACTTTTTGGCATGCTTCCTGGAACAGTTCAACAAATACTTATATTAAGAGAAACTCCTCTTTGAGTAATAAATCAGAGCAATGGGCTATGCTAGATCAAAGATGAAGGTCTAGAAGAAAAAAATTTTCTTCTCATTTGTGTGTTTGTTTGTATTATTAGAGACCCCAGGAAAAATAGTAACAGAATGGTTTGATTTTTTTTAAATTAGATGACTTTGCATCTCCCCCAAATACACCCATAAAAACAGAAGTTTGATCAGTGTTTAAACACCAGTGGAAATCTAAGACCTTCATATGGAACAGGCCTGTTTAATCTAATGTCATTTTATTTTATGAGATAGTTAATAAACAGGTACTGTATTTGATCTTGTGAGTTTAGTCCTCTATATTTAGCTTTTTCAGCTTTAATGGAACTATAATTTTAATCATGATTATTACTTTACATTTTAATTATAATTTGGTGTGGCTTAAGTATACATTTCTGAGAGTGATTGTGTAATGAAAACAGGAATTAGCTTTTCATTAACTAAATAATGGGAGATTTCCCACTGCATTCTAGTCTGTGTTCAAAATCAAGGGGCTGGTCTAAAAATAGCCAGGGGAACTTAACATCCTGGTTAAAAACGTGCTTCTAAATTGGCTGTGTTCACAGCCCAGTCTCTTTGCTCCATCTTGCCTCATCTTGCTCTCTTTCTTTTCAGCAATAAAATCTAGAAACAGACTTTGTGTCCTCTGAGATTTCAAAATACTTATTTTTTTTATTTAGATAATTAGCACCATGGAGCCTCAGGTGTCAAATGGACCGACATCCAATACAAGCAATGGACCCTCCAGCAACAACAGAAACTGTCCTTCTCCCATGCAGACAGGCGCCGCCACAGATGACAGCAAAACCAACCTCATCGTCAACTATTTACCCCAGAATATGACCCAAGAGGAATTCAGGAGTCTCTTTGGGAGCATTGGTGAGATAGAATCCTGCAAACTCGTGAGAGAAAATTACAGGTACGCTCTTCAACACTCAGGCTAGGGACTCACGCAGACCTCAAACACCATGCATGTGTGTGTAGTACATCTGAGCACCTACACCACATATTCTGCATATACGGATTGTATGCATACATAACATAAATTCACACCACATACACACTTGTACACCCCAAGATCCTAAAGGCTGAAAAGACTAGGAAGATTTTGAAAGTTTTTTGCCTTTATATAAAATGAGCCTTTGATTTTATAATCATTTATTTTTGATCAGTTGCCACTACTTTTTTTTTTAGACAGGGTCTCATGTCTCCAAAGCTAGCCTCTGACTAGATAGCTGAGGATACCTCTACTTTCTCATAGCAGGGATTACAGGCATATACTATCATGCCTGGTTTTCTGGATGCTAGAGATAGGTCTCCATCCATGCTGGGCAAGTACTCTACCAACTGAGCCATGTCCCTAGCTCTTCCTTTGCACTTTGGTCCTGAGTTCTGCCTTCTGTCTCTCCTCCTTGTACTCCATGCTGCTTTTATTCCTTTCTTCTGTTCTCAGACATTTGGTTTGTGCCCAGTTTTCTTCCATATGTCATGACAAGTGTTTTAAAGGGGGCCAAGTAGAAGGATGACATAATTGCTCTTTGTCTCTGAGATGAACAAGTCCCAAAGATAGCAGATAATTCTAAAATTTAAATAAAAAAGAAGGGAGATGCTTAATGAAGATATGTATGGGAGATATTTTATCTCATATATTTGTTCATTTTGAAGATAGTCTTTAATTAATCACTTTCTTCTTGACCTTGCACTTAAAAACAAAGCAAAGCAATGTCCTATCCCCATATGACCTCAATAATTAGGGTTTTAATGTTTTTGTCAGACAATTCTACTGTGCCTGTTTTGGGGGGTTCACTATAATCCTATTGGAGATGAGAATATTTTCCTTAAAAAGTTAATGAGCTGCACAAGGAGAGCAGTGAAGTGCTACCAGAGAGTGCTCCACCGCTGTAGTCATCACCACATCAGCTCTGAGTCCCTGTCAGTTGAAGTTGACTCCTGTGTCAGGTTAACTGACAAGCAACTGGCTTGCATTAGTAGAAATGAAGATCTGTGATTTAATCAGGATAAGATAACGTCCCCCTTTTAAATCAGATGCTACAATGTATACAGTACATACAAATAAATACATTCTTTTACTCTTCTAATTCACACATAAATGTGCCCCCCTTTAAATAAGCGCTATTGGCTACAGTGTAGGTCACACAGTGCCCCCAACACAATTTCTTTAGCTGTAAAATTGGGAAATGATACTTATCTTAAGAGTGTATTATAAGGATGAACTGAGAGACTGGCTGTATCACACCTAGCAGGGTGACTGTTGGATAGAAGTCTTTAGTCGGTAGAGAGTTCTATTTATGAAGATACAGCTAGTATTCTTAAAGGAGTGTGGTCAAGATGGAAAGCTGATACCAAGCCTCCCTAGCAGGACTGGCTTTCCAGCTCTTATTCACATGTACTGGATCTTCTTCTATTCTTTAACAAAAACGCCTGTACTTTCATGAAGCCGATGTTTAAATTCCTTGAATAATCTTTACATAATGGGATGATAATTCAAACCAAATTAAAACCAGTTAACCATATGATTCTTCCTCCCACTCTATATAGAAAATGTATTTTTGGTTTTGCCTTACATTCTAAATAGGGATTCTGCAGGCTACATTAGTGAGTGGGTATTACTAATCACCTTTGCAGGAGAGTTCCCTCGGAATGGTAGTGAGATTTTTTTTTTTTTTAAGTACTGATTCATGGTGTTGTTCCTTGTTTTCTGAAGACACATGTTTAAACAAGCAGATTCCTTTACTGAAAGAATGCTAATTTGGTAGTTCACCGAGTGGATCTGAATAGGAGTGACAGCTTCGAAGACAGCCTTTAATTTGGTATACAAAACCAAAATTGTCAACTCTGCGTTGTTTAGCACCCTATCAAGCGCAAGCAGAGACATACAGCAGCATCTGGCCTTAAAGATGAAGCTTATGGGTTCAAGGCAGAAATACGATATGGGCATAAATTTATAATTATGTGATTTTTTTATTTCAGGGGAAAAACATATTTGTAGAAAACTTATGGGAATGAGGCAGGGAAATATAGAGAGACCAGAGATATTTGCCCTCATTTGGTAGCAATGTTTAATAAAAGTAGAACTTATGGTTGTAAAGAGTGCTTATTAAATTCTTCATTTACACTACCTAATTAATTCTAGCATTTTAAATTAACAGTGAAACTGGTCCCTGCTGTACCATTCCATAGATGCAGCATATTTTCTCCATCCGCCCGTTGTTCAGGTTTAATTGGCTACACTAAAAGTCAGAGAAGGAGGGAGAGATAGGGCTGTGGGGAGGTAGGGAAGGATGAGAATCGCTCTAAGAAGACCCTCAGAGGCCTGCTGTGGGGTTCACCTAACCCAGGTCAGCAGGAGTGAAGTATCACACCAGGCAAGGGCAAAGGCTGCAGTGGGTGCAGAAGTCAGGGTAAATGACATCATAGGTATTTTTGTTGCCCTGAATTTTAACATGCCAGTCCCCCCTTTTCCTCCAACACCTCCTACAGATCCCAATGCATCTCGATCCTGTGAAGTTTACAAGAAGTTCTAAATATCCAGTGGGAGGATTGGGGGAGGGGGTGACAAAAGATAAGAATTTAAGATTAAGATTTCCCAGCCCCAGGCAACTCCCTAGAAGAGAATGGGAGTAGGATCTGATAAGTTCAGATGGATTGGCGCTTGGCTGTCTGTCCTTGCTGACTTCTCCGTGTGAGAACGCACAAAAGAAACTTGGTCAAAAATTTTAGTGTTAAGAGGACACCATGAACAAACCCTTAGTGCTTGCAGAACACTGGACATAGCTTACATCCTCACCACAGAGTACAGCTTCCATTTTCATAGAAAAGAAACTGAAGCCAGGCTAAGTAGCTTCTCCAGGCAGTATGGTTATCCTCTGTGAGCTCAGGAATCACCTAAAAGCTTGATTTTATTCTGGAGTATGTGCAAGGAAGACAGCTAATCCCCTCCCCATAACCCAAAGCAGCACTGTGTTCCTGCGAGGAGAGGTTGCTGGCTGCCCTCTGGAGAGCATCCCTAATGCACCATGCCCTTAAACAAGACTCCTGTGTATGAAGGGAAGCATGGATAACCATATTTGTCATCCACTAGGGACATAATTCAACCTGCATCTTTCTTCAACATTCAGGCAAATAGACTCAGAGCACCAGATTTCATATTCCCTTATAGTGCTTCTGGACATCCTTGTCAACGTACTAAGTAATGCCCTCTCAGAAACATTTGATTTTTCATTTTGCGATTGGGAAAAGACACTTCATCTAGGTAGCCAGGAGAGAAAATATACTTCCTGAGTTGTTTTCTAGGTATAGCCATGGGCACATGATGTCACATAAAGCTAAGTCTCAGCGTTTTTTCCTCCACCCACCTGCTGCTGGAGAGAAATGTCCTGTGACCCTCAAGGTCCAGGAGAAGAACACCAAGCCTGGGTAAAACTGTGTATTTCTCTGTGGACTTCTGAGAAATCATTTAGGTTCCTCGTTTTTGTCTTGTTATTGCCTTTGGCTTTTGTTTTGCTTTACCGAGTACAGATTTCTGTATGATTGGCATTTTAGGGAAGAAGCATACAGCTTAGCCAGGACAGAATCAGGTGACTCAGGTATATATAAATTCAGCTCAGCTATGATGCTAAATTCCATTATTATAAATGTCTATCTTGTTACAGTCCCACCCCAAAAGAAATAAAGAAGGGAGTAAAAATAACAAAAGAAAGTCCCTAGAGGGAGCTGGGGACAAACTCAGTGTTAGCCTGTTGGCTTAGCATATGTAGACCCTAGCAACTGCCACACACCACCACTACACAACAACAACAACAAAAACCTAAATCCCTTTCTTCACATGTGCACAGGGATAGCTTTTAAGAATAATTTTATGGCCATTTCATCCAAGTTAGAGCTCTACAGGCGTATTTGAGAATAGAGCGGTCCACACTGAACAGGGCACACTGGTGCGAGCAGACCCTAAGCACTCTGGTACTTGAAGAAAGTAGGTACGTTAGCTGATGCTATTGCAGATTAGAAAGATGGATAGAGAGAACAAAGGCAAAGAAATAGAGCTGACATTTCAGGCAAAGAGCAAAAGCATTTTCTCTCCCTCTGTGCTTTGGCCAAAGGAAGTACAGTTCAAAGGTGGAGGTGGCCCTTTGGAAGCAGTGGTCCAATATGAAGCAGTGATAGCCAATGGACTTAAGTATGCCAAAAATAATTATAACTTTCCTCAACACTGGAGTTTTCCCTTTATAACATGTCTTTGACTTAGTATCTCCATCCAGTGGTAAAAACAGAACAAGTGGGTAAAAACTCACCAAGCACTCTGGGTACAAGGGTGAATTTTTTGCCAGTATCTTTGTTCCTGACTTTATCTCTAATTTAAAAGGGGAACCAACTCCATTTCAATACAGTGGTGCCAGAGCTCTTCCTCGTCTGTGAAGGGCTAAGCAGCCTCCATGTCTCTCAGGACTTGAGGCTGGGATGGAGCACAGCAGTTGTGAGCCTTTCTCCATTAGAGCTTCCAGATGAGGGTCTGACAGACAGCATGATCTGGAAACTAGGAGAGGAGAGTGAGACTCCAGACTTGTTCTGTTTCCCTCTGCTTTTAGGGAACTGGGTTTGTAGGAACACTCACTATAAGACTTTGATTATATCTCTGAGATGACCATATATAAAAAATAAAGGAATCAGGAAGAAAAAAAGCCCTAAATTCTGAAAAGACTTTGAATTTATTCTTAGAAAATGAAGTCAGGTATCAGATGAATTTATTAGAATAATTTCTTAAAGAATCAAGCAAAGGCAAACCAGAATAGCTGTTGCTTTTGGTGTGCCATAGGCATTCTAATGTGTTTTCTGGGGGAAGTGTTGTGAAACAGCTCATTACTAATAGTATGTTGGGATTCCTGGAGAATGACGGGGCTGCACCTTCATGCACTAAGTGTCGTGCTCAAAAGACAGAGTCCCGTCTAATCCTCAGCCTCCTTTACAGTGAAATCTGGGGTAAATGAGCAACTTTCATAAGTTGAGTCACTTGCCCAGATGCAGGAGCTGAAGCTTGAATCCAACCCTGTCTCACTAACTATGAGTCGCCCAGTGTACACTTTATATTTAACTGCTTTCTGCAGAACACTCAGCTGACTTCTCCCCTTTCCAAACCAAACCCAGGTTGTTTTATAGGCAATGAAAACTTTCATTAAAGGGGAAATATAATTAGAGCTCAGAATCTTTTGATTTGGAAAATGGCACATAAATGTATGCATTTAAAAAGAAAAATTCTGAATTCACCAAGTCGCTGCTTACCTGAAGTCAAACCTAGAGTAGTATAGATAGATAGATAGATAGATAGATAGATAGATAGATATAGATAGATAATAGCTTTTTTGAGATTATAATTGTATCATTCCCCCTTTCGTCCCTCCAACTCCTCCCATATGCCCCCCCCACCTCAAATCCATGGCCACTTTTTCAATTAAATTGTTACATATTTTAACTTCTGATTTTCTTTTTACTTCTTGAAATGCCCCTTCTTATGTTCGACTTTTTTCTCTCAGCATTGCATTGCAGTGGAAACTGCCTTAGGTTTCAGTGTAATCAAACAGAGCCACAACTAGTTATATACAAGAAAATCTCAAGATTGATTCTCTAAATGAAGTTTTCTTCTGTGCGCATGCAAAGGATACTTGTTGGTGAGGAGAAGAGTGTAGGAAGTCGCTTGTGACATGTTTTGCTTTGAATTGGAAAGATGCAGGTCACTAGGTCCTCTGGTTTACATGTACCACCTCCTGCAGTCACTTTACATGTGTACCACAAAGAAGAATAAACGAGGTTTGATTGTTGACTTGGAAAGGAGGTTGACTTCTGCTGAGGGATGTTAAGGAGAATTTTTTTAGATGTAGAGAAAATTTGGAAGTCTACAGGGATTGCAAACTAGAGGAAGAGGAGTCTACCTTATGAAGGAGAGCGAGACTATTGGAACATTAGATGTAGACAGCAAACCATGTAATCACCCTGCCTCTTACACACCCACCAAGGGCAGGCAGAGACCTTCCATTGCTCCTAATTAGAACTTCGCAGTTGAGTGAAGCTGTGAGGTTTAGGGTTTGTGCCAGCACATCAGGATTTTTTCAACAGTGTTTTGTTTTGTTTTGTTTTGTTTTGTTTTGTTTTGTTTTGTTTTGTTTTTTCCCAAAATGGCAGTAGTCAGGATTGCAAACTAGCTATGGATTCCTTTACTTCCTGGTTATCTTCCCCTTTGTCTCTCACTTCAAATTTGACAGTTCTGCCCTGATTCCAAACTTGAGTAGGGAAATATCCTCTTATCCCAGGAGCGATGTCTCAATGGCTTTTACCTAGAATGTGAATCAGCTGGGGTGTTTTAAGGAGTTTCTATTTCTGTGCTTGAGCTGACTGGTTAATTCCCTGTTCACTCAGACTTCTGTCTTTCTCCTAACACACACACACTCACACACGTACACTCACATATGCACCCCACTTTCTCATACACACACTGCATGCACATACATGTGCACAAACACATCAACACATATATACCACATACACACACACACACACACACACACACACACACAAGTCTTTGGAAGGACAGCATAGGGGAATTGATTCCTAACAGTGCAAGGTGGTGTGGCCAGGGCCAGGTTGATTACAAGTAGGAACTAAGCAAGAAGGAAATGTCGGGCTGAGCTTCCCATCATTGTCTGAAATTCATCACATTCGGGGCAGGAGGGAAGCGCCTTCTGGAACGTGTAAGGCACACTCACTTTCCTCATCTGAGAGGTGTGGTGGCCATGGTTTCCTTTCCAGTCTGCCCTACTCCCATTCTGCATCTCCCTCGCTCTCTTAACTGATGAACCCTGTGCCTGCCTACGCCTCATAAGAACTAAAAATCTTTTAAGTTGCCTTTGGGGTTTTCTACAGTGCCAAAATTGATCTTTGATAGGGGAAGATATTTCTAGTTTGGAGAGAAGATAAAATTCAGACAGAGGCCATAAATCTGTGTACAGCTTTTTACATTTGCACAGCATTTCAATCGGCCAACAGTATTTATTTAGTGTCTACTCTCCAGTCCAGAAATATGTTAATCTCTTCCCTCTCTTAAGCTCTATCAGGGTTTATGAGGAAGTCCAAAAATAAAGGACATGCTACTACAGGGACAATAAGCAAGGAAAGGCCAGACATTATGGGGTCCTTCATCAGCCCACAGATACAAAAGAGACAAGTAACTGTCTTATGAAGCATAGCCACCTTTTCTGTTTTCTAAGTTGTTGTGGTTTGGTTTTATCAAAGTCCAATCTTACTTTTCTACCCCTGATCATTAGTATTTTTGAAAAGAGCTGTTTTGATGGGTGAGTAAAAGACTTAGTGCACAGCATGGGCACTGAGCTTGGATCTCAGCACCCACGTCAAAAGCCTAGAGTGCTGGTACACAGCTGTACTCACAGTGCTGATGCAACAGAGCAGAAAGGTCCCTACATACAGTCCAACGGCCATCAGTTCTAGCCAAACCATGAGCTCTGGTTCAACAGCAGACCTTCTCAAAATGAAGTGGAGAGCAATTGAGGAAGACACCTGATGTTGACTTCTGGCCTCCATGTGCATGCACAATGCACAAACACATCAAACATATACCACATACATACACATACATACATACAACAGACAACAGACATGCACGCGCACACCACACACACACACACACGTCTTTGGAAGGACAGCACTAGAAAATTGATTGGTAACAACGTAAGGTGGAGACCTGACAGGATGCCTGCTGTATAGTAGCTACGGTGACAGGCATACAGTATCTATGATTTCACTGAAGCTTTATATTTTCCAGAATCAGTAGTTACTACCCCATTTTGCAGATGAAGATCCAAGTCTAGAATTACCTGATGAGTCTATTTGACTGTAAAACCTGTAACTTTTCTATTATCCTACCATTCTGTTTCTACCGAGTGAGGGTGAAGACAGCAGTTTGCTTTGAATATTCAAAGTAAGGGTGACAATGGACTGAAATGCTCAGAACAAGTGTTCAAAAATAAATTAACCCTTAAAAATAGCAGAACACAGATTGTAGAAAATCAATATATGGTTAGGAGGCCATTGATCCAAGCTTCAGAGGTATTGCCAAAGAGTTAATGTTTATGCCTCCTCACCCACCAGATTCATATACTCAAGTACTAGTTCTCAGAGTAACTGTAAACAGGACCTTTGCCCAAGCAATTAAGGTTAAATGAGGTCATGTGGATAGGATCCAATAATATTAGTATCCTAATGAGAAGGAACAGAGAAAGCAAGCCCTCTGTGTATCTGATGTCAGATGAGGCAGTCCTCTGCATGCCAGAAAGAGGACCCTAGCCAGGACCCGATCATGCTGATACCCTGATCTTGGGCTTCCAGCCTCGGAACGAAGACAAAATTAATTTATTCATTCTTTTAAAAAATCTATAAGACTAAGAATATTCTGTTATTAGCAGCCTGAGCTGAGTAATATGAATATTATCAAAGAATAGTGAATGGAGCAGTTGGGGCCACTCACAAGGTAAGTTTTGCATGCCCTCTTTGTTAATGAACTCAGGAAGATTAAGTGCTTCATTCAAGGTCACAGCTAATAAATGAAGCTGAGATTTCCACCCAAGCCTGCTAATGCCTTCTACTTTGCTAATAAATAACCCAACCCAACAAAGGAGATGATGTCTGCCATCCTCCTGAGGTCAGGTACTTGTTTGCTCCCTGGCTCTTTTTCCATGTCAGGTTCTTGCTGATTTATGTCTGATCTTTCTAATCAGCTCTTGTTTCATTCTTGAAAGTCTGGTGAGATGCCAAGCTCAGTGACAGACCATGGGTGCGCAAGTTAGGATGACAACTCGTGGTACTGTGGCTGCTCAGGGATTTCTCAGCACTTTCATCTTGGATAAGATGAAATAATTCTCATCCATGGTATAAGCAAAGTCTTTGCTCACATTAGTTGTCAGAGACTTCTCTTTTCAGTGCCTCTTTTAACCTGTAGAAGCATCTAGCATAGGCGATTGTCTCACTTTACAGGTGAGGCCAGGAAAACCCAAGGAAGACTTGAATCAATCATATGGCTATTTTCCTTGCTCTTTCCTCCTGCTCTCTCCTCCTGCTGTTGTTTCTTCTCTTCCTTCTCCAGTTCCTGCTCTCCCTCTCCCTCTCCCTCTCCCTCTCCCTCTCCCTCTCCCTCTCCCTCTCCCTCTCCCTCTCCCTCTCCCTCTCCCTCTCCCTCCCTCTCCTCCCCCCCCTCACAAACACACACACACACACACACACACACACACACACGAAATCTCCTATCCTTCTTTCTCTTTCTGTCTTCTTATTTACACATGTGCCACTTTGATCTGAAAGGACTTATGTTGGCTTATAAGATAAAGAGTTAATGTTAAAATATTTCATGGGCAGAGAGAAATAGATACATAAGAAAAAAAGACACCAGCAGAAAGTTAGTAAATTAAATGTGGTGTGTCTGAGAACGAACAGACAAGCTAGCCAGAGTTCTCTTTTATAGGCAGGAAAAACAGATGTGACAACCTTTGTCATCTTTTCTACTGTCAACCAGAAGTTCTTTTCCAGCTTCTCCCTAGCCCTTTCTCTGGATTTCCAGGTGTCTGGTTGTGGTGTCAGCTGCCAGTTATAATGCAGGATGGACTGTAATCCTGAAATCATATACTCGGAGCTTTCCTTTGCTTCTGTTTCCTGGACCCAATTTGGATTGATTTTTGTTTTTTATTTTGTTGATGTTGTTCTTTATTTTTAATGGCAAAGCCTGACAGTAACATGGAGAAGCTGTCTGAACGGAGTCCCTGTTTGTACATGAGATTTAAACAAGGTACCAAGAGAGCAGCTCCAAAGCAAGCCGTCCTTGCTTGCTGCCCTTCTGTGAAGTGCTACCTTGAGTCTCTGCAGTCTTCTCCTCTCTTTAGATCTCAAGGTTGGGCATACAGGACTTTGTTTACTCCTTGCTTCCATCTTTTTGGTGAGGGTTTCCACAGTTCTGGCCAGAACCCCAATCTGGCAACAAACAGGAATCTGGAATGTCATTCTCATGTTTTGGTACTGACCATGAAATGGGAAACAATTCTTATCTACTTTCCTCTTCCAGCATCCCTCCCAATCAGTGAAGCCTTGCGAGGAGACAGCCACCTTGAGTGCAAAGGGAAGGGCCCTACTCAAGCCACTCTCCCCAAACATACCCACATCCACCAACACTGTCTATTCAGAATACCAAATAGCATATCCAGCCATCCCAAACTGACATCAATTCAGTAACACCCTGCCTTCCTGCCACACACACACATTGATAGATGAATGAGGATGTCCTATGAGTTGCTTTACCACCGCTGCAGACCATTCTTCCTCAATATCCAGGAAAGAGGAAAACTCCCTCCCTCCTTTCCTTTGCAGCCCTGTGGTTCAAGCGTGGTTACATGTGTGAAAGCATCTTGCTGCAATGATGAAAGACGGGTTTGTAAGACTGCGAGTGAAGTCTTTAGTTCAGTATTGAAAACATCAAGATAAAATGTAGATTATTTTAAGAATTAGACCATTTTAAGGGCTGGATAAATAGCTCAATCAGTTAAGTACATGCAAAGACTTGAGTTAGACCCACAGAACCTATGATTCAACAACAACAACAAAAGAACAGTCATGGTATCATGTTCTTATAATCCTAATGCTGAGGAGGCAGAGACAGGCAGATCCCTGGGGCTCACTAGTCACCAGCCCTACCTACTGGTCAAGTTCCAGCCAGTGAAAGAATCTATCTCAAAAAAAAAAAAAAAGATGGTACATGAGAAATGACAGCAGGATTATCCTCATATCTACACACACATGAATATATGCATACATGTGCATACATACACACTATATATACATGGTATATTATATTTTTAAGATAATTAGGCCATATAATGAAAATATAAGAATCTACCAGAGTCTTGTTCTAGCATTGGCTGCAGGACTTTCTGTGTATCAGGACAGTTTGTGCCTTAGGTGCTGCCATAAAGGGGGTTATTAGTGCTTCTTGCCTTTCTGAGTGTTGTGAGATTGGATGAGATGCTAATATGCTTGTGAGTTGTTGAAGTGATACCAGTTCAGGATATTACTGTGGCCACTCAGAAGATAGGATGCTGTAAGCAGGGGATTTATAAAGGAAAGGCAAATAGTCAACACCCTGTGATAAGCCAGCTTTGCTTTCTAGTCTGCCTTCCAGATGTTTTGTTCAGTTATCTACGTACATCTCAGCAAAAGCTGATTAACTCTCTCAGACATCAGTGTCTAACTGTTATTAATGCTCAAGCTGATCAAATTACATTGCCACAGATCCAACTTGTGCTGTTAATATTAGATTTTGGATTCCGGTCTATAATGAATGATTTTTCCTCTATGCATTGGAAAAATTGGTTAGCTGAGTTCATAAGAAAGTTTAATTAGCAAGCTGTTTGTGAAAATAGCGGTGGTGAATCATCACTCAAAATGAACTAACATTTCTCAGGGCTGAGTTTGTTCTTCTCTTCCTTGAGCAGCCACGCAGGATCTTTTTGTTTGTCAAGCTGGCACATGCTGCCCACTTGAACTGCACCATGTAATAAACTAATAACAAAACCAGCAGATTCTTAAAGCTAGAAGGAAGAGGAGGGTGTCTGCATTTGTGCATATGTGTCTATGTCTTCCAGAGGAATATCACAGACTTCCTGGAATCCACTGTGCAACGTAGAAATATAGTAATTAAAAACTAGACTGCCCAAATACACCCCAACCTTCATAGCTGTACAACACGTATTATCACCTTCTTCTCCTCAGTTTCCTCACTTCTAAAATAGAAACATTCATAGAATTCTTGTATAGGTATAGGTATGGGTAAAATACAGCAGACATAACCTGGCATGTAGTAATATCATTCTTACACCAGTTCTATGAGGTGTACGTATTATTATTCCTAGTTTACATTTGATAAAATATGTTTTTTTAAAAAGGCTAACTGATTCAAGGTCACGTATCTTCTAAGTAGCATAGATGTTAAACCATGTGTGTTTGACTCCAAAGCCTCTATTTTTCTACACTAATAACCTCCCAGAGTCAGGTGTCAGTATAGATACATTCTCTCCCCTTGCCCTCCCCTGTGTGTGTATATGTGTGTACCTCATTGCATTAGAACCAAGTTATACCAACATTAAAACGTATCTTCAGCTTTCTGATCCCCTCTCCACTACAGCTCTATGCTGTATCTAGCTGGTCTTAGAAGCGTGAGTTTATGATGTCTTCTGAGAAGCAGAATCACAGACAGTGGCAAGAGAAAAGAAAATATGTTCTTGAGGAAGTAAATATCTCTGACTTGCTCCCTTCGTTTTCTTCTGGCCCTCTATTATCTCATAAGAAGTATCTCAGTGCTGAGAGTTGCCTTATAGTAATTATATAGTAATGAGGCACTGATCAGTCCTGTTTCAGAGAGTAATGTTCACTTAGGAATCCCATTGGTCTTTCCCAAAACTGTATAATCTGCAGTGAGGGGTTGTTTTGTTTTGTTGTTTGTTGTTGTTGGTTGGTTGGTTTTTTGGATAGAGGAAAGGATGTTCTATGACAAAATGAGTTTGGGAAAATGAAGAGAACCAAGAAAAGGGCATTTCTTTTAAAACCCCTCTTCGGTGCTAACATGTATTAGGGACTTGGAGGGAATGATAGAATTGTGGGATTGTCCTAGGTGTGATAGAGGGGTAAGCAAGAGGTCTTGTGTCTCACCTGCTCCCAGGAGGAACAGAAAGTGGTACCTGATGGATCTTGATAGGACAGGTGCTGTCCCTTCATGTACTGTGCATTTTGGAAAGCTGTTGAGCACTGGGCATGCCCTGGACATGATTCAGCCATGGGTTAATTTAGCCACCTAATAATCAGAATGGTATTTTATTTTCCATTTCGTAAAGATCTGTGCCATTAGGTGTTCCCAGCCTGCCATTCTTGCATGCTCCTGGGCATTCCTTTATTTTCATGCTCGGTGCCATGGGGATGCTCATCTTTGCTAGGATTAGCTATTCTCTGACATTCATTTCAGACAGTCAAAGGTGGCTTTCCTCTTCCATCCCTACACTACAGACGTATTTCTACATAAGTGCTTCTGTCCTTGGGTGTCCTCTTACCTCAGTCCCTTACCCTCACAAGCTCAATGTTGTTGTGGTTGTCATTTGTTAAGACAAATATACTATTGCTTCTTTCAAGAATTTAAAGAGTTTCTTTCTTTTAAAAGATTTTTTGGAGTCAAACTAAGCTGTCAGATCACAAAGGCGGGTATCATGTTTGGTTTCTTCCTGAAAATGAACTCTTCCATGGTGGGAATAAGAGAACTTATCTTCACATTAACAAGGCTGTTACTGGTAGATCCAAGCCCAGAGAAGCCCAACCCCTTATTGCAGAAAGGATACACTGATAGGTTTCCAAGGTCCTGCTTCAGTTAATATTTTGACATCCTGACTTACCTCTGTACAAGCCTTTATCTTATCTCCTTTAGTGAGAACAAAAAATCTTTCTTCAGTCTGTTCCAGTAGGTTTCTAGTCAGCTAATATTTATGGAGCACCACCTTGTGCCAAACCCTCTCACACAACTTATCTCATTTAATCTACATTTCAACATGACATCAGCAGCTTCCACGTGCCCTTTATAAGGATAGTGTCTGGTGGGGGAGTTTTGAAAGTCGTTGTCTTAGTTCTATTCACCCGCAGACATTTTATACATGAAGTTTCATTTTGCCCAAAGGCTAATTACAGAGCACACAATTAGTATTAATCTGATAGTTCTTTCTACCTCTTCTCTTTTTGTTGCTAAACCATTGTCTTTAACATCTGCAGCGCTTCTGGAATCACCTGTTGGTTTGCATCCACTCTGGGTGGGAAGTCTTGTCTATCTGACACCCAGACCTTTGTTTCCTGTGAGAATAAACCAATGAGGAATTAAGAATTCAGGATCATTTCTTTGGCTAGCTGGGAGTTTGCCAAAAATCCTCCTCTTTTTGTTTCAAGCCTGTTAAAAATATTTTTAAATGTATGACTATTCATTCCTGTCTTGTAAGAATATTCTGAGCATAATTTAATTTAACGTGGCTTTGATTAAGAATCTTTCATTGCCCCAGGGTCATCCATCTGAACACTCCTTATTTTCAGTACAATAAATTCTGAAGGTGAGATAGTCGTCACTGAGACTCCCATTGTCCTCAGTACATTACCCAGAATATTTTTCCTTTTCAGCCCCTTTTAACCAAGCACTTGATACTAGCTTTTTATCTTATGAATTTCTATTCTTTCTTGCTCAACAGAAGAAAAATAGGACTCAGATTGGTTCAGTTTTTCATTTGTTGAAGTTTATTATTGAAATTTATATTTGAAGAGCTGTCACTTGGAGCAAGTTATTTTATAGGACAAACCAAAGGGAATAAAAAAAAAAAAAAGATCTCTTTTGAGAAATGACTTGCTTGGCTTTTCTTATTGTATAATGTACATTTCTGTCTGGGGAGAGGCTAGAAATGGGTATCTACATGCTGTGGGCCCCCTTGTGCCTTACCCAAACAGTGGGGACATCACACTTCACATCTGCATGATACAATCTCTGCAAGCAGGACGTTCTAATAGAAGCCTTTTGAGGGGTTGGCATTAGATGGACTCATTTGAGGATCCAGACCTAGGTATGAATTTCCTTGATTTTAAATGGTAGTGATAATGCTTGTGTTATAGGGTGGTTTTAAGGAATAGGTGAGGACATAAAAACAGTTGGTATAATGAGTAGCACTCAAAATAATAAAATTCTGGTACTATTCATTCACTTATTGAATTCATTTATTTAATATATTAAACAGAAATTTACTAACAGTCTACTATATATAAGGCATTGGTCTTACTAACATTAACTATCCCCATGTCCTCACCCTAAAGAAGGCTTCCAGTCTATTGAGGAATATATTCAGTTCAACAAGCATATTTTAAATACTTACTGTGGCCCAAGCACTTCATTTATTGTCCTGATGCTGTGTAATTATAGAAACAGAAAATGACACCTACTTATGAATTCTGAATGCAGCCTCTGGAAATAACTACAGACTGGCTTAAGGCCATGTTAAATACTTTGGGAATTCAGAATAAGGATGGTAGGATCTTACACTTTCAACAATGTTTACTAAAAACAAACCCCCTCAAGACTTCATATTCCTGAATGACTCTCGACTCTTTGCCAAAGGTCTAGGGAAATCTTGTATCCACCTCTAGGATGAATTCAACTTAGACACAGTAGTGACAGTACAAGGCAATACCAACAACCAGCAACATTGAGGATGCAATGGCTGCAAACTTAGTGGAGGGTCTTTCCCCTTGAAGGCTTAGGTGCTTATTCTGTCTTATCTTTTCAGTGTCCATCTCTACCTGTAACCTGGATATGTCTAATCAGTCTTTTCAAATTAATCTGATCTCAAGAATCACATCTTCAAAAAAGAAATAAATCAAAACAAAGCTCGCTCCTTCTCAATATTATATAGCACTAAACCATACTCAGCTATCATTGTTAATTCACTGGCCTGACATTCCTGCTAGAGCACAAGCCCTGGCTTCTTTGTGGGTCCTCATTTCCTGTATCTGTAGATTTTAAGATTATTGGTCTGACAGTCGTTTCTCAAAATGGCAATCTATAATCCTGTTGGAACCCATTTAACATGCACAGCCAAGCTGGGAGATGTCAACTAAGAGAAAGAATGAAACCTTGGAGACAGTGCTATAAAACCCAGGTTTCTCAGGCACACGGCAGTAAGTCAGGGGCTTAGTGTACAAGTCAGCGTGTGCTCAAGAACCCACATGCAGCAAGAGTTCACTAGCTCTAGAGTCAGGGGGCTCAGCTGCTGTTCTCTAATCACATAGAATTGCAAAGATTTAAGTAATAAAGTAATTAAAGTTGCTGGGCTCTTAGTAAATGCTCAATAAATGTTCCCTATTTTCTCCTTTAAAATTCAGGGCAAACTGAAACTGTTGTGAGCACTGACTTGAGACTAAAATAAATATAATATAGAACCTTCAAGTCCTTCTAATAAAAGTGATCTTATGGGCTTTTCCTTGGTAAGGGGTAGATCTGTCCCCTGTGTATACAGTTCTGGCTTTTTACACTTCACAAGGCACCCTACCACCTTATAAAAATCAATCTCTGAAAGCCTTTTATCAGGCTAAAACGAACAGCCCGCTAACTTACTTCTGCCCGATCCTCCTCTCTTCTCTTGGTCACAGCAAGTGCACCCATGGCTTTCTATGACAAACTTTCAAGCGTAAGGTAATGGAGTATCTCTGGAGTCTTCTCTCCTGTGAGCTAACCTTCCACAGGTCTTCTGAGGCTATCATATGAGATCTGGTTCCTGATCACTTACCAACTTCCTTCAGGCATGACCGAGGCTCTGCTCTTCTTCCTGATCCCTTTCTCCTTGGTATGTGGGAGAGTGGTTAAGAGGAAGTAAATACACATGCAAATAGAAAACACTGTCATACATTCATTCAACAAATGTTTCCTGGCTAACTAACAATGCCAGGGCTTTTTGAGGGGCCAGGGACAAAGATGAATGAGACATCAACGTGCTCTCAAGTTGCTCCCAGTCTTGTGGAGTACAGAGAAACTCATTAAGTGGTAGTTTGGAAGGCTCAGGAGATATCTCAAGTAACAAAGTGCTTCCTTTGCAAGCACAAGGCCCTGAATTTGATCCCCAGAATCAATGTGTTTAAAAACTCCACAACCAGGAATGGTAGTCTGCACTTATAGCCTCCATGCTGGAGAGGAGGAGACATATAGATCCCTGGGGTTTACTACCCAGCCAGCCTAGCCTACTCATGAGTTTCAAACCAGTGAGAGGCAGTGTCTAAGAAATACAGATAAAGAAATAATGGATATCAGCTGAGGAGCAACATGAAGGATTTCCTAAGCATTCACACGAACACATGCACCCACACACATACAAACATGCACACACAGAAAAGGTGGGTTTGAAAGGGCTTGTTGGTCAGAGAGAAGGCCAGTGTAGTTTTACAATGTCTTCCTGTTTTCAGTCATTTGACAAGAGTGATATGGATTGCCTTCAGTCCTGTTGTAGCTCTAACAGAGCATATTCCTGCTTCTGAGCCTTTAACATGAGTTACCCTCTGCTTAGAATGTCCTTCCCCAGATAGGGCTAACTGTCTAACTCTCTTCTCTCTAGTGTCTGTCTTTATGTTGCCTGAGTCGTAAGACCTTCCCTGACCTCCGAATAAAAATTTGCAGACATGTCCCAGCACTGCTGTTCCCTTGTCTCTGTCTTATTTCTCCCCAGGATTCACCATCCTCTGACAGCCTTTATATTCTGTCAATATGTCTTGGCTGTCTTCTGTACTCTCAATCAGAATACCAATCCAATGATGACAGAAACAAAGATGTGCTGTTTGTTGTTCTCTTCTGTGTTTCCAGGGAACATAACTGCACCTGACACACAGTAGGTGCGCAGTGGGTGCCTATGGGATAAGTGTAGGCTTGGGATTCAGTTCTCAAGCTGGGATGTCATCACTTTGTTGGGTAAACCCTCTCAAATGCTTTCCTTTATTCAAAGTTCCTTTCTGTTCCTCTTCCTTCAGAAATCTTTCCCTACTCTTCTTAGTGAAAATTGGTGTCCATTGTACAGCTCTATTTATTATAGGCTTTTGTTGGTTCTTGGACTTGTATTTCTCTTCACATAAGGAGCATCCTAAACCCAAGAACATCTCAGGGTCCACCCATAGTGTACATCTTATAGCAAGTGCCTGTTCAATGTGAATTTGTGTGCTTATATAAAAGGCAAGCATCAAAATCCTTCCCACTTTGGGGGATATTAGGAGATAATATCACCTAGACAGCGTGAAAACTAACACCTAACGGTGTGAGGGAAGAAAAAGACAGCAATACCTACTGAGGTTCTGTTAAAGGCCAGACAGTTTACATGAATTGTTTCATATAAAGCTCCCACTAGCCCCTGAAGAAACTTGGTGCTATCTTCTAAATCAGAATACCAAAACAGAGTCAAAAAGAGAATGCAAAGTTTGGAGACCAAAAGAAATATCATATATTTAGAAAACTTGATAACTCTCTTGTGAGAGTTTGACTTCCTTGTTCCCATTCATTAGATGTGTAGTTTTCCCAGAGACTAAGGCACAGGGAGGTTAATTACACACAGCCTGGGACACAGAACAGTATTCAGAACTGAGACTGAAACCCAACTTGCCATCTAATATCTAATCCAACTTGCCAATTATTCATCTTATTCTTCCGTAAGCATTTGAATCCCTCAAGGTTCACATTGAGAAGCAGGTGCTGATTCAGGTGATCTGGGGTGGGAAGGACCTGGGGATCTGCATTTCTTGTAGATGATGCCATCGAGGGTACTACAGGGAATGTGCTTGAAATAGCAACGATGCTTAGTCTAGGGCAACTCTGTCAACTACCAAAGGAAAGGACGTCCCTGACTCATTGCTTGCAATGACACTGGGTTTTCAATAGGAAAGCTGAGTTTCAGGCTAATCGACACTGTTAAATCCCCAGAGGATGGCAGAAGGCACACAACCACAGTTTCAAGACTTCATGGTATTCTATTCTGGTGAGAGCAAAGGTGTCCTGTCAAGACTTACCAGATGTCAGACTCTTCCAGGCACTTGAGCTGAGGTCAGCCACTGTGGAGAGAAAGCATGAACTAGAGTGTCACTAAAAGGGTTCTTGCAAGTCCTAGCCCCAGCAGCTCCTTAACTTGGAACAAGTCATTTTACCACTTCTTAAACCTCGTTCTTCCATGTGTGCATCATGGGCCCAATGGTACCCATTTCACGTAGGATTAAATGAGGTAACATGAGTAAGCCACTTAGCACAGTGCCTGGCACAAAGTGTCATTGAATAAATTATAACAGCTATTAGTCCCCCTGTTCATATAATCCTCACAGTGATCCTTTGATTATGAGGATTAAAGGATTAGCTCTCTTTTTCCAGACAAGGGAACAGGCTGAAGGAGCTTAAATGACTTAACGAAGGTTATACAGCAACTGTGGTTATGAGCCATGGACAGGTTTACACACGCAGTAGCAGGCACACTCTTTCTGCCTCTCCGGTATGTTCAGACAGACTCGGGAAAGATATCTCAGAACTGGCAGCCAGGACATCCTGAGATTTGAAGTTGAATGCTGTTAACCCAATGTGTGAATTATCACCAAGCAGGTGATCTTGTGGTGACAGGGGACCTTATCATGTGCTTTGAAAACAGAATTTCAGCTTGAGCTAGGGGTTCTGATGGCCACAAAAATCCCTTACTCAACTCAGGAGTTTTCATCAACAGCAACTGCCCATCTGGCTGCCCCCCTCGGGGGCTCTGCAGATGAGATGAGCCAGTGTGAGCTTTCTGGAGAAGGGTGATTCTCACAGGGAAAGAGCAAAGTGTGCAAGTTGGCAGTACAGAAATGCTGAGGCTCCTTCTGGCCAGCTTTTCTGTTGCTGTTGTCAGCCATGAGGTCAGAATAATCCTAGGACCCTGAAGACCCAGCAAAGTCCTGAGAAAACAGGAGTCTTAAGGGGCTGTGATTAAACAGTTTCCAGAGCTCGGGCATGGTAAAAATGCTCAACAGAAACTACATAAAACAATTTACATTCTCTTAAATGAGTCCAAAAAGCCTCAGTTGTTAGTAACATCTTACTTTAAAGAGGGAACTATGACAATGGCAAACAACAGTCAGAGCCAAAAGGTTGGCAGCCTCTGGACCAAGAGCCATGTCTGGCCTCTGTCTGCTTTTCTAGATAAAGTTGTATTGGATCACAGCCATTTTTTGGTTCAGATAGTGTCTCTGGCTCACACATAACAGCGTCGTTATTGTAACAAGGACTATGACCCACCAAGCCTAAACTGTTTACTACCTTACCCTACACGTTAAAATAAGCAGACAAATGCCTATTCAAATCCTGATTGATCAAAAACTCAGTTTTGTGATGTTGAGAATTACAGTTTTCTCTGACCTTCAGTTCCCTCGTTTCTGTAAGATGATACTTTTCTCTCTTCACACAGCATTGTCTTATAAAGCAAATGTGATATGGAATGACGGGAAAGCACTTTGTACACTCAGACTCATTGTGGCTCTGGGCTGGGGTGACTCTTGTCATTTACCTGATCTGCATTTCAGGAGAACCCAGAAAACAAAAAGAGATGGTGGATGAGAAATTACACCAAGATTATCCTCATACCTCTCCATATACACACCCTGCGTGAGTGGTGTCAGGGTCTCTCCTTCTTCATGAATGCAAACTTGATCCCCCAGTTACTTCCTCCTTGTCTCTTCCAAATATGCAAAACATGCTCTGCTTAAACACCTTCCAAGGACCTACTGTGTTCAGAGATATAATCTTCCATAAATTAATTCTTGTGAAAAGGAATGTTTGGCTACTAAATGGAGAGTTTTGACATATAACCTATAGCCAAATAGAAATGTTGTCTATCATAGTAGGAGGGCACATAGCAAGAGGAAATATTCTCTCTCCATGTGTGCAAATGCCCACGCTATATCAAAACATAAATATTCAGGTTCATATTTAGGAGAACAGTTTTCAAAACAAGAACCTGTTTAAGTCAAAATACATGGACATGATTTAAGCTGTGGCTATTATGCATACAGTTTTCTCTTGGAAACTACGTTTCAAATTCTATGTTTCTATCCCAAACTACCTAGAATGCTTCCTACCAGTGCACGGTAAGTGGAGATGCTCCACCCTTGCCAGCTGAACAGAACTGCTGAAGGCTGATCAGATGTGGGCATCAAGGAGCCAGATATTGTAGCCTAAGATTTTAGAAACAGTCTTTATTCCCTACTATTTCTTTCTTAAATAAAGATAAGTTAGTAAGCAGAACCTGGATGACTGCTCAACTTGCCATCAAAGAAAATATAAATTTAGAACACAAATAAAGTTTAATGTTCAGTTCTTAAAATATTGTTGTCATAACTATATGCTCACATTTTGTTACCATTGATAAAGGGAGAAGATATCACTAAAAGAAAAAAGAAAATGACTGCTATCTCTGGACTGCAGATATATGCACAAGCTCTGGGCCCCAGACTGTGTCCCCTGAGCCCTCTCAGTATGACAACTCTCTCAGTCCTCACTGAAAAAAAAGAGCATTGGCATTCTTTATGAATGTATCCCATGTGTAGCTTCTGCCTATGCTTACACACAGAACTGCTGAACCAAAACCCACCACCAATGCTTGGCCATCAAAATTCAAACACAAAATTCTTGTTTCTTTTACTCTCTCCAAGTATTAAAACAGTTCCTTTAAAAAAAATATAGCTTGGGTTTTTATCATTTTTGTTCTGGAACTTAATCTTCTCTGGGTTATTTTTTTTTTAAAGGGAATGCTTAGGTCCTTGAAGCATTTCTATTAGACATAGCTGGACTCCTGTGATGCTGTGAGGCATATGTGAAGAAAGCCTGCTCACGAACTAGGCTAACTGCAGGTAGTTTCATTGTGCTACTGAGTTACCTCCTATCTTCCCCTTCATAGGCCAGCTCCTCCATCTCTGGCCTCTTCTTCAATACAGGGCTCTGTTCTAGAATTTTCAGTTTATTTTATACTGAGAAGAATCTTCCTTTGTGAGATTACATTCTTCTGAGTTTTGGTTTTCCCTGAAACATTTTTTATCCTTCATGCTAAATGAAGTCTCTCTAAACCCAGGACAGGTGATGATAACACAGGAGAGCTAATTATAGTGGGAGCCAGGGTGATGCTCCACTGGGGATGATACAGGCTGGGGGGTTGATGTCACACATCTTGCTGGACTGGAGTCCTTTTCCTCACTTAACCTTCAGAACCTCCCGGGACCTAAGCCTGAGTTTTCCTTCCTCCAGAAGCAAAAATCTAAGACTAAATTTAGAGTGCAAAACCTAAACTCACAATATATATTTTGATAGCCATTAATATATGAGTAGTTTTACAAAGAAAGATAGTATAATGGGAACATTCACCATACATGTATTTCATGAACATGAAGAATACAAAAATTTTTCGGGATGATCACATTCACTGTTAGCAGTGAAGGTCTCATTTGTTTGTTTTATATTCTATTTTAAATTTTATGCAAATTATATTAGACTGAAAATGACCCATTCAACTTGTTTCCTAGAACTCCTACAGCAGGTTGGTCATAGACATAATTGCTTTAAAATGTTCTTTAGAAGCAGTTCAACTTGGTACATGACTAGTTTTTTAAAGTGATTATAGGAATATTATATATGCAAGATAAATATGACTGAGATATTTGCATGATGAAAATGGATTTAATTAGGTGAATTTAGTTAGGCTTGATGAGGTGGAGACAAATTTAGGAGAGATTATATTTTTAAACCAATGAAATTAGTCTCTTGTATTTTTGTATTTGCAAAATGGCATTTCTGAGAACATGTGACAGGGTCTTGTAATACAATTCTCTCTCACCGCACGTGTGGGCACACCGGTGCACATACACACACACACTCACACAGAGAGAGAAAGAGACATACACACCAAAGTTGCAGAATAAAACAAAAAGCAAAGGGTCACAGGGTCACGGCGGCTAGAGTGTGCCCCATGCCTCACAATCGGTTCTTACTCATAGGGCACCATCTCTGGCTGGTAATGAGCCTGTCTAGCAAAGTTTGCCTCTGTCTTTCCTGTTCAACAGAAGACATTGGCATTTGGGGTTTTCATTTGATGAGCAAATGTCATTGAGTTCCCTCTCTGTTCTCTTTGCTTCTGTCCTATAACAATAAAAAAGATACCCATTTTCTGATCCAGAACCCAACTTGTTTTCCCAGGTTCCCTCCTACAACCAACACAAACACAGACATTTACCAGCAAAACAGAAGCTGTTGGAAACAATTTTTTGGCTGCTGAAATGGGCTCCTGTCACCGGGACGTGGCAGGCTTTTTGTTGTATTATCTCCCAGCCCTGGCCCCAGAACACTAAAGAGAGCTTTATGTAATCAGTCTTCCCTGACATGTGACATCCTGTCATTTCCCTCCCCTTCGGCTCTGCTACCACCCACAAATCAATCACATTGCCTGAGAAGTTCAAGCTGGCTCTGCAGCCACCACAAGCACTGTGTTTCTTAAAGAGTATGTCAGAAAATGTAAAGTTTCCTAATGATATTTCTGGCTGATGACACATGGCAGAGCTGATGGACTATTTATAATCAGTGGCACGATCGCAAGTACATTATTTTTATTTCACTTAGGGGGGAGCCCTGTCACTTGCTACCTCTTTGTAGACAAGTTGATATCATCTCCGCCTAAAGTAGCTAAATCCTCTTTGCGGAGTGCATTTGTGCTTTCCCCTTTGTGTGTTAGGAGCTTCTCCGTTCTTTCTGAAAGAAACCCTTGCCCTTCCTTTTCTTTATTGTTCTTTGGCTCCTGGGATGATGAGGGCAAAGAATGGCTTGTAGCAACTGCTCTAAATTCTGGCCATGCTTGCATCCTTCACCAAAACTGTCTCTGGTTCTCTCTGCTCAGATCCTGCTATACCCCCTGAGTGTGGGTGTGGCTGGCATGACCAAGACAATAGACACAGCTACTGAGTCTAGTGCTTGTCCCAATTTTACAGGATTGAGCACCTACTATGTTCTTTGTTGAGCACCTACTATGGTCTAGGCAATGTACTTGGTAGGCATTTTATGTACATTATCTCATTAAACTCTCTCAGAGTCTGCCAGAGGTAAGTGTTGTTATCCCCAGAGAAGAGATCTGGAAGACATGGATAGTAAATGACTTCTCTCCAAAATGACCCAAATGACCAAGACTCTAGGAAAGTCTCTTAACAAACTGCATACCATCCTTCTACTCCCTGGTACTGGATATTCCTAGGGTGAACCCCCAGTGAAAAGAAATCCTAGACCAGAGGAGGGTTTTAACATATAGCCCATGGGAAGTGTGACTTCTGCAGAGATACTGAGCTCTCTCTCTCTCTCTCTCTCTCTCTCTCTCTCTCTTCTTTCTCTCTTCCTGTCTCTCTTTTTTTAATATTTCCACAGGACAGAGTTTAGGGTATGGATTTGTTAACTATATTGATCCAAAGGATGCAGAGAAAGCCATCAATACTTTAAATGGACTCAGACTCCAGACTAAAACCATAAAGGTAAGAGGCGATACACCGACTTCCGGTTCACGGGGCCCTGGTATTTAGTTTGTGGGTCTTATAAGCACAGGCTCGTAGGATCCAGAAGTGGTATTCTTTATTTACTCAAAGAACAGTCACTGTCCACTCTGTTAAGTAAGGAACATGAGCCGTTACAAAATAGTAAAATTGGAGTGAAGAGTGAAGGGAAGGGACCAGGAACCTTGACATCTAATCCAGAAGTCAGGTTTGGGGTCGGGGATTTAAGGGCCTACAAAGCAGGCCTGCCAGCCTGAAGCTGTGCACAAACAGCCCGAAGCAAGCTGAAGGAAGAAACTGAGGCAGGAAAGCTGTCCCAGGTATGAAGTGTGGCCCTAAGTTGGAGTGGTGGGTCATGATGAGAAAGGGGAGTAGGCAAATCCAAGTCAGTAGACCTCGTGCACGGAAGTGAGCAGCAGGACTTTTACTTAAGGATTTTTAAGAATCTTCCATTGGAGAACAGGAGGGGAACATCAACTGTAAACAAACGCAATGCCAAAAGAAGGGCATCTCCAGTTAAACGGATGAAAATATAGTAAAGGAACAACAAAAATAGTAATCTAACAGTTTAAAAATAATTAGGTGACCAGGGAACATCTCAAGAATCATTGCTGTTAAGTCAGAAATCAGTAACCTAGAGGCTACTCCTCCAGGAAGGTAGCTTTCTGGGGCCGGACTGCAACTCTCTCCCTTCGGACTTCATGTATGAAGGACACTGCCGCCTTGGGCATCCGGTGGTCGGCCTCCTGGATGAAGCCGCCTGCTCCTCACCTCCCTTCCCCGTATTCTCCCACCTCCAGGCAGCATCCTGTTTAGGGGCAGCTGCCAGGCGATTAATGAGTCCCATCCTTCATAGCCTATTAAACCGCAGGGAAGTGTCTCCTGGGCGCTCTTATCCTCATGACAGCAGGTCTGACGCAAAGTAGGACAAAAGAGAAACCTCTCCCAGAATGGAAATCTATAGATGGCACCAGCTCTCCGCTTCGGAAAACACAAAACTAGAACTTTTTAGTTCAGCAAAACTACTTTTCTGACATCCAGGCTAACAAAAGAGACGAGCAGTGTAAGATAATCTTCGCTGGAAGGAAATAAAAACAACAACAGAACCTTTCTCTTTTTTGGAACATATTACATGATTATTTTTTTAAGCAGCTTTATTTTTGCAATTGTGTTTAGATTATTTCTTAAAAAAAGAAAAATATTGCTTTCTCTGATCTCCTACTGTCTGTGTAGTACACAAAGACCCTGAAATAAGCCTGATTTAGACTGCCTCCGACAAGGCGTAGAATCAGCTCCTAGGAATTCTCTTAGGGGAAATAAAAGTTGTTTAATTATAGCATAGTCCTCAGAGAGGCAGAAAGATTAATTTCTTTCAAAAGAAAACCACATATTTTCATACTTTAAGTCAGGGAACGTGTTCCCGTCTCCTGACTCTGATGAGGCCTTTGTCGAATTGAGAGCTGTCTGAGGAACTGATTGATTTTGGTGTGTGTTACCCAGTTCAGCATTAGAATGTCAAATGTTTATTTTTTCCCTAAGCAGACACGCTGACCTTGAACTGAGAACGGTACTTTTCTATCCTCTGCAGCTTTCTTAAAACCAACCCTTTCCCCACGGCTCGGGATCAAATCACCAGCCATCAATCCGCCTTTTAAAGTCTTTCATAAGATCCCTGTGGTTACCCCTAAAGACTGATTGGGCCCAGCTTTTCTAGTACCAGAATGGTCCCCATAGCCCATCCTACAGTCAGATGCTTTATCTAAATGGATCTTTGAGACAGGAAAGGTCGATTATTTTCTTTCTGTGAAGCGCTGCTCTGCTTCCTTCCCTGATCTGGAGCCTTCTCTGCACCCTCCCACCTAGCCCAGGTTCCCCCTGCATCAAATACTGCTGACACATTTGCACCCAGAGGAAGTGTGGGCTTCTAAGTCACTGTAGAATTCAGAATGCATGATACCACTGCTGAATCAATAATTTCCATTCTCTCCTACAAATGAAAATTTAATGTGCAAACCTAGGGATTTCAGCCCTTTCATTAAAGAAGTTTATTTGCCATACAAAAAATTAAGTTTGACTGATAGGTTCCTTTATTAACTTTTCTTCCCTTTCCTAAAGGGACACAGTGTTTAAGGTAAAAATCATATTAAACGAAAGAAAAAAAAAGAAAACCCTTTATGTGTACTGTTAATAGTCTCATCATTTATTAATTTCTTAAAATTGCTTTTTTTTTTTTTTTTTTTTTTTTGCCTTTCAGGCCACTATTCTGCTTCAGTTTGCTTTGATAAGTGGCATGAGATTCATCTCTTTACTCTTGACTCCCAGGAAACAGTAGATAGCTTGTCAATTTGGAAACAAAGACAGACAATGATACAAACAACAAACTACACATATCATCTCTGGAAGCAGGCATTACAGGATCTTGGGACCATCTGGCACAAGTTGACAGACTTGGTCAAGTGTGTGCTTGTCACGTTTCTGATAACCCAGAAAACACAGCACTTCAGGTGTGATATACAAAAATATTAGTGTCAAAAAGCCAAGAATCAACCCCTAAACAGTAAAGGTTAGTGATTAACTGCCAGACTCAGGATAGTTTTAGTAATGGGAGCTAACAGAGGGCAAAGAGGGCAGTAGTCTTCTGATGATGATGATGGTGGTTGTGGTGATGATGATGATGGTGATGACGTTGATGGTGATAATGATGCCGAGGACAATGATGATGTTGATGATGATAACAATGACAATGATGATGATATGATGACACTGATTCTGAAGCTGTTTAATTCAGATCGTCAGTTGTTCAGTAGGAACTGAAATCTAAATATCCTTTATGTCAGATCTCCCAATTTTAACAGGCCAGAAACAAAAACGAAGAATGGCTTATGAAGAAAAACCAAGCAGAACATAATAGTTGGCCTTCGGGTCTTTTACCTATGACCCTGAGATTTAAAAGTGGCATCAGTGCTTTTGGCAGGTATCAGTGAATTTCCCATTACCTGGCTCTAGTGGGAGGCATCTGTCCACAAAGACACTTTCCTGTCAACAAAAAAGGCACTTTCTTTTTATTAAAGAGGCTGTGACACACAGTAAGGGTTAGGGTTAGGTTAGGGTTAGGGTTGGGTTAGGGTTAGGTTAGGGTTAGGTTAGGGTTAGGTTAGGGTTAGGTTAGGGTTAGGTTAGGGTTAGGGTTAGGTTAGGGTTAGGTTAGGGTTAGGGTTAGGCTTAGGTTAGGCTTAGGGTTAGGTTAGGGTTAGGTTGTGGTTGGGGTTAGGTTAGGGTTAGGTTAGGGTTAGGTTAGAGTTAGGGTTAGGTTAGGTTAGGGTTAGGTTAGGGTTAGGTTAGGGTTAGGTTAGGCTTAGGTTAGGGTTAGGTTAGGCTTAGGTTAGGCTTAGGTTAGGGTTAGGTTAGGGTTAGGTTAGGGTTAGGTTAGGGTTAGGTTAGGGTTAGGGTTAGGGTTAGGTTAGGCTTAGGTTAGGGTTAGGTTAGGTTGGGGTTAGGGTTAGGGTTAGGTTTAGGGTTAGATTAGGGTTACGGTTAGGGTTCACAAACACTGAGGGCATGTGAAAAGCTTGGACAGACCTCTGGCAGAAGAAGGGCATGATGGGAGAATTACCCCTGCACTGACTAGCTGTTAATGGGAACTCCAGAGGGATTGCTCTTTAGATTAGACTTGTTCCAAGGAAGAAGACTCTACCTGGAGACTGGGTAGATGAGACCACAAAGGTGAAGTATGCTGCCTAGCTGTCAGTTTAGCATATGCAAACAGGAGCCATAGAGGAAATGGTGGCAAACAAAGGTAACACTAGCTTACTTTGAGTGTTTACATTGTGCCCAGTAGGATTCTAATCTTTCTAGATTAGTGTGTTACCATTTAACCTTTGAGCTGTCCTGGAATTCCATGCTTTGGGCACATCCATCAGCTCGGTTTCTAAAATTAGTCCTTTGAGAAAGGGTGCCATTATCTTCTTTATGCTGATGAGGAGACTGAGGCCCCGAAGAATTTCAGGAGACAGACCTAGGATCACACCGTGGGTAAATGACAGTTGGGGTATTTTTAAAAAGCTTTAAAAATAATTCTCTGGCAGTGGGTCCTCAGTGCTGGAATGTCAGGCTGCCTGTTTGCCTAGCAGCATGTGAGCCCTGTGAGCGTGTGTGGGTGAAGAGTTTGCACAGACAAGGGTTAATTCCCTGGTGTGGTTAGAAGATATAAAAAGCAAATAAATGAACTGTGGTTCTCCCAGGTTCTTCGTAGATGGACTTACAGTTCAGAACATTTGCCATTAACTTGGACACACTGGACTTTAAATAACTCCTCCTCAAGCCCTTGCTTTCCAGGCCTAAGGCCTACCATTTATGTGAACCACAGACAGCAATGGCCTGGAAATTCTCCATCCAAGTGTTTCATGGACCATAGAGTGGTATGGACCACGAGCTTGCCATGGGGGAGATGGCTTACCTCACTTAGGGCCTGGGGTGCTATTTGTTCTTTTTTCTATTTTTTTCCATTTGTCTCAACAAGACTCTGAGAATATCCCAAGACTGAGATCTGGGAGTCCTTAAAAATGATTCCCTGATGCTCCTTGACAACAGATGCCCATCCTAGTCAACCCTGAAAGAGCATCTCTGAATTTACCCTGTCACTTAGACTCTTACTAAGAAATGCTCAATTGAATCTGGTTACCTTTGCTTCAGCTCCTTGTCACACTAATTAAGAACAAACAGAACTGGGGCTGAGTGTGATGTTAATTGCAGCTCTGAGGAGACTGAGGCAGAGAGATTATTATGAGTTCAAGGCTTCATAGCCAAATGGGAGGGGCACAAGGAGGAGAGAGAGAGGGACGAGGAAGAAAGAAAAGATCCTCAAGACAGTAGTAATCCAAACAGATGCTGGATTGATATTCAGCTTTCCCGAGAAACTTACAGGGTGCTGCAGTATTTATCAGCCTTAGATCTTGACTAACAGCTATTAAGAGGTTTGCATTTGGTTTGGGTTTTTCTTTTCCTGCATTATATAGAACGGTGTGTGTGTGTGTGTGTGTGTGTGTGTGTGTGTGTGTGTGTATGTGTATGTGTATTGGTGGGTTTTCTTCATTGAATTATGTTTATAAATGACTTTATGTCTTACATAATTACATGACCCTTTATTCAAGTGATAAAAATATAACCCTCTCTAGAGCACAGCTTTTGTGCAAACTAGGGTGTGAGCAATCTCAGCGCCAGGTATCAGATTAAGAGGTTGCCTCTGCCACTGAGTGAGCCCCTGAGAGCTGCAGTTGTGGGAAGTAAGAGAGGCATCTTATCACTAGGCAGCAGCCCAGGTCTTCAGAGAGCCCAACTAGGGAAGAGGCTGCTAGGGGAGAGAGCTCCTCAGAAGGAACTGCCCTTCTTCTCTGGGGAAGAAGTAGGCTAGTTCTTCCGCCTCTCCTGTAAGGATGCTGCTTAATAATTTCAACGTTTTCTCTTTATTCTCCTAATCGCCCTAGCACTGCCTCTGGGGATCTCTCCACATCTGAGCTTTGCAGGTTCCATTCACTTCACCAGCTCCTTTCTCTTGCCAGGGGTCTTGGACAGCAGGGCGTCCTCCCTCCCTCCTTCTTCAACTATCCACCTGCCTTGCTAAAGGCCTCCATTCTGCTGAGGCATCTTTTCTTTGCACCAGGCATAAGCAATTATTTCTCCTATCACGGCTCTTAATGCTTCCCGAGAGTTAGCAGATCATTTTTTGCTGACGGATATCACCCCACCCAGAAATAATAGCCTACCTCCCTCTATCTTGTTAATAACAAAAAGGCACTACCACCCCCACCAAAGCTGTATCTTGGAGAGTGCAGGAGCCCTTGGCTGCCAAGGTCAGCCAAGGTTCTGGGTCACTGAATCCCCAAGGAAAAGACCAGAGATAACGCCACTGAAACTAGAGATGCCCACTCAACTAGCCACCTCCCACCCCACCTCTGCTGTTCTTTTTAGTGGAAGAATGCATGTGGCTTCTCTGATTTCAGGTGCCCGTTAACTTTCTTTGAATGAGTTATTTTGAATACATGCAGATATAGGGATATGGGGGTGGAAATAGAAATTGTTTCTGCCTTCTCAACCCACTGAACTTGATACCATCTCAGCATCTTGAAGGTCATTCTCTGGGTCCTAGGTCTGGATTACAAAAGAATTCTGGTCAGGTACAAGTTGGAAGCACATTCAAGTTTTCAGAAAGGCTTGGGTGGGGTTTGAGGACTTTCATAGTGTAAAAGAAGCAAATGGTGTTATGTGAGTTCCTCAGAAACCCCACACATATATACACCCGGGGATGGGGTGGGGTAACATCTCCACATTAGAGGAAAGGGTTGACCTCCTGCCCCAAGTCCTCCTGGTGTCATGTGTTCCATTTTCATCCCCCTGTTTTAAAGAGTCCTGACATTTGAATGTTGTCCAAAGGTGAATAACAAAGATGGGTAACAAGCTGTGTGCCCATATATCTACCCTGAAAGGTTACTGTTCCATTCTCCTGGGAAAAAAATTTGCAGTGAGACTAAGGCATTATTTCAACCTTTTATTTAAAATAGCTGGGAAGAAAACCTGAATAACTATCAGTACAGCATAGGAAATACAGAATAGAAAAGAACCCTTCATCATCAGAGTCATTAAATGGAACCCTTCCCGATGATCCCCCAGCATGAATTCTGACTAGATGAGCCTCTATGCCCTCCTAGCTCTGAGATGCTACAACTCAGAATTGTTTCTGGGCCTAAAGCTGCTCGATTCAATGTAGTAGCAACTAGCTCCACGTGGAGTTAATTAAGTAGTTTAGTTCCTTAGTCACATTTAGACTGCTGGAAGTACTCAGTAACTGTTCAGCGGTAGTAGCTATCCTCGGACATGGGCATCAAATGTCTTCCTGATCCCAGAAAGTTCTGTGAGGTGATGTCGGCGTAGGACATCTCTGACCCTGAGGATTAAAGAAACAGTTCTACATAGTAATCATGAGACTGGGGGTGAGGAGGTGACTTGTCTGTTAAGGACCGTAGAGCACCTGGCCCTCCTTGAGTTTCCCCTTTTTCTCCATTCGAAAGAACTCTTGAGTTAGGATAGTCAAGCCCCATTCTGCTATAAAACTATATAGAATGACCTTGGGCACAACTTTCCTTCTCCAAATGTGTGTCCTCTCTGGAAGATTGTTCTTTCCAGATCTAATAGTCTAATAAAATATTACAGCGTGGCCATTCCAACTTGGTACCTTCCCAAGAACAGTGACAGTTTGTGCCAAGAACATAGCTTTTATTTCACTGTCCGGGTTGGTGTGGCCCAGTGGAAAGATCCCAGAACTTTGAGTCATACTCAAGTTTGTCTTAGTTCAGCTGCATGACCTTGGCAAAGTACTTAATCTCAGTGCACCAGAATCTATCATCTGGAAGATGGAAATAATGATGGTTCATGTGTAGGCAATCATGGCTTGCAGCAAGTGCTCAACAAATGCTCCCAGGGATAAAGATGAGTAGGTGTACCCCTAAGGTGAGTGACAGAGACCTAGAGCAGGAGTGGGCAGATCGCTTTCTCTATCCCACCCATTCTGGAGATGCATTAAAAGGGGGTGGATCTGACTCTCACTAAGGCACAGACAGCAGAGTCAGAAGTCCTGCATGGTAGGAAGTCGTGTGGAGTTTCCAGATGGCTGCGACACTCCTACCAGTCTTCCATGAAGCAGGAGGCAGGAGCTGCAGTTTAGCGGAGAGGAAGCTGTAGCCCCACGTCTGGCATGTGCTCTTCCCCTGATCACGACAAGAAGCCTCTTGCACATCTCACCCATTTAGAGGGCCAGTCAAACATAAAGAGCCTCGCACTAAGGATGCACCTCTACCAGTCTAATATATAGTCCTGCTGAGTCTCAGACACACTTATGATATCCTTAGATACTTTCCATCTATATGGTTCTTTCCATTTGTGTCAGCTCCTGGGAAAGCATTTGAAATCCACTCACTAAAGTGAATTATACATTCAGTTCCAATTGAGCTCCTGCCCTAGTAAAGCTTTGAAACTAGGTGGAAAGTGAGTATGCCAGGGTCACTGTGATGTGCAGCCTGATGGAGGAGATGAGGTATTAGGGACAGATGACTATGATGGGGGATAGGGCATGATAGCTGTGACCATGGAGACAGACACTTCTGTAGCAGTCATGAAAAGAACGGCCATGTACACCTGGGCCTCGTGGAGGACATAGCTAGGCCTAGAAGAGAATTGGGAATTCATTTTACCACAAGGATAATCAAACACAAAGAACAAAGGCATGGAGGTAGAAACTTTCAGTACACATCCAGAAACCTGGGACTCGGTCTTTGTCTGAACTGAAGCATAAGGGCGCACGTGGAGGTCAGCAGGAGATGAGGCTGGGCCAGCTGCCAGGGCCAGATGCTTGAAATGCCTAGGTATAGCGTTCGGACTTCTATCACAAGGTGTTTGAGACACATTGGAGACTTCTGATCAGGAAGAGAATGTGACTGATCAAACCGCACCTGAGATGTACCTTGAGGCCTTACCCCCAGGATTGTTTTAGAATGGCCTGTATCAGGTGACAGGTGCAGAGAGGAGCATAAAGGATAGAGCCACAAAAGCAGACACCTGGCCTGTGTGTGAGGAGGGCTGAGTCCACAGGCACAGAAGTAAACCGGCCCTACAGTGAAAGCTGTGGTTTCCAGGAGCCAGCTGGCTGCTTTCTGTTCTCCCAGGTGGGATTACAGGTCCCTGGGAGGACTTGCTCATAGAGGCCCTGGCAGCCCTAGAGTCTGCTCTCTGCTGCCATTCTCCTGGTTTCTTTAGAATGAATGTTCCCTGGGGACCTGCCTGCTCTGGGGAGTTTATATTCACTCAGAGAATAGGGTGTTACAACAAGCAGGGGAAAAATCTGTAGCTTGATCTTCAAATAATGAAAGAAGCTGTGGATGTCTCCTCTGCTAGACTAGCAGTCCTGCATGTATACATCTCTGCTCCCCGATGTCTAGAATAAAGCCTGTTTACATAGCAATGATGTCAAAGTCACAGTTTATTGAGCACTTACTTTGGGCCAGTCTTTGTGCCTAGGAATTTTTCATGCAAGTGGCTCTTTTAGAGAACTTCTAAGCTACTCAAGAGATGCCTCTCAGGTATGAAGTCACACATCTGGAAAGGGAACAGAACTCATATCTAAAGCTCTCCAATACCAAAGCTGTTCTTAACCTCTATATCTTTTTTCTATTCTCTATTGGGATCTCAATTTCAGTATACACTTTGGAGTAACATTTCAAAATGTGGTTACCTAACACTCTAACTAGCACCTGTCAAGGATGAAAGCACATAAGAACAGAAAGGATGTTCCTGAGGCCTCAAAGAAGAGCTTTGCAGCAGCCAGTGGTGGCCAGGGGTAGTGTAGGATCTTCATGTAGATGTGAACTTCCTGTTCTCAGAAATATCTATGGGAGATGAGCCTTTCTTGGGTCCCCCTCTCTAGATTTTCAAGACCACTTCTAACACCTAGGCCCCTAAGTTTGTTTCTATTATATCCTTTTGTAGTGGGTAAGGGGACTACAAACTCACAGGAAGAGAGATCTGGGGCGTGTGGAAATGCTGGAAATCTCTGTCAAGATTGTGTGTGAAGTGTGCAGTTCAGTCACCTGCCTTTGGGCCACCCTCACACAAAGAGGAGTGGCTTCTTCACTCACAGCTTTGTCTAGAACAAGAGCTGCACTGACCTAGAAATGCCAATCTTCTCATCAGAGATCGTAGATGAATGAAATGAGCAGGATCCTGATGGTTCGAGGCAAGTGGAGTTCTTCCAGGGCACTGTCTACAGCACTAGGAGCCCTGAGCTCTAAGCCGCCAGCTCAGGAGGGGCAACATGCCACCAATACAGTCCTTCTGCAGGGGCTGAAGGTCAACATTTGCTGGACATGTTTCAGGCTAGCAGAGGGCCTGACATTTGCAGTCCTTCTGCTGGAATTTAACAAATGTTTGAGGGAAGTTGAACATTTTAGGTCTGAGGATGAGCATTTGGATGCAAGATTGAGCAAGTCTTTTCCCTATCACTTTTGCCTGGTCCTTCCCTCAGAGATTCTTTGCACAAAGGGCTAAAAGAACAATAAGCTGTGGCTCTAGATCGAGGAGAAAAACTAAACAGGACTTAGAATGGGGATAGAACTTCCCAGATGCTGCTCCCCTTGAGATCTACCACTGCCCTGGGCCTGGGTTGGTCTCTGGGATTCTGTGGCTGTAATTCTCTCCAGTTTAGCTGACATTCTGCCTTAAGATCATCTTTGTGAAAAATAGGTTTGATTGTGACACTGACTTTCCAGTGCCAACTCCTTTTACCCAAGAGTCTGCCTCAACATGCTGCTTTCTGGACCCCAGCTCTAGCTGTCCCAAACCAGTAGAAATGTAGGTCTTTGTTATGTGTTGTGCAGCTATTGGATAGTAGAGACTATATACACCGCCAGGCATTGTACAACCCTTGACCTTCTTTATCTCATCTGACCTCACAGCAGAAGGCTGTTACCAAGCCACCATCTCCTCGTCATCTTACCACCAATCTCACTGTACCTCCATCATCTCCCTGGCCCTTCTAACCATCAACCTACCCCTCTCCTGTGTTTAAGTCATGCTAAGTAAGATATAGCCTTGGCATGGCACGTGTCTTGTGACTTTGTGACAGTGGGTCACGAATGTTTGCTCATTTGTTCTCCCACTCACCCCATGTTTATTTAGAAAATCCTGATGTACCTGCTATCTGTTGAAGGTGAACAAGATGTATTTCAACCACAGAGAGTTGATCTCCCAGAAGTGATTGCTGAGTGAGGTGATATCTCATTTTGAAACTGCCCAGACAGCTACATGGAGCTGTTGATCCTCAGCTCCCTGGCCTCAAATGCACACACAGAGACCCACCATGTAGAGGCCACTGTGCTGCTCTGCCATGTGCTGGGAAGATGTGGCATGTGCGGAGGCCCCCAGGCCACCTGTGATTTTCTAGAAGATGTAGATACCAAAGGCAGCTGCCTGGCTCCATCAGTGAGAGGAGGCTAGTGAGGCAGATTAGTCATTCACATCATTTTCTGTTGAGTCAACATCTATATTTAGGTATAGAACTCATAAAGGGGCCTAGTGTCCCTGTCATAGAAAGGGGGACTGCACCATGAGTAAGGGGTCTATCCATCCTTCATCTTCTCTATAAACTTATTTTCTTTGCCTGAAGATGTCACAAACAAGGCCAGCTTTGTGCTCAAGGTTAGCTCTTAATGTCAAAATTGTGGGCCCATACATTTATGTGTACCCATAATCACACACACACAGCATCACGCATTCTCACCCTGATGGATTTAGCAGGTCCTCTGGATCTGTTGTATAGATTAAATAAAACTGCCAGCTGAGAAATGCTAAGGCATCTAGGTCCCTCCTGTCCACCGTTGTCAGATGTACTCTGAAATGACTGCTTTCATCATCCATTCTGAGCCATAACCGCCCCAGAAATAGCTTTAGCAGGAAAGTGCTTTTGTTAGACTAGCTGTAAATTATATTTCAAATGTCTGATGTTGTTTTCTTTAAAAAATAAATAAATAAGTAAATGAAAGTCTAAAATTAATGACTGCTGGGGTTTGCTTTGCTTATGTGTACTGCTGAAGATTTGGCTTCTTGCAGATGGAATCTCAGATCTGTTTACAACTCTGTGTTAGCTTTTTGGGGAGGAAAAAAACAGCAGTTGGGAGATCTGGGAGGACAAATTTACAAAGTCAAGCTTATTATAAACACTGTGGAGGCTCTCTCTTCTCTCCCACCGTCCTTCCCCTCCTTCTTGTCTACCGTGCCCCCATTCTGTTTGTTGTGGTTCTATCTGCCCTGCCTCGAAGTTAGAGGCAACTGGTCCTTGCAGATGTGACAACAAGGTCACATATCGAGTTTAACAAGCAGATGTTCATTCAACCCCATTTCACCAGCACTTTGTCATTCAGCAGGAACAGACCTCATGGGAACAGATTGAAGCAACACAAAGGATGGGACATAAAAAAAAAAATCTTACAGAGAACCTGTTGCTGTTATGCTTTGGATAGGGATGGGGGTGGGGAGGATGGCACAGAGAGAAATGTGCAAAACAGAATTTCAGGGGCCTATTTTTTTTTGGTTTATTCAAAGATTATTATGTGTTGGATACAGTAAATCATCTATACTCCCACATCCAGGAGGTAAATCTTCAGAACTTCATGCGTGGGTAGTTCTGCATTTAACAGCTGCCATACAGTAGCTATTTTGTTCCGCACTTAGAGACCCTTATCTGTGCGTTTGTTTTAAGTTCTGCCAGCAACTCTCCTTTTGTTCATCTCTTGTTGTTCTCCTGTTCTTAGTCCTATACAAGAACTATGGGTCCTAAGGACAGACAAGGGACTGTCATCTTGGTTGTTACCTCAGTCTCCTCTCTGAAGATGAGTGCCTGTCATGTATTTAGCATCTCTCATCTTCTCTTAGGTGTCCTATGCCCGTCCAAGCTCGCCTCAATCAGGGATGCTAACCTGTACGTTAGTGGCCTTCCCAAGACCATGACCCAGAAGGAGCTGGAGCAGCTCTTCTCTCAATACGGTCGCATCATCACCTCACGCATCCTGGTTGATCAAGTCACAGGTTAAGTATTTCCTTGCTGTTGATCTCCCTGTGCATCTATGCCCTCTTACCTACGAAGTAAGTTCATGGCTGTTGAAGGTGAAGACTTTAAACCTGAACAGGCAGGTTTCTGATGCTTGTACATAGACTACTTAAATGAGCCATCTTGAGAAACCAGAGTCTCAACAACTAAACTACTTGGCAAAGTTGTAAAGGAAGATTTGGGTGTCAAGTTGGGAGTGGGATTCTGTGACTTTCAAAGTTTCTCTCAGCCTCTACCCTGTGTTTGTAACTAACTATATGTACAGCTCTAGCTCCCGACCACAGCAATATAGACTAGACGGGACTTCAAGCTGCCTTTTCTACGAATCAGTAATCATCTGAAGTATGGAGTCAGATTTCCCACTAGCTAGTCAACAGTGCAGGAGTATGGACAAAGTTTCTAGTGCTAGGGTTCTTTGTCCATAAGAAAGAAACCTAACCAGCATTGAAAGAAGAGATGTAAGGTAGCTTGGGCTTCACTGTCCATTACACTATCTTTTGTCTATGTCCCAATTAGATGCCAATTTGAGATGCTTACTATTTGATTCATGTTGCCATTGGTGTTGACTGTCTCAAATACTGTACAGAGAGACACTCCAAACCAGGGATAAAGAAGACAGAGAGCCTGATTTCACATGACTCCAATGTGGCAGATACTTGCTAGGGACGATCCAGCGTCCAGTGAGAGCTTAGATAAAGATGTCCTGTGCCTGGTGGTAGTTGTTAGAAAGGCTCCATGCAGAGGCAATTTTGGAACAGAGCTTTGGAGAATGATGCAGTTTCCTGGCGAAAAGGAAGGGATAGAGTGGTCTGGATACAGAAGGTGGTATATCCCGAGGTAGAGTGTTGAGAACAGATACAGCTTGTTCAATGCAGGTCAGTGTGGCTGGTGTGAATTTCAATAGGAGATTTGAAGCCAGATTGCCAAAGGCAACAATTGCTATCCTGAGAAGTCTGGATTTTATCTGGATGTAGAAAGACTCAGGGAAAAGTAATTTGTAGATTTTATTTGTTTCTGTTTAAGACAACAAAGAATAAGGGTCAGGTATAAAGTACATCATTCAAAGAGTTCCAAAGGAGCACAGACTATGAACCTAAAGAGTGCAGTAAGCGGTCAGAGGTTGCTTTTCAAATAAATGACAGTTTCATTATGTGGTATATAAGGCACTCTGCAGACCTAGATAGTGATGAGCGGTATTTACAATAACTAAAGGTGAATAGGGACTTGGAAGGCCAGCTGTGAAGTCCTGGAGGGAAAGAGCCCTGTGTTCTCTGCATTAGAGACATCTGCTCAGAGTTATGCGGGGTAGAATGCACACCTGCCTTTTGGTGAGTGACAAAGATTCAGGGAGCTGGCCTCACAGGTGGCTTGAGTCGCTACAAAATATCCACAAGGCACTTCCAGTGATACATTTGTTCACTCTTTACAAATGTTCTTTTTCTTTCCCCAGGAGTCTCTAGAGGGGTGGGATTCATCCGCTTTGATAAGAGGATTGAGGCAGAAGAAGCCATCAAAGGGCTGAATGGCCAGAAGCCCAGCGGTGCTACAGAACCGATTACTGTGAAGTTTGCCAACAACCCCAGCCAGAAGTCCAGCCAGGCCCTGCTCTCCCAGCTGTACCAGTCCCCCAACAGGCGATACCCTGGCCCTCTCCACCACCAGGCTCAAAGATTCAGGTAGGCATGCCCACAGAGGAAGGAGTCTACTACCCACTATACAGACAGCAGTATGGAATGACACATGGGCCAGAGAGCCCATAGCTCTGAAGGACAGATGAAGGCACACTGCCTCTGCCCCGCCCAAGCCATCACTGTGTGCCACTTCCCCCAGAGCATCATTTTCCACTTTTATAAAATCAGACAATCAGACTAGATGCACTTCCTAGCACTCTGCCAGCCTGTCACTGTGACTATGTATTAAACTTGAGATTCACTAGTAGAAACAAAATCTTTGTATTTTAGCCAAACAAGAAGAGTCTGTTTCAGTGGAGCTAATCATTAAGATGTAGCCATATGCAGCAGCTAAGACTTAAGGCAGGGTAGACCCAAAGGCAGATCCTTACCAGGAGTGACTTGTTCTCACCTATTTTCCTAAGTAATTCTGTTGAAATCCAGAGGAGGAGAGACTCTCTTTAATATTAACTTTACTCTCTTAAGTCATATACCCTGGGAAGAAGAAAAGGAAGATTCATCCATACTTTACTAGTGTTTCTTTGGGGACCCAACACCAGCAAGTCCCTGGTGCAATGAACAAGTTCCCTGTGGGACATTTCTGAAAAGCAGGTTTTTTCCTGGCTAGCAGTTAGACTCTAACCAGCCTCTATTGTGTAGGGGAGACACATGGTCTTGGCCTCCCCTTAGTAGATTCTAAGCTATTACTTTATTCTGCCCACATGGCAACTTCCCTTTCTCATTGTCAAATCTCACATGAGAAAATAGGTCCTTCTCTCTGTAATAGTAACCATTCATCTGGCCAGAGTGAGGGAAGAAATCAGCTTCTTCGTGTGCCCTCCTGTGCCCCATGACTCTGAAATGGTTAATGATTTCACAAAGGGCCTGAGCCACGTAATTTCTATTTTGTGTGAAAGCGCATGTAGTATTTATGTTAAAAAGCCTTTCCAGCAGGCTCCTGGTGGCAGAAACTATGGTTACTACTGCCCCATAGTGTGAATAGCTTGTCCCCAAGTGAGGTAGTGCATTTGAGGAAGATTATCACATAATGACATTTTGCTGGGAGGCTGTAAATAGTAAGCTGTTTGGGAGGGGTTGTCTGTTTGGTTTTTGGTTTTTTTTTTTTTTTTTTTTTTTTTTTTTAAATCTTCGCTTGCAGGATCTCCCTGCCTTCCAAGCTATGTGTGTGTGGCCAGATTTAGTTAAAGCAGCTAGACTAACAGAAAAGATGTTTCATGTGTGTAGTCTGTGATGGTGTGTTGTTAACCTGGAACAAAGACCTTGGCTCAAAGCTTAGTTGTCATAAGAGGTGAACAATGTAAGAACATCACCAGCTTTAACAGTTTCACAGATAACATAAAAGGAAATTTGGACAAATTTTCCGGGGTAGGGGGATGCTGAATTAATTCAGACCTTGAAAGAAAACAGGGTTCGTTAGACACCTGCTTTAGACTCTAGCATTGACCTGGACATGAATTACTTGCCACTGGAAACAGGAAAAAGCGAGAACTGCCCGTGGAGAGTCTCCTGAGCAGTGGGGAAAGTTGTCGAGCTTTTCTTCTTTGAAAATGGAGCATTCTTATTAATAGTTCCATTGAGTGATCTTGCCATCTGCGAGGCATTAACCCAGAGACCCTCCTTCTCTTTGCAGGCTGGACAATTTGCTTAATATGGCCTATGGCGTAAAGAGGTAATTAAAACTCCACAGATTGCCAGATGTCCGTGTTGGCACAGACTGGGGCTAGATTTTTTTTTTTTTTAATTCACTAACTTTACTTATTTTTTTTTTTTTAATTCTTCCTTTTTCTTCCACCAGCATGTCAAATTCTTAATTTTAATTTTGGACCTCGGTTGATTTTGTTTCTTTGGGGGCACACAAAAATGTATTTCTTTTTTCTTTTCTTTTTTCCTTTTTTTTCTTTTTTTCTTTTTTTCTTTTTCTTTTTTTTTTTTAAGGTGGGCTTTCCCTATGGTTCAGGTGCCACAGCTTCCAAGTTCTCCGTGATCTGATCTAGTCCTGTGTGCCTTCCCTTGAGGAGAAAGCCCTGACTTTTCTGGCTGATTTTGTAAACTTGCTAAGCACCTGTCTTACATTTCTTATGAGGATTCAGTTGAAGGGGGCAGATCCCAGCAAATCAAAAATTAGAACATTTTGCTAATCGTGGCTGACAATCTTGTGAATTTTCAGTAGGGAAAAAATAGATTTTTTTTTTTTTTTTTTTTTTTGGTCTATAAGCCCTGGCCAAATCATGAATTAAAACATGGATGGCTTCTTTGATTCTCTTCCCACCTCTGTGCATTTCAAAGCTCATTTTGAGAATGAAGTGTATCTGTGTGCACCTCAGCCAAGGGCTTCTTTTACTGCAGGTTTCAGCAGTTATTATTAGTTTTCTCTCAGTTATATGTATGGGAGGGCTTACATTTGAGGTTTATTTCATTTAAAGAATATTAAAGGTTATTAAAGAATAAAAAGTCCCCCTTTTGTGGGGCTGGGACTGAAAAAGGCCCAAGGATTTGAGAGTTTCTGAATGTAATCAAAAGGCTTTCCAGCCCAACCTGAAATCAGAGCCTTGGAAGTTAGGTGGGTTATGTCACTACATCCATGAGGTTTCCATGGGACCTGAGAGGCTCCACTGCACTGCCAGGGACATAGGTAGCATCCTCATCTTCTTCCTCAATAGTGATGTGCTCCTTAATACTCCTTCATCAATTGAGGGGAAGGGATGTGGTCTTAAATAGCCACTAGCACAATGCCCACTTTATCCAGGTCTTTCATCGCCTGGCTATGCAGGTGATGTAAGTACCCTGACTCTGGGAACCAGCACACAGTGAAGGGAGTAAGTTGACAGCAGCTTCACTACCAGAGAGAGCAGCAGCCTCTTACATCTCAGTCCCAGCACTGGTGATGCTGACCATGTCTAACTGCTTGACCGTTCCCAGGCACACTGCATCTTTCTAGCTCTATGCCATACCTTTGCTGCTCTTTAACTTTAGTGAATTAGCACCTGATGTGGAAAAGGTTGTAACACACATGAGACTAGGAACAACTGGTCCATGTGTTGCCACATCATCCAGTGTCCAATCCAGCCCAGCCCAGCCCAATCAAGCGTAGCCAGCACTAGTCAGTAACAAGATTCTCCTTTTTATCAAATCAAGATTTAGATGTGGCCTCCATCCTACCTTACCATCCCCTCTTACCTACCAGGTAATTATCACCAATTTGAATAGCAATCCTACTTAAAACTCCTTTACTGGCTCTGATCTTGTTCTTATAATAAGTAGCTGGTTGCTTTTTGCACATAAATGAAAAGATGTCAGAGACGCACAAGGCTGAAGGAGAAATAGATTATATGTCAGTCTTTAAAAATAATACAAATAACAAATAAGTCATTTTACCCCTTTAAGGATCTGTACCATAGTTTTGCCTTTGTTTTATTGTTAGTTTTTAACCAAAAGGGATATTTGGTTTGTTAAATAGTAGCAAAAAAAAAAAAAAATCTACTGAGTTGTTCTTCATAGTATATCTTTAGATTATTATCTAAATTCTAGTTAAAATGTGAAATTTTAATGACTTCTAAACCTCCAAGAGTGTCTGTTTACTTTTTAAAAATAGTCATAACTTGCACTTTGTCCCATACCCCCATCTATTTTGGACTTCCTCTTCTCCCATTCCCTCCTCCTCACCCCTCAAAAAATTCAACCAAATGAAAAGCAATCTGGTCAGCAGTAAATAGGTCAAAGTTCAGAGTGAAACAAAATATTGCCAGTCCTGTTCTGCCATAGACTCTGGTCTCCTAACTGTTTCTTCCATCACAAATGCTACATGGGTTTATTTTATCAGACAGTGAATAAAATCTGAAGGGTTTTTTCTTTTCGATTCTAAACAAACAACAAATATATTTCTAACCTAATGCAACAGTCACAAAGAGTATTTTTATGCTTTTCTAATGTATAGCAATTCAAAATTTATAACTGTACAAACCACTTGAGGTCTCGTCCCAATGATGCTCAGAAATGGATTTGAGACGATATAGTATCAAGGAGTAGTGCATCTATTATAACTGCCCCATTTCTATGGGAGAACCCTCATGAATAAATGCTGAATAGTGCATGAACCACTCATCTGGTTAATAACAAGATGCCTCCTCATGTATTTACAACCTCAGTGACACCAAGAGGTCTCTGACAGACATAAGTGGAGGGGCTCTGATGATGGTACAGTTGAGCGCTTCTAGGGCCATCCCTTCATCTCCTAAAAAGTAACATTTTCCAAACACTGACATAAAATTGTTATTCACTCAATCAATAAACATGTATTTTTTTTCCTACGGGCCATTGTATCTGTGAGAGCCTGTATACAGTCCACTGAATGAATAAACCCAGCATTAGAATGGATGAACCAGAGTCCCTTTCCTGAGAACTCAGTCTATGGCCTGGTAGGTTCAGGGTGGGACAATGTATGAACGTAGACGGTGTTAGATCTGTGTAAAGCCTTGATCTGGGGGCCTCTCTTGGCTTTTAAGAAATGCCTTGGTCATTCTCTTGGCATGTACATGCCTTAGCTGTCTACCTCATCGAAAGAAATATCACAGATGTTAGCTTTTGCATTTTGATTTTGAAACCCTGAAGACTCTCCTGCAAACACTCACTCAGCCCTTTGCCCCGTGTCTGTGTCTGTGCATCTGTGTGTCATCCATGGTCAGACTGATGTCTGGACCAGTCCCCCCTTCTGCTTGTCCCCCCAGGTTCTCCCCAATCACCATTGACGGGATGACAAGTCTTGTGGGAATGAACATCCCTGGTCACACAGGGACAGGCTGGTGCATCTTCGTCTATAACCTGTCCCCTGATTCTGATGAGAGTGTCCTCTGGCAGCTCTTTGGCCCCTTTGGCGCAGTGAACAACGTCAAGGTCATCCGTGACTTCAACACCAACAAGTGCAAGGGATTCGGCTTCGTCACCATGACCAACTACGATGAGGCAGCCATGGCCATCGCCAGCCTCAATGGTTATCGCCTGGGAGACAGAGTGTTACAAGTTTCCTTTAAAACCAACAAAGCCCACAAGTCCTGAATTTCTGACCCTTACTTATTAAAAAATATATATAAATATATACGAACAAAACATGCGCGCACACACATACACAAAAGAGAGAGACAAACTTTCCAAGGCTTATATTCAACCATGGACTTTATAAGCCCGCGTTGCCTAAGTATTAAAACATTGGATTATCCTGAGGTGTACCAGGAAAGGATTTTATAATGCTTAGAAAAAAAAGAAAAAAAAAACAAAAAAATACCTTTGATGCATTGAATGTTCTTTCATAGCTGTCGTTGTTGAATATAATATACATAGATAGCAATGTGCAGGGATTTTTACCCAGCCAGCTAACTTTACTACCTTCCTTGAAGGTGGGTCTTTTTAAGATGACCATTCGCTCATTTGAAGAAGAAAAACAAAAAACACAAAAAATAACAAATAATTTTTACAAAGTAATGGAATTCAAAGGAAGAAAAAAAAGATTTTTCTTTTTTGTCAAAATGTTGATCCAATCAGATTGGTTAAAAAAACCCCACACAAATTAAAGAGGAATAATAAAAATTGCAAAAATGAAAAAAAACTTTTGCAAATTTTTTTATTTTTCCTTTTTCTTTTATATCATGTGAACTAAAACAGTCTTCTGTTAGGGGACGGGGAAAGGGGGTACCTGATGACATTAACAATTTAATAACATTAACATTGTTGCCAAAGAGGTGGTCTCTTTGCTGAAAATGGGTTTCAAGAAAAATCTATTTTTATAAAATATAAAGAATTTTTACAAGAGAATCTGGATTTGAGAAAAAATATTTTGACTGGCTAATTTAGGGGAAATTGACAACTTTGTCGCGTTCATACTGCACTGGTAACTTTTTAGAGATCAAGATGTGTGTTTTAAACTGGATTCGTAGACTGTTTTTTTGAAGGATGGGCTATAAACAGATGATCTTCATATCTTTTCATAGCATGTAATAATAATAAAAAATATTAATTGCTAGGGGAAAGGAGTGTTCGTTCTACCCAGGGTACCACAGTTCCCCACAGTCAAAACCCAAAAGCAAGGAGATGAGTTGAAAGACAGTTTTTCTTTAAGTCATCAGTATGGGATGTCAGCAGAACAAAAATTTAAAAAATTCATTTTCCTTTTAATCTAAAACTTCCTTAGTTTGAGCAGTAGGTGCTACAAAATTATTTACATATCTTAGTATCATAGTTAAATGTAAACGTGTTTAGGAGAGGGAAAAAAAAGATACATTTGCTTTACATTCATTAAGCAATTTTCTAATTCACTTTGTAGCCCATGCTGATAAAATTGGGCTGTGTGGGTACATTTGAAACACTGTTTATGTTGCTTGAAACACTTATTTATTTAATTGCAGATGTGATGATGCCTATGGCCAAGATCAAATATAGCTAGATTGGCTAGACTACTTGTTTGTTTACTTAAACTTTGGGAAGAAGCATATTATTGTGTCCTTCTGTTGTGTGTGTATGTGTATATATAATATAAATATATATATAAAGTTATTTTTTCTTTGGTTAATTTATTATAAGTTGTAACACTTGGCTAGTTTTGTTTGTATATGTCTTAAAAATGTTTTCTTATGATATTTAAGTGACAGTTAAAGAGGTATCAAGGTAACTTGTGTAGAACTATTGTTTGATATATTGTCATGTTTATTGTGAATATTTTTTCTTACTGCACAGTAGAAAAATTAAAAAAAAAAAAAAACCTGGGTCTTTATTTTAATGTAATTCAGATTGGGGAAAACTAAACAGAGCTAAGGGAACAAAAGGACTGTGGGAACAAACTCCCACGTCCAGTGCACTGATCATTTTAGTAAGTTTGTGCTTTGTACGGTTATATATTTAAAACAAAAATGAAACAAAAAAATCCAAGAGTTCATGCTCTTCCCTGGGTAATAGAAACAGTTACTCGCTATGCATAATCTAGTTGATAGTAAAATTTGCTATTGCTTTTCTTGTCTTGTTACATAAAATCTTTTCAATACAAGTTTAGTCTTAATGGTAATAAAACGTTATGGTTATTTATAACTTGTGCTTATTTTGTGCATTTTTTCCCATGCTGAACCCACTAAGTGCATGTAGACAGGACTGTTGTTTGCACACTGAAGAGGCAAACGTTGTAGTAGTCGTTGTAGTGGTAGACAGATAACGAAAACCGAGGCTGCATCATAGACTACTCCTTTAAATTTTTTTTCTATTTTTTTTCCTCTTTTCAGTTTTTGGAGAAAAATAAATAACACCAGATTTCAGTTCAGAGAACACTCGTTCATCATTCAGGGAAACCTTTATATGTCACCTGCTATGAATGAATGCAGTTTGCTGGCAAAGTTTTGATGCATTTGCTAAGCATTCATGGGAAAGGCATGCCAAAATCTCTTCTCTATGATGTGTTCAATCTGGGGGAAAAAAAAGGAAAAAAAATCTTAGGACCAGGCAGTTGTATACTTTAGTTATAAATGAATGACTTCATGTTAATCTTGCTAGTTTAGATGATTTCTGAGGGAAAGTATTGTAAATGTTTTTTTTTTCATAATCTTGTTGTGTTTGAATTATTTGTACTTTATCTGTCCAGACAATAAATGAAAGTGTGTAGAATGAATTTCAGCTTCCCAAATTTTTAAATGTGTTTATTCAAACGTTTTTCTATAGTATTTGCAGAGTTCCCTGATATTCTCTCATTATGTAAATAAAGGAATAGAGTAAAGTTCTGTTTTGCAACTTAGCCCAGTCTGTCAAAGTTTACTCAGTATTTAGAAGTCATTGCCCTTATTCTATGCTACTTAAGAGTATGATCCCCAACAAGCAGTATCCTTGTCATCTGAGAGTCTATTAGAAATGCCGAATCGCAGACTGAAGGCAAATTTATACAGAACCAGATCCCAGGATGAATCACAGGTCCTTTAAAGATTTGAGGCACACTGCCTACTTGGTAAGCCAGAAGATTTGTTATTTCCTGTGGCATTATGACACGTTCCTATCTGTTATTTATAAGAATACCTGTGGCTTATTAGGAGGGCAAAGGTCACCATTTACAAAGCATCCATAATACATCAGCCAGGCCGTGTGAGGATTACTGTATTCTTTCACTTTATCCTCTCAGTAGTCTGTGAAGAGCAGATAGCATCATCCACATTTTACAGGTGATGCAGGCAAAGCTCCATGAGATTGAGTAACCTGTTTAAAAAAAAAAAAAAAAAGACAGCAAGCCTCTAATAGGTTTGAATGGAGTCGACGTCTGCTTTCCCTGTCCTGTCCCCCACTGAGGTCAGGTTGGGGACTGTATGGAAGAAGCAGACTATTCGTTTGAAAAGTGATGGCCAACAAGAAAAATCATCTTTTGTCATTGAGCTCACTTTTATTTAGAAGAAGCAAGGGTATGACTTTCTATTTGAGAAGGAACCTGACACAGAGACTTGCTTGTGCAGCATAAAAAGAACATGATTTATCCACAACCTATGAAGGTAAAAAGTATCTACCTTATCATGAAGTCACATTAAAATCTGCCCTGAACTTTACAGAATGAGCTTTTACGTATTTCTGAATGTGATCATTCCTTGATGATCTACTGTCTGTCTTTCATTTCCATTTTCTCACTAATTGAAAATTCATAACGCCCAATAAAACATCACCATCCATAAACTGACACATCAAGAAAAAAATGCCCCCACTGATCCAGATGAATGAATAGTCCAATTCTCTTCCTTTTCTCATTAACCCCTTTTTATTATTATATTAAATTACCACATCAGTTGGGATAATTAAATTCAGAGCATAGAATGGGATTTAATTAACCAAGCTAAATATTAAACCTGTAAGTCAGCCCGCACCTCTACAGTTGAACTCAAAAGGTCCCTCTAGTTTTCTCTAAATACAGCCCCATGTTTCGTTTGTAAAGGAAAATGAACACTTAAAACAAATAGCTGCCCCAGAAAATAACACAGCTTCACAAATATGTTTGTAGGGTCTAAAAGCTTTGCAATTAACCCTGTGATAGTTGCTACTCCTCAGGGTCATGCTGGCGCTGGACTGTGGAAACATGCTATGTTTCTCATTCATGTAGCTCATTCCTGCACCCCAGTGATAGATCTATGCAGAAAGTTTCACAAATAGATGTAGGTTTTTAAATAGTTTCTGAAGATGTCCTTAGAAGGACACATTCCACACACACTCTCTTCCCAACATAGGCACAATGTGTCTGCTTAATGTAGAATAAAAAAAAAAAATCCCTCTTGTTGCAGCTGTCTGTCCATTACCTTAAATCTCCAGGCAAATATAGTTTCTGTGGGTGTTTGTAGGGAGCTCTTGCAAATCACAAGAATGTGGAGAGATTATTAAATTTCTTTGAGGTCCAGGGTATATTATATTTTGCTTGGATGAAAAATTACATGTCACAGGAGGCTGACAGCATTTAGTTAGTGTTATTTCTATCAAAGAGATAGGAAGAGTGTAATGTGCTCTCTCTCTTTCTATCTCTCAGTGTGTGTATGTGTGTGTGTATGTATGTGTGTGTGCTCGGGCATGTGCTCGTGAGCTGTGTCTGTAACTGTACCATATAAGCACTGCTCAAATCAAAACATTACTTACCTCCATCATCCCAGATCACACACTGGCCAGATGATGCTTTCAGCTGGAAATTTTTATTCATTTGAGTCCTGTTTAAATTTCTTTCAAAATCAATTGTTTATTCCTTTGTAAATACGACATTCAACTCCCCAAAGGAACAGCATTTCAAAGTCTTGTGGGGCTAATACTTCTTAGATAACTTAAATATCCTAATTGGGCACAGAAGTCACCTTTGCAATAGATAATTCAAGACCCCAATTCCCCTCTAAGTGCACTATAGGCACTGTGCAGCCATTTCTTAATGGACGCACACATGTGAACAGGTAGAGACAATGTATATTTGTTTCTCAGTGGATGCACACATGCAAGCAGGTAGAGGCAAGTTTTGTACAACTAAGTAAGAAGCTTCATTTTTCACTTTTGAATGTGAATTCAAAAGCCATGCCTGGCAGACAGAAGAGATGTTTTCTCTAAACGGAAGTCATTAAAATCTTAATTCGAGGCCATCCTGTCTGAATTTCTCCCCGAGTCTTAAAGAGAGCTCAGGAACACTGCTGTATAATAAATGCCCTCTACCCTCCACTGCCTTTGTTCTACCTGATGAGAGAAATAATAAAAGGAAATTACATTTTATCTCCATGAGCTAAAAGCAAGTTTAATATTGTCCAAAAATGACTCGTACCATTTCTTTATCTTATTAGCTTTTTGGCATATTAGGTAATAAGATAATTTCTCCTGGTGCAGTATTTCTGTAAGAATCGTATTTCTCTGTGTGCAGATCACTTACAGAAGTGTCTGTTAACAGGAGAGAATGATGCATAATCGGCACTTAAGATTAAAATAGATCTGAGAACACGAAAGTGTTCCTTCAATTAAAGGAACAGCATAGCTCCAGACTCATCTTTTTTGTTTCTGCCACAGAGTGAAAACTGGCTTAAAATCGCCCAACCTCAGGTTAATTACCAGAAGGCTTTCTATATAAGTTCAGCTTAATCTACTAGTGGTTCAAATTCAAAGTGGACTCACATGACTCTCCAGGATGCTTTATAATTAGTTCAGACACTCCAACAAAATCCTTGAGATATAAACAAATGTTTCTAGGGACAGGATCAGTATATTGAAAGCCTTTGCTGTTCCAACTACTACTAACATGTGTGTTCTGATGAAGAGTATCATTGCCCCATTTACATTTAACAAAAAAAAAAAAAAAAAGACTCAGAGAGATTAGGTATCTTGTGCAAGTAGGTGGAGAAACAAAAATTTAAACCTGGAACTGTCTATTTTGTATCACCCTGGCTCTGAGCCAATTTCTTCACAGGAGTCAAAACAATTACCAAATGGTCTTCCCTTCCATAAAAAGTAGAGATGAGCCCAGCTGTGTAAAACAACAAAGGAAATTCCATTAATGAATGTACTCTGCCTGGGATTAAACCCTTCCTCAGATCTTAATAGAAAAATGGATCCCATAACATGTCTTCCAGACAAATGGATAAAGAAAACCTGACAGTGATACTTTTAAAGCCCTTTTGTTCAATGGAGATTTAAAAATAAAATTGGACTATTGACAGGTTTGTATTAATTGTCAAAAGTTATTGAGATAAAAAGCAGTTGAGGATAGAAGTGGAATGTAGGACTATTGCTGTGTCCTCCAGAGTAAACGCCATGACTCACATGACTCACAGGAGAGAAAGAACCACCTCCTTTGAGCTCTTTTGTTAGAGCCTGAATCCCACTCATAAGTCTCCTTCCTCAGGGCTTAGTCATCCCTAAAGACCTGTCAGCGGCAGCCATGCTCTAGAATTAAATTTTAGCAGTTGACTTTCGGGGTGCATTCAGATCATAGCAATGGTGAAATGAAGGTAAACAGAGACAGTGACTATAACACCCCCCTCCATATCAACAGACAGGATGTAAAGAATAAAAAGAACACTAAGTCCTTCTAGCTGCCCTTCAGAGTGACCCCACTTGTCTCCATAGGAAGTGTTGTGTGAGCCAACAGCATCTGGTGAGCTCTCCTTTCTTTAACACTACTGGCCCTGAATTTACAGAACATTACTAAAAGATGCGTAACAGACTCTTCATTTAATATCTGACAAAAACAGGCTCAAGGAAATCTGGTTTCAATCCAATTTCTTTCCACTAAAACATATTAGTGACATTTACCACAGCACTCCGATTTATTGGCCACCCACCTACAAATGAAGTTCACCTGGGTAAGGTGTTGAAGAAAAATCTGCCAAGGCTTAGTCAAGTCCATGCTGGAACCCTTATTCTAAACACTGCGCCAGGCACTGCAGCAGGGCATGGTGAGCAGACATAGCCAGACTGCTGTCCTCTTGTTCCTATTTTGTGAGTGACACTCCATTAGATTATGAGAGAAAAGAATACAGAACGTGAACTTGAACTTTGATATGAAAATATGTGAGACAATGATGTGCATGCTTTCCGTGTGAGGGAGAACTGCAGGGCATTTTGAAGATTTGGAAGGAGGAGTAAGAGGAAGAAAAGAGGAGGAGGGGAAGGAGGAAGAAGAGGGGGAGGAGGAAGAGGAGAGGAAGAATACTCTAGAATCCAGGAAGGACAACATAAGTCACGTGATTGTCCTATTGAGCTAGCAAAAGCCCTAGGAAATCACTTCAGCCTCTGCATTTGAAAGCTTGGGAGAAAAAGAGGGTTTACATTGTCTAAAGTTTTCCCCATATGACTAGCTATTATCTCATTCCACAGCCATCAAGATTCCTCTCCTTAAAATGCCATTCCTCCACACAATCACCATTTTACTCAAAATATATACAACATACTTTCTGAGAAACCTTCTATGGCCCTAGGTTAGTGATTCCTTGGTGATTCCGTATATCACAGCACTCTCTGGGTAGCATATTCAAACTGAAGGCATGCCTCCCTGGGAGCAGAGGAATCAGTCAGTGGCTACCTTAGAAGAACTCAAGTGTAGGCAGAGTATATAGGGCTCATATCAAAGATGCAGGGTATTTGGGGAGCACAGGGGAGGCAGTGGTCAATTTTAGCTATGGTGGGATGGGGCAAAGTCAAGTTGTAACAGGAAAAGGCATGCTAGCACTGTTTAGGAATCAGTCATCCATTGAAAGATTAATCAGACTGAAGGGGACAAGTGGGTGAGTTGAGAACCATCACATTGGGAAGCATGGAAGTGACCCAAAACAAGAGTCAGAGGCTGCAGCTCTTCCAGGGACTTGCTATGTGACACTGCTGGTGTCTGGAGACTAAGAGAATAATGACATGTTGCAAAAGATTAGAGTAGAGTGGAAAGTGAGACAGTGAAATGCTGGAAGAAGCCCTGTGACTCCACAGCAGACAGAGGGCAAGATGCTGGGGTGAAAGTGGTCACAGGCACCAACCCATCAAGCCAAAGAAAGGACTCTGATTTTCGCCACAATTCAGAGTAATGAGAGCAAGGCCTAGTGGCACATGTATGTGATCTCAACTGAACCACCTAGGCTACATTTCAAGTCTGTCTCAAAAAACAAAAGCAGGACTTGGAGATAGCTCTGTCTGTAATGTGCTCGCCTTGCAAACACCATGACCTTAGTTTAAATACCCAGAACCAATTTTTAATGGATTATAGTGAACTTGTGACCTTCCCACTGGGAGGCAGAGTGTCTAACCAACCTACCCTCCATGGTAAATTCCAGGGTAGTAAGGACCTTGTCTTTAAAAAGTGAGTGGAACCTGAGGGAATGACATGCAAGGTTAACCTCTGACCTACACACACACACACACACACACACACACACACACACACACTCATGCATATATCTGTCACACATATATAAAATGGTACATGAAGAAAGGCATGTGTCACAGCCACAAATCTTCTCAATCTCCATTTATTCATTATAATAGTTGATTTATTTAATTTATTTCTTTATTCCCTTCTCATCCTTATCACTCCTCCCACCCTATCCCTCCTCTCCTCCCAGTCCCACCCTTATAAATCCCTTTCTCCAATACCCCTTCTTCCCCCCTTGGGTACCACCCTACCCTGGACATCTAGTCACAATAGGCCTAAAAGCATCCTTTCTCAATGAAGCCAAACTAAGTAGTTCCAGTTAGGGAAAGAGAATTCAGTAACATAAAACAGAATCAGAGACAGCCTCCATTCCAATTATTAGGGGATCCACATGAAGATCAAGGTGCACATCTGCTGTGTATGTGCAGGGGGCCTAGGTCCAGCCCCTGCATGTTCTTTGGTTGATGATTCAGTGTCTGTGAACCCCAGGTCAGTTGACTCTGTATGTCTTCTTGTGGTATCCTTGACTTCTCCAGCTCACTCAATCCTATCCCCCATTCCAAAAGAGTTCCTGAGCTCCTCCTGATGCTTTTGGCTGTGGTCTTTGTATCTGTTTCCATCCACTTCTGGGTGGAGCCTCTCAGGAGATAGTTGTGCTAGGCTCCTGTCCCGCAAGCATAGCAGCATATCATTAATAGTGTCAGGGCTTGGCTCTCTTATATGGGATGTGTCTCAAGTTGGACCAGTCATTGGCTGGCCATTACCTCAATCTCTGCTCCGTCTTTATCCCTGCACATAATTTTAGCTAATTATTGTCCAAATAACTGATTGCTGTTTATATCTTAATTGTCCCTGAAAGGCCATGTTTTGGAAATTTTTTACTGGGACGGTCCGGGGGTCAGGGGAGAGGGTTTCTACTAGATGGTGGCAGAATCTTAAAGAGGTGGAGCCTGGGGAGAGACTTCTAGGTCATTGGTGGTGGACCTTGAAGAAGATGATAGGATTTGAGTCTCTTCTTTCTCTCTCCCTTTTTGCTTCCTGGACATCAGACAAACATTGGGTATTTGTTTTGTTTGTTTGTTTTTAGTGTTTTGTTTTTTTCTCAGTCATTTACTTCCACCATGACTGGCTTCCATGCCACAGGCCTAAAACAATGGAGTCAACTAATGGATTGGCATTTCTGAAACTTTGAGCCAGAATGAACCTTTTCTCTTTATAAGCTGGTTGGCTTGGGTATCAGTTATAGCAACAGAGAGTTGACAGACCTACTGGCAGTATGTTGTTTCTTGGTATGTCTGTAATTAGAGGAAACTGGCATTTGACTCCGTAAGAATTCATAAGAATCAGTAAGTAATTAGTAAGCAAGATTACCCTTCTGTATGTGGGTGAGCACAGATCAATTTGTTGAAAACCCAGATTTTAAAAAAAAAGGGGGGTGAAGGGGGCAAAAGAAAGAGCTGAGGCACTCCATTCTACAAAATATACATGATACTAGTGCCCACTTTACTCAAGATTGAGAGGATCAAAGAGAATAATATGTGTTAGTGCTAAAGCATTACCTGATAGGTAGTAATAAATATATAAATGTTTATTTCATTATTTATTTGTCTAATTCATGCCTATCTCAAAATCTAACAGAGTCTCTCCTAAGAGTTCCTATTCTGGCCACTCAAGCCCAGGATATATATCCTATCTGGGTTTCCCTCTCATGCTGTGGAATTAACTATTATTTCTATGCATTCTCCCCTATGCTATAAGGCTTTCTAAGAGCAGAGACTATGCCTTATCCATCAGCAGAAGACCAAGTACATGTCAGTGAACATGCTTAGCTCCAACAGGTAGAATAAGGTGCAAACCTCAAATTTTCACAACCTAACCCTATAAGTGTGTTACCAGTCTTGGTCCTGCCAGACTGCTATAAAACATTAGATTGTGTAATTTATAAACATCAGCAATGTATCAATCATAGTTTGGAGAAGAATAGAAGGTCTAATTTAGTATTTCCATAGATTTGAGGTCTGTTGAGGGTTTATCCCCTGCCTGGTAAATGATACCCTCATGTCACATCCTCACATGATGAAAAGGTGATAAACTCCCTTACACTGATTCTATAGATACACCAATCCCACTCTTACAGATGAGTCATCTGTGGCCTAATTGTCTTTCCAAATCCCAATCCCTTAATATCGATACATTAGGTGTTGGCTTGAATTTATGAATTTGGGGGAGCACAATCATTCAAACTTTGACATTACTTTAAATGCTTAAAGGAACTTTGCAAATGTGGCCCAGTTCTGGATTTTGAGATGGAGATAGGATCCTGGATTATCCATGTGGTTCCAATAAGGATCTTTATAAAGGGAAGCAAGAGCATCAGAGTCTACAGTACAAGATGTCATGAAAGGAATGTAGGCAGCCTCTAGAAACTTAAACAGGTTAGAGATGGGCTACTAAACCCTCCAGACTATATCCCTAATACCTTGACCTTAGAGTTACTTTCCCTAGAATAGTAAGGCAATAAATTTATGCTGCTTTAAGCCAATAAATGTACTTATTTGTTGCAGTAACAAGAGAAAAAGAATGTATCGGTCAGGTACAAAACAGGCATCTGAGAAAGAACGGCTAAGAAGAGGTTGTCACTCAGCTCAGACCCTCCCTGAACCCTGGCACTGGGAACAGGGACAGTATTGATGATTTCCTCCCACTTTCTCACACACCCTCAATGCTTGGTACCTTTCAGAAGCAAAATGAGCTGCTTCATAGTGGAAGAGGGGAGAAAATAAATGGGTCTGGACTCTAGAAGGGGTTAAAATACCTAAGGAGTAATGGAAGAAATGGTAGCCCAGGGAATATGGTTTAAGTCTCCAGTTTCTAGACTCGAATCAGTCAAATTCCTGTGCAGTTTAAATACATTCTAAACTATAAACCTGCACATACATTTGTATTCCACATATCAATTAGCAACTGCTTCCCAGTGCCCTCCAAAAGTCCCCATTGCTAGGATGTCCATTACCACCTGCATCCAGGTTGTCATTGTATTACTGTTGCCTGTTCCTCAGTAGCCATATCTAGTAACCCTAACTTCTCAGGCCCCCAGTGCTCTTCAGTTACTTATTACTAAGAATATTTCAGCATCTTTGCTCATGCCAAGGACTCCTCTCTTCAATGCACTCTGCCTTGCTCACTTTCACTCATTTGCTTGTTCTATCTATCTATCTATCTATTCTATCTATCTATCTATCTATCCATCTCTTTCTCTTATTAAGAATGTGCCTTCCTTTTCTTTTAACTTTTTAAAGTATTTTTAGTTTTATATTATAAATAATAAAATAAATTATAATTAATTACATCATCTCTCTCTTTTTTACTGTGTGTGTGTATATGTGTGTGTGTGTATGTGTGTGTGTGTGTGGACGTGCGCGGCTTTCAGGGATGACTACTTGGTATTGGATAACCAGTTGATGTGCTCTTCCCTGGAGATGACTATTTCTCCTACTCTCAACACTCCTTAGTTGCTGATAGTTCTTTATCTGGCTAGGGTTGCGCCTCAAAAGCTTTTCCGCTTCCAGTTTAGGAAGTTAATTGATATCATCCTTGTTTAAGTCATGTTTAGGTTTCATGGATGTAGTTTCTGATGTTTCTAGGAGACACAATCTCACAGCAAATTTCTTCCTATTCTTAAAGATATACCCCACTAGCACTTGCTTCCTCCACCCACTTCCTTCTACAATTCCACTATCACTAATTTTGCATCTACCAATAGATAAAACTATTAATTAGGTCATACTCTAGTCTTCTCTGGAAATGTCCTCATGGACATATACATATACACATTACCAAACTCCTAGGTGGTTTCTAACACAATTACATTGATAGTCAACCACTGTATGGGGAAATGGCTCAGTGGTTAAAGGGTTTGCTACAGAAGCATAAGGACCAGAGATAAGATTTCCAGAACCCATGCAAATATAAAGTGCCTGAAACCCAGCCACTGGAAGATGAAACAGAAGATTCCGAGTCAAGATTGGCTATTCGGACTAGCTAAATTGGAGAGCTCTGGACTTGATTAAAAATCTCTGACTCAAAGAATGAGATGGAAAGAAAATAAAAGAATATGTTAACCTCAGGCTTTTACACACATGCACACATATCCACATACTTATACTCACAGACATGAAAATATGTGTACATATTGATGCACACCACACAGAGACACATGAAAATTATAATCATGCATAATGAAATAGTTTGAGATTTGAAGACCACTTTGACATCAACATGGAGATGCAGAGTTTGGAGTTTGCCCAGCTTGTTTGCTGTCTTGCTTTGAAGATTACAATTAAGTGAGACTGCTATAAACTATGGAAGTTGGACTAAATGTACTTTTTATTATGCTATGACTACGCATGGCCCCCATAAACTCATGTGTTTGAACAAGCCTATGACAACCAGGGAGTGGAATGTGGTGATTTGATTATGCTTGGCCCAGGGAATGGTACTAGTAGAAGGTGTGACCTTGTTGGAGTAGGTGTGGCCTTGTTAAAGGAAGTGTGTCATTGTAGGGGTGGACTTTGAGACCCTCTTCCTAGGTGCCTGGAAATCAGTCTTCTCCTGTCTGCCTTCAGATAAAACTGTAGAACTCTCAGCTCCTCTACACCATGCCTGCCTGGATGCTGCCATGGTCCCACCTTGATGATAATGGACTGAACCTCTGAACCTTTAAGCCAGCCCCAATTAAATGTTGTCCTTATAAGAGTTGCCTTGGTCATGGTGTCTATTCACAGCAATAAAACCACAGCCAAACATTGGACAGAGCTTGAGGACTCATAAGGGAGTTGAGGGAAGGATTGAGGGCCCTGAAGGGATAGGAACTCCACAGGAAGACCAACAGAGTCAACTAACCTGGACCCTTGTGGACTCCCAGAGACTGAACCACGAACCAAAGCACATATACAGGCCGAACCTAGACCTACCACACATATGTAGCAGATATGCATCTTAGTCTTTATGTAGGTCCCCCAACACCTGGATTTGGGGCTGTCCCTAAAGCTACTGCCTGTCTGTGGATTTTGTCCCTAACTGGGCTGACTTGTCTGCCCTCAGTGGGAGAGGATGCACCTAGCACTGCAGATACTTGATGTGCCAGGGTTGAAGGGATACTGAGGGGGCCTCTATCCTCTCAGAGGAGAAGGAAAGTGGGTGTGGAGGGAGGGACTGTGTGAGGGGGGAACCAGGAGGGGGCAGCAATCGAGATGTAAAGTGAATAAGTAAAAAAAATAATCTTTTAAAGGGTGTAAGCTCTCAGCTACTGATCCAGTTTTGTCTAAGTCATTTTGATCATAGTTGTTCCTGGGAGATTAGTAATTTTTAGAGGATGCAAGTTGTCTTAGTTTTTCATGTTTTGTAATCATGCTGGGATTTGCCCATCTGGGGTGAGATCATTAGTTAAGATTTGTTATTGTTGTTGTTGTTACTGCTGCTGCTGCTGTTCTTTTGGTTTGGGGTTTAATTCCAGTTGCCTCTCTTCTTTTTGTGAGCATATTTGCCATGGTCAGGAGAGACTAGGTGGTAGTACACTTGTGGTGATAGTCTTGTCTGTTATATTGGTGTTCCAGATCCTAGGCTCTATCTCCAATCAGCCCCTGTAGATTGAGTCCTATCTGCAACAGCAATTACCATCCTGTAGTTAACCTACTCTGACATGTGAGTAATAATATTTGACTACAAACTACACTTGTTAAGTACCATTTGGTTTAGGGAGAAAGGGATCCCTGATAATCCTAAGTATACTAATGTGTTAGGAGAGTAGAAGGAAAAGACAAAGAGGTCAACAGCCACAGTGAGACCTGTGAAAAGTTAGGTTGTTGGGTAGGAAGGAGAGGAGATGCACATGCACAGAAGTAGGAACAATTGAGACAATGGAAAAATCGGGTGGGCCTATGAAGGGTTTGGTTAACAGTAGACTAAAGCGAGGGGGTAAAGTACATAAGCATATAGGTACTATACTAGGTCAGCCTCTGGGCTTTGGGAAAGTAACAGAAAGAAGAATGCATAGGGTATGTGGGAAGTGGAGAAGTGAAACACAGCAGAAAAAGAAAGAAGGAGTGAGAGAGCAAAAGAAACAGTAAAAGATGAGAACAGTGGGGAAATCAAGTTGTCGGCTACTATTGTGTGAATGAGAAATGGCGGTGGGGAAAGAAGGAAAACTCCATGAAGGTAAGTGTAAGAGAATGGGGTCTCCAGCAGGGAATAACTGTAGTAGGAAAGGAGAGCTGGGTGGAGATGTAAACTAATGGACTCTCCGGCCTGAATGTCGTTTAGTCTCCCTGGCAGATCAGCTGCTTTGTCTCCCTGGTCTTCATGTGGGTTGTACTCATGTTGATTTTTACTGGTCACTTGTGTGTGTGGATTTATCTTGACTCTTTTTTTCCAAGCTGTGTGGATAGGTGAAGCAAACCTACTCAGCCACAGTTGTATTCTCACACACATATGCTCACACACACACACACACACACACAAGAGAGAGAGAGAGAGAGAGAGAGAGAGAGAGAGAGAGAGAGAGAGAGAGAGAGAGAGAATTTCTCATAAGCATTACCTGGCAATAAAAAAGCTGATCAATGAACTGAGTTAGGAAGAATTCTAGCTATCTCATATAAAAGACAGACAATCCAGGTATTTTATTTACCAGGCCTAAGATTGGGCAGGCTATGGAGATATTCTAACTTATATTCAGCCATATGTCTCTTGTTACTTACTTTTTCTCCTGACTACATGCTCACAGTCGATCTCCTCACATGGCAGCCTCCTCCCTCTCCCTCTCTCCTTTTTTCTCCCCACTTTTTCTCTCTGTACCTGCAACCCCCAGCCAGGTAACTGAAAACCCTCTTACCTCTCTCTACTGCCCAATCACAGGCTTTAGCCTTGGTTACATAGCATGGTTTGGTATACATGAGGATCTCCTTATCAGAGAGAATCAGATCTTGGGGGACCAATGTTTAGCATTTGATTACAAGCAGCATTATACCAATCTCCTACAGATCTGGGGGAGAAGGTAGACAGGGAGGTAAGAGGCTTGGAAGGAGTGAAGGAAAGGCAAACTGCAGTTGGGATGAGAGAATAATTATTAAAAAAAAAAAAAAAACCCTAAGATATGCTTCTACTTTGTACTGAAGCTATTGATAATGTCCCACAGCCTCATGTCTAATTCCTTTTGTGGGACACCATTTTTTGTGTTTTAAGACAAAACTAAACCATGAGAGAAGGCCATGCATGAAGGCAGCAGGACTGAGAAGTTCTGTATCTTCAGGGATCTAGATGAGGAGCTGAATGAAGTGCCCAGGTGGGGAGCAGAGAGCAGCGCACATGGGGACATGCACCGTAAATATCAGAAAAGGAAGATGAACAAGTGACCAGCTGTCTCAGATGCTGATCAAAACCAAACAAGCAAACATTCATTACTTTCTTGTAATGAATAGTTTTGCCATAAAGCTTTGAAGTCAGGTGACCTGGAGATTTCCACGAAGGGCCTATTTTCAAGTATACATTCAGTATGAGAAGTTGAGCAAACTAGACAATAATGGCCAAAAGGAGGTTCATATTTGGGTATAAGAAAAGCCTCTAAATCCCAATGTTATATATCTTGCTATATAGAAAGCCAAGAGCCAAAGTGCCCACTCTCTTGATCCAACCAAGGGACTTTACTCTGGATTAGACAAAAGAAACAAGTTAAGGTATGTTTTCTAATAACCACTTGTATTTTGTCTCTGTTAAATAATGTAACTGTCTATATTGGTGCCCCAGAGGGCATCTACTTACTGCTGTGGTCAGGTCATACCAAGACCCTTCATACCCAGACCTATCAGACTCACTACTGGAAACCAGGACCTTGGAACAGCCTCAGAAGTGGCTGCTCATCGACTGTCAGCTCTAGATTCTGATATAGAACTCAAAGCATGGCAGGCCCATCCCTATCTTCTGGCTTTAGGGCAGATGACACCTGGTATATTTCAAATTCAGCAGTTTCTAAGCAGAGCTCAGTGTCTTCCCTCTAAAATCTTCACTTCCTTTTCTATCATCATTGCAGCACCTGACACCTTTGATTATTGCCATATGGGTGTTGCTCTTGACCATTTGTTTTCTTTACCACACACAACCGACTAACAGTGAGACTCTCTCTGTGGCCAGGAGTGTTGGTGTGTGCACCTGCAGTCCCACGAGGACCAATTGGATCTAGGAATTCAAGATCACCTGGGAAACTGAGTAAGACTGTCTGAAAAAGAAGAAAAGACTCTCTAGATTTTAAAGCTTGTCTGTGGAACAGCCATTCTTCTTAAATTCTATGGGTGAGAATCCTACATGGTGATCTTGAATTCTATAAAAGAGTAAACAAGCCAGCCAGAAGCTTTTGGGAGCTTAAGGAATAGGAATCCAATAGCCAGCAGCACTTGGATCTTGTTGGGAGCCTCCTTAGAAACTCCCTCTAGGGCAGTGGCTGGTGGTAGCACCTGCACAGTTCCTCTCCATGGCCATCAGTATGAGCTTTGCTCAGAAACCCAACTGCTCTGGTGGGAGAAGTCTACAAAACCAAGAAGGAGGTGAAATAGACATGAACCATCAAGAAACCATTAAATCAAGGTGATCAGAGAAAAAGATCTGGTGGTGCAATGGCCATGTAAGAGGAAAGGCAGCAGGCCTCCAGCTTCTTGTGGCTTGGGTATCATGCAAATGGTCTGGGTGTGGGCATCAAAGTGACTGATGTGGTTCCAGAGCAAGTGATAGAATCTCCCATGTCAAGCCATCAATCAACAAACTACCTTCCAAATCAATCCAAACTGAATGACTTCTCATCTCCTCTCCTACTACTTACCATAGATTCAGATATATTATACATATAGATAATGGATACAGATAGATATGTAGATATATGATATCATGAGATGCAGAAAGAATTTCTGCCGTTGTGCTGGAAAGTAACTATATTAGGAAAAGACATTGACCATGTTCACTGATATTTATCCTTCCTTAGCTAGGCAAAAAGTGGGCTAATATACAGCAGGGACCCAATAAGTGGATAGGTTGATAGACTGGTGACTGAATGAATCAGAGGGACTGAGTATGATGTGAATTTGTCCTTAACTTGCAGTCTACATTAGTCATTATTAAGTCAGTTATGTTACAATAGCAACTCCAAAGAATCCATGAGTCGGCATGATAAACATTTATTTCTCATTGGGTATCCATTGTAAATCACCAGGAAGGCTTTACTTGTTATCACTGAGAACCTCAGGAGGACGGTGGCTGTATTTTAACACCAGCCTTCGTCACAGCAGAAGAAAGAATGTTGAATCATGCACTGACTCTCACAGCTTCCTCCTGTATGTAATTTACACTGGCATAACTAAGTCATATAGACATACCCATATACATAGAAAAGCAGGAACGTGCTAGAAAGGGGGAGGTGAGTGAAATCTGTAGATAACTCTGTCATTACCACAGATGAATAGGATACACCGTGGAGAGATATGGTGATACACAGTGTTAGTGCTAGTAGACTGATCTAAGGAAGTCTGTGGCAGTCAGTAAGGGCTTTCAGGGCAGTTGTTTATATTCTCATCCTCTCCTGTCTGACCTTATCCTGACATCTGGTGTGGTTCCCTAAGGCTTCGGATCAATATCATTCACTGAACTCTCTGCTGAAATAGACAGGCTAAAGTCACCACTTCACCTCAGCACCAAGCTCTGCTCTCTTCACAGAAGCTTGAGAGCACTGGGCCCAACTCCCATTACAATAAATGCTCTAAGGAACAGAGAAATGGATCCACAGTTAAGAGTACTTGCTGTTCTTGTGGAGGACCTGGGTTAAGTTCCCAGTACCCACATGGCTGCTTACAATCTTCCTTAGTGCCAATTACAGAGGATGTGGTGCCCTCTGCTGGTATCTATGCACACCAGGCACACAGACACATACAGTGCACTTACATAGATAAAAATAAAGTAAACTTTTAAAATAAATTTGAAAATAAAGTCTGTGGACTTCTGCTCTTTGGTGATTTGCCTGCCTTTAATCACAGATCAGTGATTCCACCTCTCTCCATCTCCCCATCCCCATCTTAGCCAGTTTCCATTTTCCATTTCCTCCTCCATCATTTTTAAGAACTCCTAATACCCACAGCTGCCTTCTCCTAGTCCCATTCCTCACACGTACGCTGGCTCTCCTCTAAAGCAAAACAGGTGGAGCAGAAAGAGCAGAGGTGTGAAGTCACACCTATCCTCAAATCCTGACTGTACCATTTACTGGCCACAGAACAACTTCCATTGTCTTATAAAACAGGAACAAAATATCAAACTCAATAGACTGTTGTGAGGGGTCAATGAGAGAGCACGAATCTCATCTAGTAGCTAGAGCAACTATTCTTGTAGGGATCTTATGGTCACCTGTCATTCTCCCCGACTAACTGAAAACTCCTTGAGGATAAGGAACTGGATTATGAACACTGATTCCTTGGACTCTGTGCCAGGGCAATATTTGGACCCTAGTATGTTCTTAATTAATATTTACTAATGAATACAAAGTATTTGTTAATGATATATGCATGTATATAGACCCTGGCATGGGCAGATACCACAGACACACAAAACCAAAGCTGGGACCATCGCCTTTGAGTCTGGCATGTGGCTGTCATCTTATTTATACATATCAAGGGTTGGACACATTATTAAAATATCTCAAAGTGACTTCCTTCTCAGCTCCCTTCAGGCTGTTCTGAAAGACAAAGCTCTGACATCTTTATCACACAATTCCTAAAGCATTCTTCTTGAGTTATTATGTTTAAATATTTGCCTAATATAGCTTGAGTTTGGGTTTAATTATGAGGGATGTGGGTCTGAGTCGAGCTGGATTTAGATAAGGGAAGAACAGATAGCATGGTACATTTTACTTACTGAATGACTTTTTCCAGACAGAGAATTCCTAAGGAATCAGCCTGGGCTTGCAAGAAAAGCAAGACAGACAAGCAGGCAGGCACGCGCCGCACACACACACACACACACACACACACAGAGAGAGAGAGAGAGAGAGAGAGAGAGAGAGAGAGAGAGAGAGAGAGAGAGAGAATCTATGGAAAAGAAGTTATGCAATAGGCCTCACAATAACTTAAAACTCTCCTGGTTGCTCCAGGGTCCTAGGACACAGGACAAAAAGCCTGGCCTAACATTCAAGACTTCTAAACCCTGGTCACCTCTCCAGTCTCTGCAACCTTGTTTCTCAGCTCCTATAAGTTGCCACTCCACCACTACTGGACCTTGTGGCTCTTGTAGCTTCCCTCTTGGCTGAGGCCTAACTTTATTTCTTCTATTTCATGGCCTAGATTGGGTTTGTCTAGTCCCTCAACCACAAAATCTATATGAGACTACTATGTAGCCTTGTAGATGAGAAGAATAAAGCAATTAACAACACAAAAATTAAATCCTGACCTTTGGGTCTTTTAGAATCTGACAATTGACTGCTGTATTTGTTTTTGTTATTTTGTTTTTGTTTTTTTTTGGGGGGGGTTAGAACTGACAGGTGAAGTTGCCAAAACAAAATTTGTTCTTGAGTCAGGGTATGGGTTTGGATTGGTTTGGGATTTTGTGCATGTATATGGTGGGAGACAGGGGATGGAGACATGCACATGTTACTGTAGGAATATGTGGAGGAGAGAGGATAAGCTTGGGTTTCAACCCACATACAAGTCTTGTTTAAAAAGTCTTAAACAGTCTTGTTTAAGACAAGGTCTCTGTTGTTTTTCCATTTTATGTTCCAGGCTAGCTGTCCTGCAAGCTTTCTAGAGATTCTCCTGTCTTCATCTCCCATCTCTCCACTAGAGCTCTGGGTTTACACACTTGCACTACTGTGGCTGAATTTATATGGGGCCTGGCAATTCAAATGCCCATCTTCAAGTTCACGTGGCATGCACTTTGCTCACTAGCCCATCCCCCAGACCCAGTATGTATGTTTTTTAAAAGTGTCTGTCTTAACCTTCTAAAGAGTCAAGAAAACACTGTTTCCTTACCATTTCATGGCACCTTGATTATCTGACATTTATGGTGCATATCTACCAACTAGATAAATACTTGCCTAAGGCAGAGGTGGGAGGTGACTCAAGAAGACACAAGAGATGATCTAGAGAATGAATGAGAAGAGGAGGGTGGTCTCTACTACCTCCTAGTTAGAAACATTTCTTATTACTTCAAGTGCTTCTCCTCCTGCAGTGACCTGTCCTTACATTCAGAGACGTGTATTGAGGATACAATCTCTTCGAGTTGAGATCCACAATGACATTACAATAGTCTAGCGAGAAATGTGGCTATTTCCTAGCTAAACTCTGTGACAGTAATTATTGCAAAAGTCATTTCCCAGTGAGGACCTTCTATGGACAGGAACCATGCCAGGCCCTCTTCACAGAATATCTTTTTAGACAGCTAAAATTTCTGCTTGGTAATCCTCACAGCACCAGTAACTATGTGAAGTACATGGAAATTGCTAGCTGCTATCAATATTACTGTGTCTAAAACTACCGTTTTCCCCTGCATTAGAACAATCTGAACATTGTTAGGCAAAGACATCTAAGCAATTTTAAAATTATTTGAGTCATGACAGAGAGACTCACAACTGAAATATTTACCTTTCAATTTCAGGTGAGGACGTTCCAGGAGATGGAAGATGTGACAAGTTCCCGAGTCGTGTGAACATCAGAGAAAGGTTCCCCTGACAAGTCACGTGCAGAGACAGGAATCACTGATTAAGAAAAGGATTAATTTTATCTACCAAGTAGCTCAGCCAGGAAAATTCTCTGTGCTTATAGGATGCCAGGGCTGGGGGCGGGGCACTTTCAAGTCTCCTTTGCTTATATATGGAGAAACAGAGGCCCTGAGCTAAGCTATGCTTGCTAATTGTTCAGCCTGCCTCCTCAGATTCCCTCCTCCCATCCACCCTCTACACTGTATGTGCTGTTGCATGAACAAATGAGCAGAAGTGAGGGGTATTTGGATCTCGATTCATCCCTTTATCCAACGAACTTGTTAAGTGGACTTATGGAGAATCCAACACTTTCCAGTGGACTTATGGAGAATCCAACACTTTCCAGTGGACTTATGGAGAATCCACCACTTTCCAGGCACTCTTCCAGTCCCCAAGGATACAGCTGTAGACAAAGCACATGAAAAGCACCGTTTTCTTGGAACTCACACTCGAGAGAGGAATGAGACCTACTGCATAGGCCGGTGAATTGCCATAACGTCAAAGAGAAAAATGAGGCAAGAAAGAGGGTCCATGATGAAGAAGCATGGACAACTGTGAGCGGAAAGATCATAGAAGTTTTCAAAAGAACTCAAGCAGGGAAAAGCACCATGAGGCTGTCTGGTAGATGAACATCAGACAGGACTAGCAAGTGTAAAGCCTTCATAGGTCAAAGAAAAATATTCAGGAAGACTCTGGGGCTGGGGTCACGTGACTGTGAGTGTGAGATGCTTCACATCAGTTGAGAGAGGTAATGGGACAAGGAAGAGTGGGTCATATTCTGAAGTTTCTCTGCTGCCAATGAGTTGTGTCCCCTCACACCAATGCTTCCTCTCTCTGCCATCTAGCTTCTAACTAGGTTTGAGCAATGGGATGAGCTGAAGATAGGAGACAGGGAAGGTATATCTCCTTGTTTCTTTTTTGTTTAATGATTTATTTATTTATTTATTTATTTATTTATTTATTTATTTATTGTGCATTGATGTTTTGCTGGAATGTATGTCTGTGTGAGGGTGTCAGATAGAGTTACAGATAAATGTGAGCTGCCATGTGGGTGCTGGGAATTGAACCTGGGTCCTCTGGAAGATCATCTAGTGTTCTTACCCACTGAGTCGTATCTCCAGCACCAACTCTCCTTGGTTCTAATGATAGCTCTTCTGGGACCACAGCTCCCGGTGTCCCAACTTCCACCAAATAGGCCCAAGCCCTGATAGAGGCAAGCTCTAACTTGTGGCCTTTAGTAGTCTGGCCTTCTCCCTTCACCCTACGTCCCTTTGTGAAGTAGCAGTCCCTGCATTTGATGACCAGAGGTTTGCCTCACCTTCCTTTGGACACTTTTGTCTCTTCTAACAACTCCAAAACTAGTTCCCTGTACTAACTGACCTGCACTGAATTACCTGGTGAATTAATTACTTTTCTTATCTATGTGACCAAATACCTGACAGAAGCAACTACACACAGAGAAAATGGATCCTGTGGTCACGGAGAGTTTCAGTCCATCGTGACAAGGAAGGCATGATAGGATGGCTCAGAACATGACCACAAGGAATGTGTGTCAGAGTCTGTTCACATTACAGCAAACCAGGAAGCAGAGCATAAGACAGGAAGTGGACCTGCCCCAGTAACCTCTTTCCTCCAGCTGGGCTCCACCTCTCAAAGTTCCTGTTCTCCCCCAGGTAGTACCACCAGCTGGAGACCAAGTGTTGAAGATACAGCCTGTAGGGGACATTTCAGTTTCAAACCATAACACCTGGTATGAATTGTTTCCCAGCTGGACTCTGGATGATAAAGGCTTCATAGGCTGCTGTAATACATGCAATTTTGCTCTAAGTAAAATAGACAGCCATTTTGAGCAGACATTCATGAAAAGCTTTGAAAGTGTAGATGAATAGAAAAGCATTTCTGTCTTCATAAATGTTTCTTGAATCAAAGACACCTGTCAAAGCCTCATATAATTTGCATGGGATAGACCCCCTGGCCTACCCATTTATTCTTCACTCTTCCTGAATAAATGGCACTGAGAACCCCAGAATTTTCAAAGACAAGGAAAGGTGTTTGCATATTCTTTTTTAAAGTGTGTGTGTGTGCACATGCACATACACATGCTCAATCGAGCACACGTGCACACATGTGCAAGCATGTGCATGTACGTGGGCATTCATGTTCCACAATGCATGTGTGAAAGTCAGAGCACAAATGGAATGGGTTCTTCCCTTCTATTAAATGGGTTCCAGGGATTGAAGTCAGATTCTCAGGTTAGTGACAAGTGCCTTTACCTACTAAGCCAGCCCTGTTTGCACATTCTTAAGCAGTTTTGCCCAATACACACACTGTGAAGACCTTTGGAGGTCAAAGATGACACTAAGCAAGCTGAGTTGTCATTGAGAAGACTTCTACAATAATGCAAAGGAAGGCTTTTCTCTGAGTTCCTGGGAGAATTTCAGTGTCAGCAGATACAGGGAAAAACACTAACCCTGTGTGGCCCCTGAAGTATTCCATGCACCCTGCCAGGCATTATATATCACATATAATGACTCATTTAATCCTACAAGGACACTGCCAGGTAGATATTAGTATCTTTTAAAACAGAACCTTTGAGTTTGAGAAGTTAGAAAATTAATCTAAGGTCACACATCCTCATATGCCAAGTATGTAGATTAAGGATCTAAAGTTGCCCATCAAGGCAGTGTACCCACTAAGGGAGACTTTGGAGAAAGTTATTGGATGAGAAGTCTAGCTTTCGGGACTAAAAGTCACTTTATCTGAGCCTCAATTACCCTATCTGTAAAGTAGGAATGATACCAATGATTTCCATCTCAAAGATTCATTTCAAGAATTTAAAATGGCTTAAATGTGGTAAGAATTTTGTGTTAAAGCTCTACCAAAAATATTTAATTGGAGGCCTTTACAGTTAAAAGAAGATAAAAGAGGGACCCATCAGGCAGAAGAGGAATACTTTAAAAATTCCCATGGCAGGGCCTGCTTAGAGAAATGTCAGGTCTGGAGTACAGGTGCCAGGCAGGGAGCATCGCTACTCTCCATCCCAACTTCCACAGCTCATTCAGCTCGCCCTCTCTTGCAGCTCAGAGCTGATACTATAACCACGATCAAGGATGTCTTGTTATGGGAGGAAGACCATTAGCCTAGGTCAAAGCAAGACATACTGGGAGAGTGAGGGTGTAGCCCAGATGGCAGAGGGCTTGTCTACATGTACAAAGTCCTGAGTTCTGTCTCCAGCACAACACAAGCCAGGTCTGGTGGCACAAGCCTATATTTCCAGCACTTGGGAAGTGCAGCAGAGGCCTCAGAAGTCCAAGAGAATCCTCATTACATAGCACATCCAAGGCCAGCCTGAGATGTGTGAGATCCTGCAATACAAGCTGGTATTGAAATGTTGAACAATTTTTTTACACTCTCTAAATCTACTGCCTTTATCTATAAGATGGAGTCATGATCCTCCTACCAGAAGCCACCAGCAGTACTCAACAGATTTTACCTGTCAGTAGGAGCTCATCTTGTATTAGCTGAATTGCCTTCTCATGGGGTTCTTGAAGTGTACCAAATAAAACAATACATATCCAGTGATTAGGAAGAGGGGGTCTCAAAATCCTGCATTATTTCTATGGTCCCTGTTCTCTCAAGCATCTCTCTTTCCAAAGAGAGCAAACATGCCTCTCTTTGGCATCACACCAGGTTCCTTCTACACCAAGAAGACAGAAAGAAGATTTATCAATTGCCTAGGCTGAAGTCAGATATTGAAAATTTCCCAGTGCAAGCTATTGCCATCGACCCTTGCTGAAATGTGTTGGCTTTCAAGCAAGCTTATTTGACTCTGATTCACCTCTAGAGAAAAGAAAGGTCATATTATTGATATGAAGAAATACTAGAAAACAAAGTTGTTCAAACAACTACTCTCCCCAGGCCTGAGCATTTACAACTTATGAAAGCATTTATATAAACGCTTTCCTCAGAGAGACCACAGACCTAACATCTACTCAGTTATTAATATTGGTAAATGCTCACCTATATGGATCCTGTGTGTGCCTCAAAAGCTCTAGCAGGACATAGAACTTATGCTACAGAATCTCCAACTTAAAGGTCATGAAAGGGACAGACACTTAGACCCAAACAAGTCAAGTGTGATGAGTCTTAGGATAGAGCAATGCCTGGGGCCCATGACAGTTCTCATGCTCTTCTTTGCAGCACATACTCACACCATCAGCACCCAGCCATGCCATAAGTTGCAGCCTTTCATTTGCAATGAACTATTTCTTGCATTCATGCCTCTAATGGGGTATGCAGAAACAAAGCTTGGAGACCAAAAAGAAATAATCCTTTCAGGAAAGAAAAAAAAAAAAAACACTTAAGCAAGATTTCATTAGATGATAGATGCTTACACCAGATAGAAATAAATAATTGCTACCAAAGGAGCACTCAAGAGGTGTTGTGTGGCATTTGGGTAAAAGAAAAGGCATAAATAAGGAATATAACAAAGTTGGGAGTAACCAGTGTATCAGGTTGAGGCTGGGAGTAGGAGAAAGTTTACTATGAGTATTGAAAGCAAGACTGAAGAGCTAGGTTTGCTCCTGCCAGTGGCAAGGAGTCCTTCAAAATATTTTAAGTAAGCCAGTGATGGTATGGTTAATAATGACAGTTATCTGGAGTTCTTAAAGTCAGATCTTAAAGGGCCATGCTTCTGTGATTTATCAGGAAAATCTGATATTTGACCCCAGTCTACCCCTTGATCAGTCCTTCCCCTTGCTAGCCTGCAAAGGGACAGCAAGTTTCTTTAGGCCTCCCTCTCCTGATGGCCTTTGATGGCACACAGTTCCTCACCCACCTTCCAAGACCAATGCCTTTGAACAGTCTCTTTCCAAGGACAGATTTGATAGCGAGAAAATGGCCCACTAGAGAAATAAAATGCTTGTGTTTCTTCAGCAGGGAAAGCTGTTGGGTTTTTATTATCATTATTATTATTTTTCTCTGAGCTGAACAAGTGACAGGACATAATAATATCATTTATTCTAACTTGCTCTTGCAAATCAGAACTTTTTAATATTTTCCTTTCAAATGAAAATGCCATTTATCATTATCAAATGAAGTGCTAATGAAAACAACATGCAGAAGACACGCATCCACACAGCCAAGCATGATGGAGCACCTTGTCAGCAGTCCATACTCTCGCCGTTAATTAGATTTCTGCCGAAAAATCACTTAAGTGAGACTTGGAGATTTTTTTCCCCTCAGTGCTCCAGGCCTTTCTACTGAGGCTTGTTTATTCCTCTCCCCTGAGAAGGCACTGAAATCCCAAGCTAGTTTTAATCTGACTTTTAACGACACTGACATGGATTCCATGAGGAAAGTATGTGTGCCAGAGAGCATGAGGGGCTATGCTTGCCTATCTGTGTGTTACTGCTCTTTTCTTTCTCCTACTACGTGGTTGGCTGACAGGCTTTGGCTGCATCGTAGTTTGGGTATGTGTGTTTGTGTATCTCCATCTTGTGTATATCTGTAAGTGTTTGTGTCCATGTGCCATGAGAGTAGTAATGAAGTCTGTCTCATTCACTACTGGAGGCCCAGAATCTGGTCTATTGCCTGACACACAGTAGGCACTCAATAAATATGCTTTTACATCTGTGTATGTTTAGGTGTCTAGATGTGAGTATTCAAGATAGCTAGTGACATTGCTGTGTCCCTAGGGCCCATTGTACAGCCTGACAAAGTACAGACAGGCAACATGGGAACCTCCTGTCACACTGTGTCTCTGTCCCCTCCCGATACCGCTAAGCCTTACAAAGGCTTTGTCCTTGATTACTATTCTTCATTCCCTCATCTGTTATTGCCAGGTAAACTCTGAATAGTACCCTTGTGATCTGTCTCAGTGCTCTCTACTCCAGGCAGCCTTTCCAGCACCCAGAATGGGTCCCAGAACCTTTGCACCCCAAACAACCCCCTGGCCTGTGCTTTCTTTAGCAATGTCCCTGCTTTGCTAGGTGGTTGTCAACTTAGTCATCTCTCTCATTAGACCATGAGCTCCTAAAGGCAAGAAACTGAGTCTTCTTCACCTACCAAATATTAAGAGTTAGCATGGTGTTTTATTTATGGTAGGGGTCTCTCAAAGGTTATTATGCAAATGAATGAATGAACTCAAAAGTATTTCATGTAGAGGAGCAGATGGTGCAAGAGTCCAGAGGCTTGAGAGAGCGTGTTCTTCATTAAACAAAACAAATGAAACACTGTGATGGTTTGTGATTAGTAGTCTGGTATGTGTATGAATGGAAAGTAAAATGAGAGTTGGAATACGGAGTAATAAGTAGTAGAGCCATCCTGAAGGCACCAGGAATTATTCAAAGGGAGCCTTGGTATGGTCAAGCTTATAAGCTAGATAATGTCTTCAGCTCTCAAAATCATGACGGATTGGAGAGAGGCAGAGTGAACAATCACGGGCCAGTTAAGGCTACTGTGTAAGTCCAAGAAAGTGATGCAGGTAACAGGGAAACTGGGAAAGTTGTATGGTGCTCAGCAGAGTGGTCTATGAGCTAGGATTGATTTGTAAACTATAACCAGTCCACAGTAAGACAAGCACAAGAAGGGAGGGAGAAAAGCAAAGACGTAGGTAGCTTCATAGAAGATGGGCTTTGCAGCTATACCACTCCTGGGTATATATCCAGAAGATGCTCTAACACATAACAAGGACATATGCTCCACTATGTTCATAGCAGCTTTATTTATAATAGCCAGAAACTGGAAAGAACCCAGATGCCCTTCAACAGAGGAATGGATACAAAAAATGTGGTACATTTATACAATGGAATATTACTCAGCTATTAAAAACAATGAATTTGATAAATTCTTATATAAATGGATGGAACTAGAAAATCATCCTGAGTGAAGTAACCCAATCACAAAAGAACATACATGGTATTCACTCACTGATTATTGGATTTTAGCCCAGAAGCCTGAAATACCCAAAATTCAACTCACAGACCACATAAAGCTCATGAAGAATGATGACCAAGTGGGGGGGGGGCTTCCGTCCTTCTTAGAAGGAGTAACAAAATACTCAAGGGTGCAAATATGGAGACACAGTGCAGGACAGAAACTGAAGGAGGGACCGTCTACAGACCATTCCACCTGGATATCCATCCTATGTGCAGTCACCAAAGGTAGAGGTTGATGTGGATGTCAGGATGTACATGCTGACAGGAACCTGATATAGCTGTCTCCTTAGAAGTCTGCAAGAATCTGACATACTCAGAGGCAGATGCTCACAGCTAACCATTAAACTGATCATGGGGTTCCCAATGGAGAAGATAGAGTGAAGGCTGAAGGAGTTGAGAGGATTCGCGACACCATGAGGAAAGCAACAATCCCAACCAACCAGAGCCCCCAGGGTCTAAACCACCAGCCTGGGAGTGCTTAGGGATGGACCCATGGCTCCAGCTATACATGCAAGGGAGCTATATATAAGTGGGAGAAGAGATCCTTGGTCCCATGAAGGCTGGACGTCGTAGAGGGGGGATACTCGAGGGTGGGGAGGTGAGGTATGGGGGAGGGTGGGTGGGGGTACACCAACGTGGAGGCAGGAGGAGGGGGGAAGGGATAGTGAGTTCCTGGGAGGGAGGGGGGAAATGGGGTAAGGAGAGAACATTGAAATGTAAAACAATTTCCAATAAAAAATAAAAAAAAAAAGAAGATGGGCTTTGCTGAGACATTTAACTATTACACATACACACACACACACACACACACACACAACATGGCCCATGATACATTAGAAATGAAAAATTAAAATATCTTTCACCATAGATAATTCCCAGCAAGAGTGTCCAACCTGAGTCCCACAGGCCTTGTGTACATCAGGACAGCTATGAAAGTGCCCAACACCAAATCATAAACTTACTTAAAATATTATGAGTTTTTTTGTGGTAGAGATGGGGTTTGATAGTATGGTTCTCAAGTACAAACTTTGTAAACAACAGTATTGTGTTTCAACATCAAAGGACAGACACACCCTGCAGAGAATTCTAATGAATGGCTATGATTGGGGGTGAAAGAAGGAGAGGAAATAGGCATTCCTACAGCAAGACTGACAACAGCAAGGATCATCCATGAAAAACCTCTGTGTCCCAAGACCCTTGAGGAGGAACTCACAGAGTTCAGCAGAGCTAATGGTCCTGAAGAGAGCCAAAGCTTCCATGGGATACTAGGAAAGGGGAGGGTAAAAAGCTAAGTCAAAGAAAATGGGCTCCGAGGTTCAGTAACCATTCACCACAGAGAGTTGTTGCCCTGTGCCTTCATCTTCACCTAGCTTTTCCTTGGACCTGCTGCAGGGAACAGGATATTATGAGCATCTGGGAAAGCTGGGAGTCCTCTTGGACCCCACCCTAGCTCTCATCCCCTCCACACTTAAACATACACAAAACACTATGACCTAAAGAAGCAATGGATGGGGATAAAGGTGTGAAATTGTCTCTCTTGAGTAAGAGTTCAAACTCTTGCACTCTACTACTGACTGTGTAGATAACCTCAAGAGTGTTTCTACAGCCCTCAGAGTCTGTTTATTGAACTGCTGTGACAACTAAATGAGTCACATCTCAGCCACTTTGAATAGTGCTCTGCAATTAGCAAGAGCTCTTTGTGTCATCTTCAGTTGCTGTCTTTGCACTGGTTGCTTCTGCTTCCTCAATATCTATTGAATGAACTTGTCTCCTCTCTATTCTTTGTACCACTCTCCAGTCCTGGCTACCACCATCTCTCCCCAGACACAACAAGCTCCTCCTTCCTGTCATCCCTATATTATGTAATATCTTCTTTTGATCTAATGTGGCCACAGAATGATCCTCTAAATTGTGAATACGATATGTCACCTGCCTAATTAAAAACTATCAGTGGCCACCCATTATCACTCACAGATAGTTCACAACATTTTGTGTGATTCAGCCTTTCCTACTCCACCACACCCTCAGCATCTGCCAACATTGATTTTGCTCTCATGCAGCATCTACATGAGCCTTTTTCCCTTGCCCAAATGGCTTTTGTATATTCTGATTCCTCTATCTGAATCTCCATCCCCTACTCTTTTACCATCTCAGAAGTTCTTTCTGAGATGCCTTCTCAGATCTCCAGACTGAATTAGGAGCAACCTTTCCGAGTTCCTACATGCCCATAGCTCCTTGACATAGTCCTGATCCAAGTGTGATGTCTTTGTGGTTCCATATCTGCTTCTTCAGGCTAAGAGTATCTCTAGGCTAGCTCCTTGGTCTGACCTATCTGTGTGGGTACTTGATAAATTCATATGAAATAGGATTGCATTGGAACCAGCTCAAAATTGCATTTTTAAGTGCCAGAAGCAGAATAAAGACACCAGATCCAATTCCTCCAGAAGTGGTTCATGCGTGGGCAAGAGGAGCATGAGATGTTCTTTCTCACACCATCCTCTTCCTGCTGCAGCCCCCTCCTCACCACATGAGTCTCGTGAGTCGACTCCAGACTGGATGGACTTGGCAGTGGCTCCCTGGCTATGTGCCCACTACTTGTGGGTGCCCAGGAAACATGCTGAGAGGAGCTGAGCTCCCCACAAGTGAAGCAGCCTTACCCTTTACTCCTGCCACAAGAGTGCTGAAGACACCATGAGGTAGAGAGCAAGAGGTAGGCTACCTGGCTCTTCATCTCTAGGTTTCTGTCTTCTTCTCTAAGAAAAGGAATGGATAATCCCGACCTTAATGGTTGCCAAGGATATCACAGATGTGGGCACATAGTGAACACGTTCCACCTCTGCTTAAACCTTGTTAATGTTCTTGGAATTGCCAGGAAACCAAGATGAAGAGTAAGAAAAAGTAGAATGTGGGAGTAGGTGGAAAGGTGTTGTACAAATGTGTAATATCTGCCAAAGATCTGGGTCATTTTCAATGTTCTCACAGATGGAGACCTTAGGCACTGATCTGTGATGGTTGAAGAGAAGGATTAGTAGTTTAAGGGACAAAGGATTATTTGTATATGAAGAGGGTATGAACTAAACACACAGTGCCCCTGTAGCTAGCCTCCCATGGATAGGGCTGGGTCAAGCACTTTATATAAATAATCTTAACTGAGCCTCACAACATATACTGAGGAAGGTGTTACTCAGATGAGAAAATTAAGTTGAGGGAATTAAGTACTTTTGCCAAAGATCATTAAGGCAAGCCAAGATCTGAAGCCCAAACTATCAGAACTTAGGCTCTTTCCACACTGTGCCAGATGTGGTTGCTCCTCCATGCCATCAGGCCATGATACTTAGAAGCACGCAAGTGATCATGCCATCTGGGTTCTAGTTTGGTTCTGCAGTCAGAAAATATACATGAGCCATAAGATCTCAGAAAATCAAAGCCACTTTTGACTGCTGTCATCTGCAGGAATGTAGATTCTAAGATCCCAGGAACTATCCTGACAACAAATCCAAAAATGTCTTTAGGATTTCAGTCTCCAGTCAATACCTTTACTTTTTACTTTTTACTTTTCCAGACACAGTCACTCTACTCTTTCAATGAGAAGCAAACGCTTAGTCATATGATCCAGGTATCAGCCTAGCAGGATAAGGTCAATGCAGAGGACTTTGGCGAGATGTCATGAAAAGCGAGATAAGTATGTACTAAAACCAAAAACGAAAGGTATAGGTCAGAGGACTCCCAATAGGCATAGGATTCATTAGGCTCCACTTTGAGACTAATTTCAGAGCCAGAAATTGCTACTGAGGCTAAAAGTTTCAAGATAACTCAGGACCTGGTAAAGTGAGACAGCCTTGGAGCTGGCAGCTGAGTGGGCTAGAAGACCAACAGCACACCTTCTGTCTGCCTCCATGACCCCTTTGAACCCATGTGCTTCATGCTGATTGCTCACTTGAGAACTTCGCTAAGAATAAGCTTTGGCTGTTGCCTGCTCATGGGATGTGTTCTTCTAGCTGGGCTGCTTTCTCTGGCCTCAGTGGGAGAGGAAGTACCTAGCCCCCCAGAGACTTGATGTGCCAGGGTAGAAGGATACCCAGGCAAGCCCCCACCCTCTCAGAGGAGAAGGAGAGGTAGAGATGCAGTGGAAGCACTGTGGGGTAGGGTGACCAGGAGGGGGGCAGTATAAAGTGAATTAAATAAATAGATAAACAAACAAACAAAGCTTTGGTAATCTGACCAACTTAGGCCCACACCTCATCTCATTTCATTGGTCATCTCTTTAGTTAGGAAGTGGGACCCACTGGACCCACTATGAACACGAAGATTGAATACAGTGAATAGAAAGTGCCCGGCTCAGCTCCTAACCTGCTGCAGGTGTCTACTAACCAAGGCTCCCACTCTCCCCATTCTAATTCATAAGCTTCTTTGTTCAGTTAGTTAGCATAAACAGTATGCGTGTCTCCCGAACTATGATAAGGCCTAAGAAAATAAAAAAGAAAGCCTTCTCTGCCAAACTCACAATGCATAGTTCATTTTAAACTTATAATACACCTTTAATAATAAATAAATCCTCACATGCATAAAAAATAAGAAGATGGAAAAGGAGAAAAGAGTCTTTTCTACACAACCTGAATATGCAGTGTTAAGAAAGGCTAAAACTCGGGAATCTGCCCAACTTGTTTTAATTCAATCCATTCTTTCCCTGCATCCTTTTCCTTCTCTCCCTCCCTTTCTCTCCCTTTCATAGTTTTGTGCAAGGCCGGAAAACACAAGATCACAGCATCCTCAACTTGAAGGCTAGTGGGGCAGACACCATGGGCACTGACGATGACACCCTCTAGCACACAGAACACTGGCAAACACACACAGCACAGGAAACGCCATGGAGCACTGGGATTGTAGAGGCCAGAGGGAAACCTGTGAACTGGGAGGATAGGACTTCCTGGAGGGAATTATTCACATGCTAGATTAAAATGAAAGAGTGGAAAGAAATGCCAGGAAAGGAGCAGGGTGCAGAGGCACGAGAAAGGAGCCCACATACAGTCAGCCAACCCACCAGTCACCTCTCAGCTGGGTAACCCTGTGACACACTGGTGCTTGTCTACAAAGTAGGATGCTGCTTACTAGACAAGGTGACTGTGGGCGTGGCAGCAAAACAGAAAGGATCTGGTATACGGTGGGTGTCAGAGAGGTCCCACCCTCTGGAGAGGTGACAATGGCCTTCTCTGAAGCACAAGGTTCAGTTAGAATAAAATATTTCTATTTCATGGTAATTTGCTGAGATTTATAGAAAAGTGAGAAGGAAGGACGTGTCTCCACACTCTGTCCCCATCTCCACACACGTATCCCTCTGTTGCTACCCTCTTCCATGGGGATCATCATCAATAGAGATGCTTCATCTTCGGCATATGGAACAGCTCCTGTTCCTCATTACATTGCCAGGTATCTTCCTTCTTTTCTTGCTTCTTTATTTCTTGTTTGTTTTTAGGCCAGAATCTCATGGTGTAGTCTATGTGTCGTGGTTCAACTGAGAATGCCCCACAGGCTCATGAATGCTTGGTCCCTAATTGGTGGATCTGAGAAGTTGGTGGGAAGGAGAAGGGTCTGTGGCCTTGTTGGAAGAGGTACTCTAGTGGGTTGGGCTTTGGAGTTTCAAAAGTCTCTCTCTCTCTCTCTCTCTCTCTCTCTCTCTCTCTCTCTCTCTCTCTCTCTCTCTCTCCTTTGCCTCCCTCCCTCTGTCTGTCTCCATCTCTGTGTTCTATAGATCAAGATGTGATCACTTACCTGCTCCTGCTGCCAAGATTTTGTTCCACTATCATGGACTCTAACCCTCTGAAACCTGAAACAGTGAACCCAATTAAATCCTTTCATTTTCAAGTTGCTGTGTCCATGGTGTTTTGTCACAGCAATAGAAAACTAAGATACTAAACTAGCTTCACTATGTAGTCAAGGCTATCCTTGAACTCCTGATTCTCCTGCTTTCACTTCCCAAGTGCTGGGATTACAGGAGTGAGACATCACACCCAGCTGTTAGAACACGTTTCCGAGCATGGCTTACTGCTAATCACAACATTTTAGAAACAATGCATCATAAAGAATGCAGTCACCCCATATTCCCACACCAACACAAACATCCCTGAGGTTAGGACCACCCAGAGTCCAAGCTGGCCAAGAGATTCCCCTTAGCTCACACTCACCCTGTTCTTGTAGACTTCTACAGCATGAGGAGAAACCATGCCTGACTTTCTATCTCCCCTTTCAAACTGAACAAGCTCCTGAACTTGTCAAACATAAATGCAAAATTATGAAAAACAATTGCAAGTGAAAACTGGTTATTAAAATGTATGGGGATTAATTATTGATCCAATGATATGCTGAATAAAAAGAAAGAGGCATGCTTGGATAAACGGAAATCTTTTAAAGTCATTAATATACATGTGTTTATTTTTCCTCATCGACGCTGGAAGCTGAGGAGAGTTGTATTGTCTAACAAATTAGAGAGGGTGGCAATGTCATGTTCAGCCAATGTGCGATGTCTCTCCACTCAGACTTATTAATTTCTGCCAAATTAAAATGAGTATGCCCCCACCCGCAGGCTGCAGGATTTTGAGATGCAAATACAAATGCTATTGGGAGCCCTTTCGGAGTGGGGGTGGGTTATTGGGGAAAGCTGCATGCTGGCCAGAAGCTGTTTCAGGATACCCAGGAAACTGCTGACCTCAAACTGGCTTTTAGAACCAGTCAGTTCAGTTCTACAGCTCTGCCCTTGACTCTTTCTAAAGAGATCATCATATCCTGAGCTCTGTATTTCCCTTCTACAAACTGAGTCTTCCAATGCCAGGAGAGCTAGTATTGCTGGTGACAAGTTGAGACTATAGATTTATGATTAGCTTGTGTGACCCTGGCCTGTGTGATAGCTCTGAACTTCCATTTCAGAAGTCACATGGAAAAGCAGCAATCATATAAACCCCATGTGATTATTTAGGGATCAAACAGATATTGCAAAGAAGCACTTCAAGCTTGGCACATAGTAAAGCTTCAGAAACCACCCACCATTGTTAGTATTGACTTCCTCAGAGTTACACTAAACCATTCCAGATATTCAAAAACAATAAACACATCTCCTCAAAATGCTTAAAGAGGGGAAAGGATGTTGTTACAGTCTTTCTCACAGCCGTATTTGGCGGGGTCATTGATTTCAACTAGTCTTCAGATTTCTGCAGGCTTAGAGTCTCAGCATTATGGAATAAATGTAAGTATCTCTGCTCTTGGCCATCCTGCAATGCCGTGTAGCCAAATCTGCCATACCTTCAACAGAGGTGGTACCCTTCACATGCATGTTGGAACCTTGGGTAGTCCCTGGGTAGTGATTGTCTTAGTTAGGGTTTTACTGCTGTGAACAGACACCATGACCAAGGCAACTCTTATAAGGACAACATTTAATTGGGGCTGGCTTACAGGTTCAGAGGTTCAGTCCATTATCATCAATGTGGGATCATGGCAGCTTACAAACCACTACAGTGATTCTTCTCCAAATAGCATCTCTCCCACTTGTGAGTGAGTACCTGTGGGACAGGGTCTGAATCACTCAGTACAAGATCCGGGAGATTACCTAGGCTTATAACTGGGCAAGGCCCTGGGCCAGCCAGTTCATTAACACAGTCTTATTTTACATCATGGTGCTTCCTATGGTGAGAAGAAACACAGTCCAGCTGATTCAAAATAAAAATGGATGAAGAATATAGACTGGGAGATGTCCACTCTCTTGTCCAACATCATACAGCTAATAACAATGAGTCAGTCTCCCCTAGAACTCTAACAACTTCTACTTCAGCCTTAACCACTATTGCTCAGAGGGGCTGGAGAAGGAAAGGATGAAAAACTGCATCTGTTGCTCTTTCTTCTTTGAGTGAGACAAGAACATAATCAGGAAGCTGTTCTGAACATCCAAGTAAAAGGTTTCAACAGCCTTACCAGGACAGAAGAAGAGGTGGTAGAATCCATAGCTACTTGGGTGGGGCTCCTTTTACAACGTGCTGAATGAGGGCTAAGGAAGACAGAAGGATGAATGACAAATAGTGCTTTTGCCAGAAATGTGAACATTGAGTCTTCACCACCACCACTACCACCATCACCACAACCACCATTACAACCATCACTACCACCACAACCACCACCACAACCTTCTTTTTTTTTTTTTTTTTAATTTAAGTCACACCATAATTTACTTATTCACACAGGGGTTATAAACACAAAAGGGCAGGATGTGGGGAAGGGAATGACACCAGAGCATAGGTGTTCAGGGGGAATATGGATACCATTCAGAACAGGTGAAGGTTCAGGTGACAGGTCACTATGACTCTGCCTATGATTCACTTGTCCTTATCTAAGTTAGTACTGTCCACCGAGGCTGCCTATTTATAAGATCTATGACTACTCAGGCTGGTAAGTTTCCACAGAAGCTGCCTGTTTACAATAGCTTATAGCCTGCTGTTTCAGTGTTTTTCCACAGAGACTCAAGACTTTGTGTTAGCATGTATGTATGTCAGGCCTATTGCTGATTTTAGGCCTATGGCTGATTTTAGGCCTTTAGTGTATATGCAGGGCTGCTCCTGACATCGCCTCCCTTCTCTAAGTATAGAAGGGCCTTGGCGATTCTAGTCTTGCGAAGGCAGGGATAGAGGCCTGACCTCCAATAATTGAAGGGGACCTTGTAATGGCTCCGGTCCTCCTGTCGTTGTCCAGTGAAGCATGAGGGCCATACCCATCCCAATGTCTTTTTCCTGGAGAGGGGATACTTTTGACATCAACCCCTATGCAGTCAGGCTTGTCCCTCAGGGAACCCAGAGAGATATTTTTAGTTTTTATTTATATTCCCTTGCAGTGCTTAGCCTCGCAGCCTAAGCAAGAATTCAGATCACCAGTCAGAGGGGGTTCTGGGTGGCCCCTCTCTGCTTGGTCTAGGGGTGGAAGTCCCCTCTTTTAGATTGGGTGGAGATGGGTTTTAGGAACACCCTGGATAGAGTAACAACCTCATCTTGAGTCTCGTGGTATTCCATAGCTAACTTATGCTGATGTATCCGAATAGATTTTGCTACCAAATTATCTATCTGTTGTATCACAAAGTTAGTCAGTCTATTTAAGGCCCAGGGACCAAAAGAAATCAGCAAAAATAACCCAATTAATGGTCCCAGGATGGGAGGAAGTGGGGTTGACAACCATGGAGAGGTTGAAAACCAATCCTTATACCAACTCTCATCTTTCTCTTTCTCTTTCTGTCTTTTCTCGGGGCCTTCTCTGACCTTTTTCATGTTCTCTTTAACAATCCCTGTCTTGTCAATGTAAGGGCAACATTCTTCTTTAAGGGCTGTACACAGTCAAGAGCTGTACACAGTCTTTTCTATTGTAAAAGAGTAATTCAAGTCCAATAGAGTCCTTTGCAATTTTTGGAGATCATTTCAGACAGTGAAACGAGGGATTTCTTCAGATTAGTGATGTCAATCTCTAGCTGTTTGGTGTCATTGTCAATGGCCCATCAAAGGTCTGAGTAGTATAAGTCCAGAGGCCAGCGTCTGGATTAGAACTTCTACCAGCAGACATCACGTGTGTTTCATTTTTACCTGGAAAGGAAAAAGAAAGGGATTCTCAGGGAGATTTCTCTTCCCTGGAGGTCACTTGTTATTCATCTTATTTATAGTTGGGCCTGGCTTTGTGGGGTTATCTATTTATTTCATTAATCTTTTTGTCAGCCATTTAGCTGTGCCTTCTGTGGTATCAAACAGGCATATCAGTCCTTGGCCCCATATGAGAACTGGGTCCGGGCCATTCCATTTAAGGGTAAGAGGGTCCTTCCACATAGCTATGGCATAGTTTTTATTGGTCTCAGCGATGCCAGAGGCAGTCAGCAGCAGATTTGCCATGAGCTTTGAGTTTTTGAGAGTTAAAAGTAAACAAGGTATGATGGAGAGTGTTTCAGGAGACTCTTGGGGGGAAACAGTTTCCCCTCTTTTATTTTTTCAAGTATTTACCTTTCAAAACTATCTCCTCTCCCATTCTCCCCCTAAGCCCCTTATCCCATACCCCCTCCTCTTATTCTTATGAGGGTATGCTCTGAACATCCTCCCAAACCCATCTCCCTGCTCTCAGATTCCCCAACACTAGGGAATCCAAACTTTTGGGGACCATGGTCCTCCAATTCTACTGATGCCTGACAAGGCCACCCTCAATTACCTGTTCTCAGGCTGGAGGTTTAGAGCCTGGGAGCTCTGGTTGAATCTTTTGATACTCCTTCTAAAAAGGACAAAAGCACCCACACTTTGGTCTTCCTTCTTCTTCTTGAGTTTCATGAGGTCTATGCTTTGCATCTTAGGTATTGTGCGCTTTTGGGCTAGTATCCACTTATCAGTGAGTGCATACCATGTGTGTTCCTTTGTGATTGGGTCATCTCACTCAGGATGACATTTTCTAGCTCCAGCCATTTGCCTAAGAATTTCATGAACTCATTGTTTTTAATAGCTGAGTAGTACTCCATTGTGTAAATATACCACATTTTCTGTATCCATTCTTCTGTTGAAGGACATCTGGGTTCTTTCCAGCTTCTGGCTATTATAAATAAGGCCACTATGAACATAGTGGAGCATGTGGCCCTGTTGTATGTTGAGATATCTTCTGGGTATACTCCCAGGAGTGGTATAGCTGGATCCTCAGATAACACTATGTTCAATTTTCTGAGGTACCGCCAGACTGCTTTCCATAGTGGTTGTAACAGCTTACAATCCCACCAACAATGGAGGAGTGTTCCCCTTTCTCCACATCCTCGCCAACATCTGCTGTTACCTGTGTTTTGGATCTTAGCCATTCTGACTGGTGTGAGGTGGTGTCTCAGTGTTGTTTTCATTTGCATTTCCCTGATGACTAGGGATGCTGAACACTTCTTTAGATGCTTCTCAACCAATTGAGTTTTCTCAGTTGAGAATTCTTTGCTCAGCTCTGTACCCCATTTTTTTTTTTTTTTTTGGTTTTTCGAGACAGGGTTTCTCTGTGTAGCTCGGGTTGTCCTGGAATTCACTCTGTAGACCAGGCTGGCCTCGAACTCAGAAATCCGCCTGCCTCTGCCTCCCAAGTGCTGGGATTAAAGGCGTGCGCCACTACCGCCCGGCTTCTGTACCCCATTTTTAATAGGGTTATTTGATTGTCTGAAATCTAATTTCTTCAGTTCTTTGTATACCTTGAATATTAGCCCTCTATCAGATGTAGGGTTGGTGAAGATCTTTTCCCAATCTGTTGGTTCCCGCTTTGTCCTATTGACAGTGTCCTTTGCTTTACAGAAGCTTTGCAGTTTTATGAGGTCCCATTTGTCAATTCGTGGTCTTAGAGCATAAGCCATTGGTGTTCTGTTCAGGAACTTTTCCCCTGTGCCCATGTGTTCAAGACTTTTCTCTATTTTCTCTTCTATTAGTTTCAGTGTAGCTGGTTTTATGTGGCGGTCCTTGATCTACTTGGAATTGAGCTTTGTACAAGGAGATAGATAAGTATGGATCAATTTGCATTCTTCTACATGTTGACCTCCAGTTGGACCAGCACCATTTGTTGAAAATGCTGTCCTTTTTCCACTGGATGGTTTTAGCTCCTTTGTCAAAGATCAAGTGACCATATGTATAGGGGTTCATTTCTGGGTCTTCTATTCTATTCCATTGATCCTCCTGCCTGTTCCAATACCATGCCGTCTTTATCACTATTGCTTTGTAGTACAGCTTGAGATCAGGGATGGTGATTCCCCCAGAAATTCTTTTATTGTTGAGAATAGTTTTCGCTATCCTGGGTTTTTGTTATTCCAAATGAATTTTAAGATTGCTCTTTCTATCTCTGTAAAGAACTGAGAGGGAATTTTGATGGGGACTACATTAAATCTGGAGATTGCTTTCGGCAAGATAGCCATTTTTACTATATTAATCCTTCCAATCCATGAACATGGGAGATCTTTCCATCTTCTGAGATCTCTTTCGATTTCTTTCTTCAGGGGCTTGAAGTTCTTGTCATACAGGTCTTTTATTTGCTTGGTTAGATTCACACCGAGGTATTTTATATTATTTGTGACTATTGTGAATGGTGTCATTTCCATAATTTCTTTCTCAGCCAGTTTATCCTGAGATGCTGCCTGGGTTAGAGCTTCTGGGTGCCCCACTTCTGCTGGATTTTGTGAGGTTTGGAGCAGAGCTGCCGCCCGGGTTCTGCTCTGTGTCTGGGCCCCAGACCGGAAGTCCCCACCACCACCTTCTATATCATAACCAGAAATGACTCTGAGAATATTCCATGCCAGGCATTATAGTAAATTTCCTATACATATCATCTAATCCAGGCCTTCCAGTAACTCCATGAGAAATTCTACTTCACCCATTTTCTAACAGAAAAATATGGAGCTTCTACAAATTACCCTGTTAGTGACAATTTATGCTAAAATTATTTGACACTTATAAGTAAATACTTTATTGGCCCCTTTGAACCATGAAATGTGCCCCCCTGGATTATCCATCTTTCCCTTGACATTACAGGAGTGGAGAAGCTTACATCCCTTACTTTTTGCCTCTAGAATTATAACTTAGCATCTGGGATCCTGAGAGAGAGTCTGAAATTACTCCCCAGTTGCAGCTCTAAGAAGGTTTAACAAGCCTGTCCACAAACAGAGACAATCCAGTTGGTATCTAGGAGTACTCAGGCAGGCAGGCAGGCAGGCAGGCAGGCAGACCAACATCCCTCTCGTGGGTGCTCACAGATCTCTGGTGTCCACTTGAAACCTACATTCCTCTACTTCTGAACTCCACCCTACCTGCTCAGGGACTCACTGTGGCAGCCCCTAACCCAGCCCCATCAAGATCTCAGCTCCCTGCAGTGCCTGCCCCTGGAGAGCTATCAGGATTGGGTAAATGCAGCTGTTCTTTTGAAGGAATAAGTTGAGGGCACTTAGCAAATCAACTTTGTAATGAATCTTTTCAGGTCTGGATGGAAGCCGCTCCGTTACTATGGAACTTGGCTTGATTTAGAAATTAATGTGGTAATTTACAGCCACTCTGCCAGGCAGGAAGATTAAAAGAGGGAGAGAGTGTGTGCAGGGAGGGAGAGACCTCAGCAGTGATAGACTTAAGAGGCACCAGCCAGGGGAGTGTCTAGAGAGCTGGGCATCATTCACTGGGTACTGTGAAAGTGACTTCAGCCAAGATGGACCTGGGTGGGACACAGACAAGGAAGGGCACTTGCCAAAGCAGATATGAAAGCCAAAAGTCCCAGGTCTTCAAAAGGGGTCTTCTCTTACACACACACACACACACACACACACACACACACACACACACACACTGATTTCCATTTCTAGATCTCTCTCATTTTATGCATTACTTTCCACTATCATGATTTTTGCAATATCTGTAACATTATTTATTTTATTTTTTCTTTAAATTTACTCATTTTGTGTCTTAGAAGAAAGATTATATACAAAAAAAGAGAAAACTGCATGCAATTTAATTACAATGAACACTGGACGGATGCATGGGCTCATGCCTGTAATCTTACCACTCTGGAAGAAGAAGAAGGAGAATCATCAGTTGAGGCCAGCATGACCTACATAGTGAGGCCCTGGTTTTGTTTTTGCTTAATTATACTGTAAACAAAACAAAGGGCTGAGTGTTAACCTCTGTGGTAAAGTGTTCACCTTTATATTTTGGGATCTGAGTTCAATTTCCAACCCCATCCTCAATAAAGCAAATTCAAAAAGAAACAGGGATATCTAATTCTAGAGTAATTCACCTGCCAACAGCTCAGTGTCCAAGCTTGTCCCTGTCTGAGGGAAAAAGCAGGAGTCAGAAGGAAATGAAGGCACTTCTTGATGTACTCAGATCCAACAGGAGCCACTTTCCCACTTTGTGAGTCAGTTCTGTTTAATGTATGGCCTTTGCATTTTATTTATTTAACAAACATTTACATTTCATGTGCTATGGCATCCAAAGCTGTTCTGAAAGCTTTAAAAAAAAAAAATCTCATTTCATTCCTGTACTTTCCTGTTGCCTATTGTTAATTCTTATTTTAGGAAAAGGGGCTCAAGCATGGAGATATTTTATTCTAGTATCTTGCCATGAGGAACCTCAAACCATCTTACCTAACATCATGTGCTGTTCATTCTCTCCTTAGGTCAGTCAGAGAGGTCCAAAACTGTAGGCTCTTGGCCAGGGGCAGCATCCATACAGAGCCCTGGCTAGCTGCAGGCCAGTGCTGCAGGCCTGAGCTGGGCCGGTGATGGTCCTTTCTGATTGACCTCTTTGAGCCACTCCTAGAGCCACTCCCCTGTGCTGCCCATCTGGTGTAAACTGGGTCTATGGAAGGTGGGCAGGAGGCATGTGGGAATGATGCCAGGATGATTCTCCAGGGGGGGAAAATGGTTTCCCTTGGGTCTTGCTTTTCTTTTTTAATGAAGAGATGCAGGACCAGCCCCTGGAGCCCCTGCTTTTCCCTGTTAACTATTCTAGGAAGAAGTCAGGCTCCTGCTATTAGGCTCAGGTGGCTAGGGCTGGTCGGGGAGTAGGTTCCCTGGTGTGTGGTGTGTGCACATGAGGCCAGGGGGCTTCTGGAAGCAGCTGCCTCTGTAGATGCAGGCAGGTGTCCATAAAGGCCCTCTCCAGCTGTTTTCCCCTCCACAGCACCTGGCTGGCCTGTGGGCGTGGTGAGCTGCAGCCCTAAACATAGCCTAAAGGAGAATACTGTGTGGTCATTATGGTAATTAAGGATTAGTGGCAACAGAAATATCTATTGGAAGATAGAGTCACTTTTCCTACTAAATGATCTGGCCCCATCTGACTAATACAAAGTTGAGAATCTTCCAGAGGGAATTCCAAACAAAGTGAAGTAACACACTTGAGCTTTTCAAAAACAGGCAGCGTTTTGTCCCAGGCAGAGTGAGAAGCAGAGGGAGAGGAGAGGCCCAGAGACTGGTCAAGCAAACAGTAGAAAACAATGGTACATTCTGCAGCTGTAAGTAGAGGGGCAAGTTAAGTTTGAGACCCCACTAAACAGTTAGCTTGGTTGAGCATTGTCTAGCATAAGGTCATTCATTTGCTGAGTATTTCACATGCACAGCCTTATTTAATCTCCTGAACAATCTTGAGGTTGGACCATTACTATTCCTTTTTTACCAGTAAAGAAAGTGAGGGAAGGTCAAGTCATCAGATGAAGGCAGAGCAGGGATTAGACCCCTCAGGCCTTCAGTATTTTCCTAGACTGTAACCATTGATCCCAAGATGCTACCAGGCCCCTTAGTCTCTGATCCATGCCTCCCAGAAGCAAGCAGACCTTAGGAGAGAGTCTATGTTCAGGACTCCAGGACCAACACTGTTGGGTTCGTGTCAGTCAAGGCATCACTGGGACATCCAGCCCTTCACAGGTGCCAGAGCACAGAAGGATGAGATGACTGGAGACGCCCAGTCCCCACCCTGGGGTATGTAACTGTGTCTATCTCTTCTAAGAGCTCTATGTTGCTACATTCAGACTTTACATCTATAAACAGTTCAGGTAGCACATCCTCTTCAGAGACCAGAGCTCAGAGAGCCCCTTAGCTTTGAGAAGCTGAGAACACCAGCCTCCCCAGGCCTTGAGAAGCACCACCCTCCTATCTCTAGGTGGAAGCTCGAGTCTCAAACATTACCCAGCATCCTCTCTTATCCCCTGCACACTGAAGATAGTCTACCTCTTCCATCCACCTTTCTCCTGGCTTTGCCCTTCAGAGCCCTACTGATGAGGCCATGAGGCCGTGTTCATCAGCAGTCCTGTACTCTGAGACCTCCAGAGCTCTTCTCTATCCTTAGGCTTTGGTTTGATGGATCAGCCTCGCTCAGGGTGAGTGCTGAGGGCTTCCATAGGGAAGTTATCCTCCTGAACCTCCTTTTCCTCATCAATAAATGAAGCACCAGCCCCTCTTGGATTTGGTACCTGCTACCTATTCCTGCTGTCTAGAATAGACCTAGTTACTATCTACATCTTTCCAGGCTCAGCTCACATTATCAGACCTTGAGAAAACCTTTCTCCTTTTTGTCCTCATGCCTAAACTATGTCCACTTTTTCTACCCCAGTAATAATAATTGTTGTATTTTCAGTTAGAATTAAACCTTTTCAAGTATCAATCCTAAGCCAGCTCCACAAGAATTAATTTATTGTGCTCTACCCCAAACTCCATAAGATGGATGCTGTTAGTGTCTTTATTTTACAGAGAAGAAACTGGGAAATGAAGATAAAATGAATCACCCAAGATTCATCTAACAAACGGGTGGCAGACCTGGGATTTGAACTCCTACACAGTTCTAATGAGTAATGACAAGGCATGACGAGGCCCTGCCTGTAATGCACTGCCTTAGCTGCTGTTTAAGTTCTTTCTCAGGATTTGATCCTACTCAGAGAGGAAAAACAAAGATTCTGATCAAATTACACCACCCACTACCCTACTACCCCCGGGGTCCTTACACTGTACTCCAAATCCACCTCTCTGGGAATATTCTGACATCTGTAACTCTCTCTGTTGCCACTGTTGCAGTGACCCTCCAACTTACTTCTGAAGAACAGAATGGGTAGAGAGTAAGGGCCCTGCTCAGAACATGATCCAAGATCTGACACAGTGTGATTTGGACAAGTAGCTCCATTCCAAACTTTCCTCACCTGAAAAAAAAAAAAAATAGGGTTCCAATCCCACATCAGAGACTCGGGAAGCAGCAAATAAAATAATGGTTGTCAAAGCTGTGAGCAAGGGAGAAATAATTCACTCAGCTGCCAGTGACTAGGGACTTATCCATTCACACCAGGTCTGTCATTTTCAAAGAGGATGAAAATTCCATGTCCATCAGCTGAAGGTAACATTTGAACTGAAGTGTCTCCAGACCAGCTCTTCCTGAGGGAGCCTGAACTTGCTCAGTAGATCACCATGTGACTGTCACATCTGAACTGCAGAACTATTGCTGCCATGTTCACAGCCATCCCCTCTTCTCTTTCCCCACCCAGGGGTCCCCTACTACTCCCTCCTTTCTCTGGGTCTGCTTCTTTCCTCTAAACTAGAATTTGGGATCAGATAGACCTCCAGGCACTTTGACAGAGAGGGAATACCATGGAGGCACACCATGATGGTTCATTACTCCATAGTATTTTGGTATGATGAGGATGGAGGTGGATAGGAAGAGAAGTCGTACATCCCTGACCTCAGGAGATTACCAGGCATATCCTTACTGAAGAACCTGCCAAAGACTTTAAGCTTCTTCATCTCCTGCTGACAGTGCAGGTATATTCTCCCTCAAGTGCCTCTATCTGAGTAGCTTCTTTGCTCTGGAATTTGCCTCTCCATTCCTTGGCCTCCTTACCTGTCTCAATATTACCTTTCAAATCAAAGCAGCAATAGTAATAGTAGAAACTGCATCCTCCTAGTCAGTATCTCTGTGCCCTGCATACAAGAGTCTCACTGTGTTGGCATCTGTTTATTCCACCACATTAAGAGACCTCAAGGACATTGTATTTTAGAGTGCCTCCTAACCCCTTAGTTCAGCACCCTACTCATAGTAGGTGCACAGTTAATATTGGACAGCTTGAACTGAATGCAATTTGAAGCCACCTGCCAAGCATCACCAAGTGGCAGTTTTAGGACTTGAACCTGGAACTGGAAGCCACAGATTTAGCACATCTTAACTCCCTAAAGCTGTCAGAAATAACAGAAGGACCTACTATCAGAATAGTGGTGTTCAGATCAGCTGTTTTCTAAGATAGAGGAATACATGGGGAAGCTAGGCTGCTTCAGAGGGGTTTTTAGGGTACCTTGAGTCTTCAGTTTGTATATGTTTACACTGTTGTTCAAACTTGTTTCTATCCTTTGCCCTACTCAGCCATAATCAGCCTGGCTTCTGGTTTGGGGTGGACGTGGGGGGATGGGCTGCTGTCTAACATCTCCCCTCCCCCTTCCTGTTCATTTCCCTAGACTTCTATCAATACAGTGGGAAGCTGGCTTTCTGAATGAGATGGGAGGAGACAAAGAAAACCACCCACCCCCCATGCTTGTTGAATGCCCAGTTCATATTCCTGCTGCGACTGTATCTAAATTTGCAAATCCTCACCCCGAGCCCCGCCATCATGTGTCATCTTTTATGCATGGCCACCTCTGCTGCGCTGCTCGGCCAGTTGCTACGCAACCAACGTCGGCGCCGCGGGGGCTTGACATTAGTGAAAGCAAATTGACCAGAGGAGCCCTCATCCCGCATGCAAAACAGCCTGGACTATCTTCAAAGAGAGACTGTCTGCGCTGAAGCAGGGTCACCTTCATTCTATAGGGGCAGACCCTTAGACCACAGCCTCATCAGCCCAAGTGGCACCCAAGCTCTCCTGCCCCTTTAAAGGTCAAAATCTGGACAGGAGCAGAGCAGCCTCCAGAGGGAGCAGAGGGTAAACGCACCTTCAGGCTTTAAAACTCAGAACCCCCAGGGTGGGGTATGCTTTGCCTTTTGCAGGAAAAGAAACTAGCTACTGTGCATTGAGCATTTACCATGTGCTCAACCTGGCCAAGGCCTGAGAACCACTTTGTAAAAAGCTCTAGGGTCCCTCAGCCCAGCTCCAGTGTTGATCAACTGAGCTGTGCATGCAAATCATTCAGGATGGTCCCGACCACTGAAAGGGGCTGTCTCAGAGGAGTATAAAAGTCTAGGTAATGGGACAGATGGGAAGGGAAGACAGGAGGAGTAACAGTTAAGAAGGAGCAAAGTGCACCGAGGAGGGCCCTGACTTGCACATTTAGGACTAAGGGCCCCCAAGTCTCCTGCTAGGCCGAGAAGAGGAAACATGGGTGTCTACTCTGTTTTCCCTTTCCTCTGCCCCCAGAACCTATCTCCATTCCTAACTCTCAGCTCCCATTTTACCTGGAACCCCCAGTGGCTACCCTATCAGGGTCTCAGAAGAATTTCCTACCAGGCATCACACAGCCAATACATGCTCCCAAGAACCAGAGAGAGCAACAGAAATAAAGGAACAAAGACCCAACCAACAAAGACAAGAACAGATATCAGCACCTAGAATTACAGTCTTCCCAAACCCAGATGCCTAGATGTCAGCTTTCAAAAAAAAATTAGTGATACCTAGGATAATAAGTCTCCACTAAATCCCAACTACCCTACCACAGTAGCCCTCAGTATTGCAACATAGCTGAAGTACTATAAAAAAAAACTTTGTTCTGTTGTTTGTTTTGTTTATTTTTAATTAGTCTTTTTATTCGTTTACATTTCAAATGATATCCCTTCTCCACAGCTCCCCCATCCTATCCCTCCCCTCCCCCATCCCCTTTGTTTCTATGAGGGTGCTCCTCCACCCACTCACCAACTCTCACCTCACCTCTCTACCATCCCCCTACACTGGGGCATCAAGCCTACCTCCCTTCCCACTAATGTCAGATAAGGTCATCCTCTGCTACATATGTATCTAGAGCCCTGGCTCCCTCCATATATACTCTGGTTGGTGGTTTAGTCCCTGGGAGCTCTGGGTGTTCCAGTTAGTTGATATTGTTCTTCTTATGGGGCTGCGATCTCCTTTAGCTCCTTCAGTCCTTCCCCTAGCTCTTCCATTGGGGTTCCCAGTGTCAGTTCAATGGTTGGCTGTGAATATCTGCATCTGTATTGGTCAGGTGCTGGAAGAACCTCTCAGGGAACAGTCAATCAGGCTCCTGTCAGGAAGTGCTTCTTGACATCAGCAATAGTGTAGGGTTTGGTGTCTGCAGATGGGATGGATCCTTAGGTGGGGCAATCTCTGGATGGCCTTTCCTTTGGTCTCTGCTCCATTTCTGTCCCTGTCTTTTCTTTGGACAGGAAACATTTCTGGGTTAAAATTTTTGAGGTGCGTGAGTGGCCCCATCCCTCAACTGGGGGCCATGCCCATCTACTGGAGGTGGTCTCTACAGATTGTATCTCCCTTGTTGGGTATTTCAGCTATTAAAATACCTTTTTAAATATCATAGAGTTCCTTTAAAAGGAAATGAAGAAATCCTTTAAAGAAATCTGTGAAAACACAAGCAAACAGTAGAAGGAAATGAATAAAACAGTTCAAGAACTGAAAGTAGAAATAGAATCAATAAAGAAAACCCAAAATGAGGGAAATCTAGAAATTAAAAAAATTAGAAATTCAAGCATCAGAGGCAAGCCTCATCAACAGGATACAAGAGATGGAAGAGAGAAAAATCTCAGGCATTGAAGACATGATAGAAGAGATGGCTACTTCCATCAAAAATGTTAAATATATATTAAAAAATAAAACCCTTGCACAAAACATCCAGGAAATCTGGGATACTATGAAAAGACAAATTTAAGAATAATAGGAATAGGAGAAGGAAAAGAAATCCAAGTCAAAGGCACACAAAATCATAGAGGAAAATCTCTCTAACATAAAGAAGGAGATGCCTATAAAGGTACAAGAAACATACAGAACACCAAATAGACGGACCAGAAAAGAAATTCCTCTCAACACATAATAATCAAAATACTAAATGTACAGAACAAAGAAAGAATATTAAAAGCTGCAAGGAGAAAAGATCAAGTCTCATATAAAGGCAGACCTACAGAATAACCAAATCCTGACTTTTCAATGGAGACTAAAAGCCAGAAGGGCCTGGACAGATGCTCTACAGATTCTAAGAGACCACATATGCCAGCCCAGACTGGGGTACCCAGAAAAATATTCAATACCAATAGATGGAAAAAATAAGACATTCCATGATGACATCAAATTTAAGTAATATTTATCTACAAATCCAGGCCTACAGAAGCCACTTGAAGGAAAACTCCAATCTAAAGAAGTTAACAGCATTTAAGAAAACAGAGAGAATACAAAATCCCAGATCAATAAATTTAAAAAAGGAAAACACACCTATTGCCACCACCATAACAACAACAAAAATAACAGGAATCAACAAACTCTGTGCATCAATACCTCTCACATCAATGGTCTCAAATCCTCAATAAAAAGGCACAAAATGGATATGAAAACAGTCCCCATCCTTCTGCTGCATCCAAGAAACACACCTTAACATCAGAATAGACATCACCTCAGGAAAAGATAAAGATATTGCTTGGAAAAGATATTTTAAGCAAATGGAAACCTAAGAAGCAAGCTGATGTAGCCAGTTTAATGTCTGAAACCAAAACTAATTGGAAAAGATTAGGTAAGAACACTATATAGTCATCAAAGGAAAAAGTCACCAAGAGAACCTTGCCATTCTTAACATTGATGCACCAAATACAAGGGTACCCAAGTTCATAAAAGAAATACTACTATAGCTCAAATCACATAATGACACTACATACTGATAGAAAAAAAAAACAACCTTCAATGCACCACTGTCACCAAAAAACAGCTTATCTAGACAAAAACTAAACAGAGAAATGCTGAAGCCAACTGTTGTTATAAACCAAAAAGATCTAACCCAACACAAAAGAATATACCTTCTTCTCCACTCATCATGGAACTTTCTCCAAAATTGACCACATTCTCAGGCACAAAGCAAGTCTCAACAGATACAAGAAAATTGAAATAACACCCTGCATCTTATCTGACCACCATGGATTAAAGCTGTATATCAACAACAGAAATCTTGCAAAACTCGTGGAAACTGAACAAATCACTACTGAATGAAAAATGGATTAAAGCAGAAATTAAGGAAGAAATTGAAGACTTTCTAGAATTGAATGAAAATGAATAACAACATACTCAAATGTATGGGGCACAATGAAGGTGGTTCTAAAAGGCAAGTTCAGGACACTAAGTGCCTAAATTTAAAAATTGGAGAAATCCCATACTAGTAACTTAATAGCACACCTGAAAGCTCTTGGAAAAAAAGGAGAAATCACACATAAATGGAATAAGCCACAAGAAATATTAAAACTCGGGCCAAAATCAATAAACTAGAAACAAAAAGTAAAAAGAATCAATGAAACAAAGAGTTGGTTCTTTGAGAAAATCAATAAAATTGACAAACCCTTATCCAAATTAACTACAAGGCAGAGAGAAAAGATCCAAATTAACAAAATCAGAAGCAAAAAGAGGGAGATAACAAAGACACCAAGGAAATCCAGAGAACCATAAGAACATACTTTAAAAATCTGTATTTCACCCAAAAAAAAACTAAAAGAAATGGACAATTTTCATTATACATACTACTTACTAAAGTTAAACCAAGATTAGACAAGCAATTTAAACGAATCTATATACCTTAATGAAACAGAAGCAGTAATTAAAAATCTTCCAACCAAAATAAGCCCAGGAACAGACTTTCAAAGAAGACTTAATGTCAATACTCCTCAAATTATTTCACAAAATAGAAACAGAAAAAATACTGCCCAACTGGCTGTACAAGGCCACAGTTACCCAGATACCCAAACCACATAAAGACCCAATAAAGAAAGAGAATCTCAGACTAATTTCCCTTATGGACATAGATTCAAAATTTCTCAATAAAGTACTTGAAAACCAAATCCAAGAACACACCAAAAAAATCATCCACCATGATCAAATAGGCTTCATCCAAGAGATGAACAAATGGTTCAACATAAACAAATCAATAAATGTAGTCCACCATTTAAAAAGCTGAAAGACAAAAACCACATCATCATCTCCTTAGATGCAGGAAAGACCTTTGATAAAATCCAGCACACTTCACAATAAGAGTCCTGGAAAGATTTGGGATTCAAGGAACATAACATTATAAAAACAGTTTACATAAACTCCATGACTTACATCAACTTTAATAGAGAGAAACTCAAACCAATTCCACTAAAATCAGGAATAAGACAAGGTTATCCGCTGTCTTCATACATAGTCAATATAGTATTTGAAGACTTAGCTAGAGGATCAAGACCGTTGAAGGGGATTAAGGGAATATAAACAAGAAAGGAAAAAGTCAAAGAATCTTTGGATATGATATCATAATATAAATGAATGACCCTAAAAATTCCACTGAGAAACTCCTACAGCTGTCAAATACTTTCAGCAAGTAGATGGATATAAAATTAATACACGGAAATCAGTAGCCCTCCTATATACAAATGGCATTTGGTCTGAGAAAGAAAGTAGGGAAATAACAACCTTCACAATAGACTCAAAGAATATAAAATATCTTGAGGCAACTCGAACCAAGCACCTGAAAGACTTATATGGTTAAAACCTTCAAGTCTTTGAAGAGAGATACTTAAAAAGATATTAGAAGATGGAAAGATCTCCAATGCTCATGGATCAGTAATATAGTAATATCATAATATAGTAAAAATGGTCATCCTACCAAAAGCAATCTACAGATCCAGTGCAACCCCCATCAAAATTCCAACAGAATCCTTCACATATCTTAAAATGACAATTTTCAATTTCATATGGAAATACACACACACACACTCTCAGGACATTTAAAACAGTCATGAATAGTAAAAGAACTGTTGGAAGTTGCACCATCCTCAACCTCAAATTATACTACAGAGCTATAGTAATAAAAAGGGGGGGTGGTATTGGCACAAAACAGACATGCTGATAAATGAAATTGAATTGAAGACCCAGACATAAATCCACACGCCTATAGATACCTGATTTTTTATAAAGAAATCAGAAATACACATTGAAAAAGAGAAAGCATCTTCAACAAATGGTGCAGATTAAACTGGATGTCTGCATGTAGAAGAATCCAAACAGATCTATACTTATCATTCTCCACAAAACTCAACTCCAAATGGATCAATGACATCATTGTAAAATCAAGCCCACTAAATAGAAGAGAAAAGAAGGAATAACCTTCGATTCATTGGCACAGAAAAAGACTTTCCAAACAGAACCCTGATAGCACAGTCACTAATGCCTCTCACTGATTAAGAATTGGGACCTCATAAAACTGAAAAACTTCTGCATAGCAAAGAATACCATCACTTAGATAGAGGCAGCTTACAGTATGGGAAAAATTTTACTACCTATGCATATGGTAGAGGCCTACTATCCAAAATTTTTAAGGATTAAAAAAAAAAACTAGATATCAAGAAAACGAATGACCCAAGTAAAATATGAGGTTCAGATCTAAACAGAATTTTCAAAAGAGGAAACACAAATAGGTGAGGAACAAAGAAATGTTGGACATCCTTAACCATCAAGGAAATGCAAATTAAAACTACTTTGAGATTTCATTACAATGGCTATGATCAATAAACCAAGTGACAGCTCATGCTGGTAAGGATGTAGAGTACGATACAAACATTGCTGGTAGGAGTGCAAACTTATACAGCCACTATGGAAATCAGTTGGTGGTTCCCCAGGAATATGAGAATCCATCTACATCAAGATCTACCTACATCACTCCTAGACATATACCCAACGGACACTTTGTCCTACCACAGAGATACTTGCTTAGCCATGTTCACTGCTGGTCTGTTCATGCCAGCCAAAAATTGGAAATAACCTAAATGTCACTCAACAGAAGAATGAATAAAGAAAATGCAGCTTATTTACACAGCAGAGTATCACTTGGCCATTTTAAAAATGAAATTATAAAATTCCCAGGTAAATGGATGGAACTAGAAAAAATACCCTGTGTGAGATATTTTAGACCCTGAAAGACAAATATGCTTTGAATTTTCTTATATGTGGATATTATCTGTGAAGTCAATAATAACCAACCTACAATCTGTAGAACCACAGGAGTTGGGTATAGAGTAAGGGACTGCCAGAGGAAAGGTCAAATAGATCTTCTTAGGAAAGGGAAATAGAATACTTATGGACAGATGGGGCTGGAATGGAAGAATCAAGTAGGGAGGGGTTGGGAGAGAGGGGCAAGGGGGAAATATGGGAGAAGCAGCTAAAATTAAGATCTATTTGAGGGTTAGTATGGAAACCTAGTGCTGTAGAAGCTTCTTAAAACACCAAGTCTTGGGTCTCTGTGAAAAAACACTAAAACAGGCTATAAGCTATTGTAAACAGGCGGCTTCTGTGGAAATTTACCAGCCCAAGTAGTCATAGGTCTTATAAATAGGCAGCCTCGGTGGACAGTACCAACTTAGATAAGGACAAGTGAATCATAGACAGAGTCATAGTGACCTGTCCCCTGAACCTACACCCAGCTGATACCCTGTTCTGAAAGGTATCTGTACTCCCCCTGAACACCTATGCTCCGGTGCCATTCCCTTCCCCACATCTTGCCTTTTTGTGTTTATAACCCCTGTGTAAATAAGTAAATTATGATGTGATTTAAATAATTAAATAAATTTTTTAAAAAATATTAAAAAAAGAAAGAAAAAATAAAATATATAAATATATATGTATGTATAAATATATATTATGTAATGTATATATAATATATACATGTATACATATACATGCATATATATGAATATATATATATATATATGATTAAATGAAATTACCAAATAATAGGGAAGACAGAGGCCCAAATAGACATCTCTTGTCACCAAATGAAGCTTCCAATACCAGGATTGAGTTACATCTCATTGAATTGTTGGCTAAAGGAGTCCCCTGGGAGTCCCTATACAACTCAAGCTGTTTCAAAACTATTGATTAGTCTCCACAAACTGTTAACAGACTTCATTGCTGAAGATAATACCTATACAAACTCATTGAATATGGAGAAGTAGAGCTGATACCTATATAAAACATTCACCCTTATGTTCTAGCATCTTTGGTATAGGAAGTTCTCTGCATATTACCAAAGAAACATAAACACCAACCCAACCCATTCACAAACCCTTTGATCTATGATGGTGTTCTGTCAGCCAGATTTGATAGTGCAATGGTTACACAAAGCTTACAAGAGAAACCAACCAATATCTGATTTGACTTAAGGCTCACTCCATGAGATGGAGCCCACCCGTAACTGGCACGTTTGGGTGACCAAACACTTGAGACTATATAGCCCAGGGACCAAGAGAAAAGGTTGCAATAAAATGACCCCTAACAACATTCTGCTATACTCATAGATCCGTGCCTTGTTCAGCTATCATCAGAGAAGCTTCCTTCCCAAGCAGATAGGAACAAATGCAGAGACCCACAGCCGGAAATTAAACAAATAGTGAGAGACCTCAGAACACTTAACCCTAAATTGGATGTCTCCATCAAATCTCTTCCCTGTGAAACCTTATGAAAGAGGAAGCAGAAAAAGTGTAAGAGCTAGAGGGGATGGAGACACCAAGAAAACAAGACCCTATAAATAAATCAACATGATCAAAGCTCATATGAATTCAGAGACTAAGAAAACATGCAAGGGTCTGAAAGGGTCTACAACAGGTCCTTTGCAGATATACACAGTTCAGTGTTTTTATGGGACTCCTGGATTGTAAACAAGTAAGTCTCTATTTCTTGTGCCTTGTCTTGGGCTCTTTTCCTTCTGTTTGTTTTTGTTGTTGTTGTTATTTTATTATTATCCCTAGAAGTCTACTGTTTCCTAATGAAATATCTAAATTGAGTGGATCTGCATGAGAGGGAGGAAGAAACTGGAGGGAGAAATAAGGGGAGGGACTTATTTTGTGAGAAAAAAATCTATTTTTTAACATAACACTTGTGTTAATTCTTTGGGAATTTTACATCATACATCCCAATCACATTCACTTCCCAGTCTTTCCATGTCTGCTCCCCCAAAAAGTAAAAATAAGAATAAAACATTTTTTAAAATTTTAAATAGAAAAATAAATAAAGCAAGTCCAATTTGTGCTGCCTATATGCCCAAATAGAGCACATAGAGCACGGTCAAGCTCTCAGTGGCAAATCCCTTAAAAAGAACTGAGTCCTCCTTCCCACACCCCTGCCAGAAGCCATCAGTTATAGAGGGCTACACTTCAGTAACCCCATCACACTTTTTAAGAGTTCTTTGCAATAGGCCCTGTCTAGGCCGTTACTTTTTTTGGTGGGGTGGGCAGGTTGGGGGAATAGAGATTGTCACAGAAGCTTTCCATGTCCTCTCTTCAACTGTGCAGCTGCTGTCATCAATATCACAGCAAAAGTAGCCTCCTTGCTATTCACAGTCGGTGGGAGCACAGATCATTGCCTTCCATATGGTTACTGGTGACAGCACAGAACACAAACACTGCCCCCTGCTGCAATAGGACCAGGACCAGACAAGGCCCTCAGAGGCAGACATCAACATGGCCTCAAGTGGAAGCACAGTCCATTTACAACAATATGGCTCCTGGCTGCACCACAACCTGAGGACACCAACAAGGGCCTCAAGCTGCAGAGAGCAGATCACTGACATCCACATGGCCTTCAATGGTACCACAGGCCATAGATGTTAACACAGACCTTGGCTACAGCAAGACCACAGATGCAGACATGGCCCTCAGCAGCAGCAAAGACCTAGACATCACCCTGGCCTTAAGTGGCAGCATAAACCACTCAGATCAGTAAGGTCTCCAGAAGCAATATGGCCTACTGACATCAATATGGCTTCAGGCTGCAGTACAGATCATGGACATTCACACACAGGCCACAGACATCAACCCAACCCCCGGCCACATCACAGCCACTGATCTGATGGCCCCTCAGTGGCATCATGAACCACAGACAGCATGGCCCCAGGCAGCTGCACTGGCCACTCACTTCAACATAGCCCCCAGCAGCACTGTGGCCTGCGGACATCAACATGGCTTTAGGTAGCAGCATGGACCATAGATATCATCATGGCCTTGGGTAGCAATATTGGCCACATCAGGACCACAGACTCACACGTGGCCCTTAGCAGCCACAAGGACCATGGACATCACATGTCTTCAAGTAGCTGCACAAGCTACTCATATCAACATGACTCCTGGCCTGCAGCATGGCCCTTGGCATCCATACAGCTCTAAGTGGTGGCAATGACCATGGATACTGCATGGCCTTGGTGGTAACATGGGCCACAGACATTAACACAACCATGGCCATATCAGGACCACCAACCTACTCATGGCCCTCTGAAGCAGCATGAAACATGGGCTTCAACATGGCGTCCAGTGGCTCCATAGGTCACTCACATCAGCATGGCCCCCTGAAGCAGCAAAGCCCAAGGACGTTACCACAGCTTCAGTCAGCAGCACAGACCATACACATCCATGTGGATCTCGGGCATGAAAAGCAGCATAGACCACAATCATCAACATGGCCTCTGGTAGCATCATACACCAAAGTAGTCCTTCAATGAGGTCCAATCCAGAAAGTAAACTAGACAGCATGTCATCAGGCTGAGTCTGGACTTGTGTAAACTCAAGGCTGCTACACATGACCCTATTGACCTCCTGAGCAATCACATGTTCCACTACTAAGCTCAGCCTTCTCTCACACCTGTCACCACCACTGTTTCCAGTTCACCCCTCTACATAGCACTCAGATTTTCTATCTTTCCTACCACGCCATCAGATATTTGTTCATCATAGTGATGCCCACTGGCTTCACTGCCTGGCAAGTTGGGCAAAACCTAACTGGCTCCTGTCACACCTGCCTAGTGAGGACAAAAAAGTATATTTTCAATAAAAAGAAAAAATTATGAGAGGCTCCACCCAGCAGCTGACTCAAACAGATACAGACACCCACAGCCAAACAGTGGATGGAGCATGGGAACTCTTATGGAAAAACAGGAGGAAGGATTGCAACCCCTAAAAGGATAAAAACTCCACAGGAAGACCAATAGAATCAATTAACCTAGACACTTCCGGCTCTCAGAGATTAAACCACCAACCAAAGAACATACATGGGCTGCACCTAGTCTTCCCCACACATAAGTAGCAGATGTGCAGCTTGATCTTCATGTGAGTCCCAAACAACTAGAACAGGAACTATCCCAAAAGCTGTTACCTATACATGGGATATGTTCTTCTAACTGGGCTGCTAGAAGACATCAACACAGCCATGGTCATATCAGGACCACCTCAGTGGGAGAGGATGTGCCTAGCCTCTCAGAGACTTGATGTGCTGGGAGAGAGAAACCCAGTGGGCCCCCCACTTGTTCAGAGGATAAGGGGAAGGGGAATAGGGGAACAATTATGGGAGGGGGTGATTGGGAGAGGGCAGTGAAGAGGATGTAAAGTGAATAAGTTAAAGGAGGAGGAAGAAGAAGAGGAGAAAGAGGAGGGGGAGGGGAGGGGAGGGGGAAGAGGAGGAGGAGAAGGAGAAGAAGAAGAAGAAGAAGAAATTTAAAACTCAATAGGTGGCTGCTCTTCTTCAAACACTTCAGTGGTTCCCATCCTGGCTTTTCTCTGTCTCCTTTCCCTCATCCTAGTCCCTCTGCATCTTTTGGAGAAAACTACTGCTTTTCTCTGAAGCTCTCAGCAGCTTGCTTTCTGAAATCAGGAACTTGCTCACAACTGTGGAAAAATATGTAAAGTTCTGTTTTAGATCTATACTATGGTATGTGCTCATAATCCCAGCTGCTCTGGAGGCTGAGGCAGGAGTCTTGATTAAGCTTGAGAGATTAAAACAACTCTATATCTCTTAAAAAAAAAAAACAAAAAAACAAAACAAAACACAGCTTCAATAGTTTTATTTTGACCATTAGACCATCCTCAAACCATTGGGATTTTCAATGAAAGATGCTGCAAGAGACTCAAAAGTGACTTCTTGTCTTCAATTGAGACGACACCTTCTCACTTTACAAAGCAATCTCTCATAATGTAACCACCTAGTGAAGAATGTTATACTGTGGTTCCGAACCCTCAGGGCCACATCTCACCCTGAAAATAGGTACAGGGGCACAACTAAGATACTTACTGCATATCAAGAACCAGGAAAGGTGCCGTGACTTTGATCAGTGTTTCACACTTTACAACTACTAATTAATGACTACTTATTACTAACAATATCTTTAGTTTTCATATGAGTGACAGAGATATCATCTCTACTTACTGAAGAAGAAACTAAGGCTTGAGAGAAGAAAAGCAGAATGCTCAAGGTCGCCCAGTGTGCTGGTGAGGATAGTGTAAGGGGCAGACAGTTGTATAGGGAAATAGGTCACAAGCCTATATATAATACATGGAGTTGAGCCACATCACCAGTTGCTATGGCCAATCTTCAACCTGACTAGAGTAAGAACTGACTATGACAGTCATCTCTGGGCATGTCTGTGGGAACATTTCCAAAAAGGTTTAACTGGGATGGGAAGACTTCCTCCAACTGAAGAAAGGGCAAAGATTAAGTGGTACATCCATTCATCTCTGCTTCCTGGTTGTGGATGCACTGTGACCAGCCACCTCATGTTCCCTCTCCATGCTTCCCATGACCATACCTTTAAATAATGAGCTAAAGTAAACCCTTCCTTCTCTTCACATTAATTTTTTGTCGAGTATTTTGTCACTGCAACAGATAAGTAACTCAAATGCCAGCCACTGATTAACCAGAAACCCCACAAGTTGCCCCAGGCACTTACCCATTTCTGACAATGGCAAAAACCCTTTCATTTACCAAACCCAGAGAAGGCAGCATAGGGGCAGAGAGCATTAGCTCAGCTGTGTGCCCTGGGAAAGTCTCCTGAGACTGATGCTCATCTCTCTGAAGTACAAGGTAAGACATGTATATACCTGCCTCCAACATCCAGGTCTATCTTGAAGATGTGAAATGACAGACAACCGAATTATAAGAACTAAAGTCTTGTAGGATATTAGCAACTCCTTAAAAACAGCATCCTTTCGAACCAGAGGTCCAAAACCTGTTTCTGACAGATACGTTTCTCTAATTATTTGATGTTAAAAACTGTGTTGTCATTAAAAAAAAAATGTGTCAGTTGTATTGCTTTTGTTTTGTATTGAAAAGCATTTCTTCATTATTTGGACTAATTTCCAAACAAATTAAAAACTGTTGTAGCAATCAGGCTCTGAATGCTCCATCTATTAGATTCAGAAGATGGAAAGCTCCTTAAAATATAGATATAAACAATTCTGGTAACACAATCTGATTTTATAATTAATTTTCTGCCTGGAAAGGCAAAGTTCTCCTTCCCATTTTCTTTGTCCTCAAGTTCCTGACTGTTGGGGAAAAGTCGATTACCGTGCCCAGAATTCTGTGGTGTGTAAAAAGACTCAAATCTTTTCTCAAATGGCCCTCGATCACAGAGATGGTCATGGTAGAGAAAGTTGAATGCAGCTATGATCAGATCAACTGACTTCAGTTCCTATCTCAAGACAGCCATGGTAAACTGCTTACCAGGGATTGGTCACTTAGCACACGAACTCTGCTCAGTATTCTGTAGAGGCTCCACCTTTTGCCGGACCCTTGTGCCCTGGGAATGCTCACTGTCCAATGAAGATACGTGTCAAAAAAAGGATGAAACAAGGAGAATTTAAAATATGGGCACATGTGTGTTTCAATAGCAAGACGGTTTTCTGAACTGGGACACTTGTAAACTGATAGACATATTAGATGAATCCTAGTCTAGTCTACAGCCATAGTTAGGACTTGGTCTAGGACAAAGTTCATGGCTTTATAGAGGCTGGGATGAGAGCTCATCCTGGAACCAAATTCAGAACTCAGACAGTGACCAAAATCAAAGTTCATACAAAATTGACTGTGAAGGCTCAGTCTTTGGTAAAGATTGTGGCTCAGGTCAAATCTGAAGCCCAGAACTAGTCTCTGGCAAAGACAGAGCTAAATTGTAGTCAGGATTCTAAATCAGTTGATTACTTTAGCAGCAGAACCCAGACATAGACTTAGTCTCTGTTCAAGGATTCCATAGTCAAGAAAAGAGGAGACTGAAATAGTCTACCAATCACTGAGTTTTAGAAGAGAACAGAACCGAGAGTCTGATCGCAGCAGGTGGAGTTGAAGAAATTGAAGTTTTGTGGTTCTTTAGTTACCTTTACACTCGGATGGATACAATGTTTGTTCGGAGGAACACTCTTCCTGTTTCTTTGGACACCAAGGTCCTGGAGAACACAGATTGCTTCAACCTCAGGAGTTACCCTTATTTCCCATCCACTATCCAGTAATTGCCTGGCCAACATTAACTCCCAGATATGTTGGTTCTTGACCAGGCACTGGGCTGCCTGGCAGGGGTCCTCCGAACTACTTATCTCTCTTGTGACACAAAAGATATGAACCATTCTCCCATGCTTAGCCCACAAAGAAGCTGCAAACAAAGAAAATCAGATACTGAGAACAAAGAAATCAAAGACACTGTGTGGCCTTGGGCAGGCAACAAGTCACTGTCTTTCACTTTTTTTCATATTAAATAGGACAGACTGATGCCTTTTCTATATTATGGAGTTTTGATGGTGGTGGTTGGTTTGTAGGTTGGTTGGTCGGTTGGTTGGTTTTATTTTTTGTTTTTTTTTCTTTTTAGTGTTTTGGTTTTTGTTTTGTTTTGTTTTTCAAGTCAGGGTTTTCTCTGCATAGCCCTGGCCATTCTGACCAGGCTGGCCTCAAACATTCACCTGCCTCTGCCACCCAAGTGCTTGGATTAAGGGCATGCATTACCATCACGTGACTCTTTTAAAGAAAGTAGGGGGATGAATAAGGAATCATAAGTTCAGCCAAACTTCATGACATCAATCTGTCTTCACAGATCTCCAATAACATAGAATCAACATTAGTTGACAGCCCAAGAACATGGGGATGGGACTCTATGTACTTCTCAGTGCTATGAGACATGAGCACAGCTTGCATCTCATTTCTATAGCCTAATATGCTTCCATGTATGTGTCTAAGGTTGGCTTCTTCAGATCAGACCTTGAGACAAAAGCACATATGCAAGAAGCTTTTTAGGGAAATTTGCCAGGAACTCAATGAGGAAGTGAGGAAAATGGAATAGAAAGTAAGAGACTGAACATGGTGTCACCTCAGCCAAAGCCTCCCAGAAGGTAGATTTAAACCTGGTCCTAACGAGGAGCTCTGGGATAGAAGTCATTCCTACTTGAGGCTAGGAGTGGACTTTTCACTTTTCCTTCTACCACTGGCCTTCAGTGGACATTCCAACTGCCTATGGTAGTGAGCTGGTGATAACTTACAGTACCCAAAGGGCAGTCCACAGATGGTCAGCCATGGTGCCCCTAAATGTGCATAAGTATCTGGAGAAGTCCCTTATGGAGCACTGACACTGTCATCCAGCAGCCTCCTGTGTTGTTCTCTGAGTCACTGGGCACTGACTATTCCTGCATGTTTTCTTTCAAGATCTCCATTTTACCCTTAAAAGACAGTGCTTTTCCTGCTTAAAATACTTTCTATCTTTTGGCTGCCACCAAGACCAAGTCCAATGTTAAGGAGCCCCTTCATCATCTGTCCACAGCTGGACACTCCCAAACTTTAATATCTACAGAGCCCATATGTGACCAAACAAACAGAAACTTAATTGTATGGAATTAAAATGGGAATGTAGGTAGCCCTCAAATTGTTCATAGCCCAATGGGAAAAGAAGAGTACAATAGAGTATCTAGGAGTTTGGGGAATAGAAAATATCAAGCCCAGTCTGGGTTCAGTGCAGAAACTGGAATTAGAGTAACTGTAGCAGGTTTGTAGCATGTTGTGGTGGTCAGGGACACAATGGGTAGGTCTGGAAGAGTAGTCACAAAAGAAACATTTGTGCAATAAGCAGACAAAGAGTGACTGTAAAGGGATCACATGCCTCCTCGTTTCTCTCTGAAAGAACTCCAACAAGCCATTTAATTGTGTTGGCCCTCAGTTTCCTCATTTGGAAAATAGGGCTAATGAGACTGTCTAATGCAAGACAGTGATGCGAATCCCTGTTCAAATATAGGCTCATCCTTCATTTCTGTATTTTTAAGTAATCTTGAGACCCTGCTTTATTACAAAATGCATGTGGGAACTGACCTGCAAATGGGAATTAGAGGGGAGGCAAGCTTAGGAGCAAGAGGGAAGAAAAGGAGCAGAAGAGGTTTGCTGTACAGTGTGGCAAGATGTGGTGGTTGCGATCCAGGAGCTTAGAGAGGGGACCTGTGTTGTTGTCTAATGAAGGACATTCCCCTCAAAGCTAACATCTATGTTACTGTGCTTTGAAAGGGTCTTGGCAGCTGGTGAAGGGGGTCCAGGTAGAAAGAGCATACACAAAACCACAGAAGCATCAACAATGTATTTAGCCCACCAGGATTGGTCTTAGTGGTATAGCCTGTATGAAATGGTGGTCTTACACAAGAGGGAGAAGAAAACTCTACTTAAACCATATTACAGAAAGAGAGAGGTAGTAGGGAGAGAATTGCTTTATTTGTCTTCAAATAGTGAGAACCCTCTTTGGCATTGAGATGAGAGGATCCATTGAGCAAAGCCTGGAGGAGGAGCTGTGGGTACACTACCTTAAAAACTGGGCAAACTTAGGAACTTTCACAACCATTTCTCCCATGGCACAGCCTTCTCAGCTGCACAGAACCCAGCATTCTGTCCCTTGGATAGCTACCCACTAAGGAAATGCCAGCTCAGTGTGGTTCTTGAAAATGTTGCTCCTACATCATGACAGTCATTACACAACATTTCCTGGTGAGCTTTGTTTGGTTATTTTAATTGTGTTCCTATTGGCAGGCTAGATGATGAAACACCTTCTAATTAGTTCTGAATATCCCTTTGAACATCTTTACTAGCCTTCTATTTTTGCATTCAACAACTCATCCAAAATTCAGGGGCTTCACACAAGCATTTATTTAGCTCAGGATTCTGTAGGTTGGTAATTTGAGCTGTTCTCAGGTGGGTGGCCCTCCTGCTGGTCTTGGCTGGGATCATTCATTCATCTGTGTATTATCTGTGGTCATTTAGGAATCTCAGCTTCGGAGTGTAGGCTGACTCAACTAGCAGTAATAGAGATCAGCTAAGTCGTACATCTTTTATCATCTAACAGGCTGGCCTGGGCTTTGTCACATGGCTGTCATCTCTGTGTTACCAGACAATGAGGAAGGAAGTTTTGCAAGGTCTCTTAGACTTAGAAATATCTCTTGAGCTACATAAATAACTTAATGTTAGAGAGCTTGCCCAGCATATACAAGACCCTATGTTCAATCCTCAGCAACACACTCACAGCACAAAACCACTGGCCAAAGCACGTCACAAAAGTATCCTGAAATACACCCTCCTTCTAATCAGTTGGTTGAAAAATTCACAAAGTATTGCAACTGTTTTCCAGTCTACTCCAGTTTACTCTAAGGTTCATCAACTTTCCTCCCATTGAGCCTCACATAAGCAAGGAAGAAAAATAACAAAGAACTCATCCAAGAATGTTCTTCACTGGTTTATTGAATTATTCCTCATAACTATAACAAACGCCAGGAGCATGGTGACATAGAAGCTTGTGCTTTCTGTTCATCATTATTTACAAAGCATCTCCTCCTCCATGGTAGATGCCAGTGAAATAACAATGGAAAAAATTAAATACACTCTCATGAAGCCTGTAGCCTACATAGAAAACACCTTACTATCAATCATTGGATAAGTACTATGCCTAAAATTTTTATAATTTTATTAGACTTTTTTCTTATGATTTTCCTGTTTAGGGTTTTGAATTTTTACAACTTTTCCTGAAATTAAACAAATGTCCATGGATATCAAATGGTTTTTGAAAGGAAACCATTGCACTCCTGGCTCTCTAACATTAAGCTATTTATGTAGCTAGGTTCTATTAGCTTGGAATCCTCAGTATGCAAAGCCAGCCCCAAGTGGAAGGTCATGACACAGAGCATGTCCTCACCTAGAAACACCAGTACTTTCCCTCTACAGGTGAACAATGTTCTAAAGACATTCAAGACCCTGCTCCATCAGCCTGCACTGACCATAAACACCCAAATTCACACAATTTACTCTTACCAGATTTTCTGTAGCTCTGTCTGCCCTGTGATGGTACTTTGGCACACAGACTAATAGACAACTACCATTTTAAGCAGCATTTGCCCTGTGTTTTTTAAGTAACTCTACCCTTGGTAATAAAATGAACAAGTGAATATTATATTATACTAAAAAGAATCTGTTTGGACACTCTCTTCAGGCAATGGAAAAGCTCAGTCCCGAATGAAAGGACAAGCATACACACTCTTCTCCATTTCTGTAGCTGTTGGCTTAGTATCTTCTTGAATCTTAGTATTAAGATATAAAGCCTGCTCCAGCTATATATGCAAGGGTGGTATAGGTGGGAGAAGAGATCCTTAGTCCCATGAAGGCTGGATATTGTGTGTGGGGGAATTCGAGGGTGTGGAGGTGAGCTGCAGGGGCATAGGTGGAGGTACACCCTCATAAAGCAGGAGGAGGGGGGATGGGATAGGGAGTTCCTGGGAGGGAGGGGGGAAATGGGGTAAGGGGAGAACATCTGAAATGTAAATAAAATATCCAATAAAAATATATATAATATATATATATAAGGTCTGGTGATCTGCTATAGGAAAGGCCTTCCTAAGCTAAGGAAATATATCTGATCACCCAGCTCAGCTCCCAGATATTCTTGGTTCTTGAGACAACTTTAGCCAAAGTAAAGCATATCAGAGACTCTTGGTTGATTTCATTGTCCTCATCCTATATAAGAATATCTCTGGAAACATTGGGGATGGGGCACAGTTAGAAGAGAAGACTTTGTAATGGTGGGATGCAGCTAGTCTTAAGTTCTTCAATCATAGAAACTTTCAGAGGCAAGCTGGTCTGTCTGTCTTGCCAATATTTTCATACCCAACACAAAATGCTAGAAAAAATAAGTCCACTTCTATTAACCCAAGTTGAGAGCTAGAAAATATCTACAAGCAGAGCTTTCTAGCTGACCCAAGAAGGGGACAGCAATAGTGCCCCACAAAATCCAAATCTTTACCAGCAGAAACTTACATTCTAGTAAACATGAAGACAATAAACAACATTCATGTAAAAAATAATAATAAAAGAGAAATAATCAATGTCTTGGAACAGGTGATTTTAAATTAAATGGTCAACGGGGATCTGTGATAGCTATTTTTGGTTGTCAACTTGAGTATATCTGGAACTAAAACCAAAAAATGGAGGCTTAATTTGAAGTAGGAAAATCCACTTCTAGTCTGGATCTTTGAAGTAGGAAGATGCACCTTTAATTCAGAACTCTTGAGCTGGAATCTAGTATTGCAGTCAAATTCAAGATGTCTTCATCCCTGTGGTGTAGTAGAATAGCCCCTTAAGAGTTAAAAAATAAGCCAGGCAGTGGTTGTGCATGCTTTTATCTCAGAACTGAGGAGGCAGAGGCAGGAGGATCTCTGAAAGTTTGAGGCCAGTGTAGTCTACAAAGCATGTTTAAGGACAATTATTGTTGCTACACAGACAAATCCTGCAGAGAGAGACAGGGGGTGGGGGGATAATTATTGCATAATCCTACAGACTGCATACATCCAAAGATAGCTATTTAATGCAATCCAACACAAACTATATTTACTCAAAATATTGAGACTTTTTTTTGTGTTGTAAGGGGTGCAAGCGTGTGTGTGTGTGTGTGTGTGTGTGTGTGTGTGTGTGTGTGTGTACTTAGAGTCCACAGTTCTCAAGTATGAACAGGAGGTCATATTACAATGTCAAAAGTTTGAATTCATTTTATAATTGAAGACACTGACACCAGAGAGAGATGAGACTGTCTCCAGATAACCTAGCTAAGACCAGTGGAATCTAGAGCAGATTACAGGGTTCTTAGCTTGTCTACCACACTCTACCTTCTGTAGTCATGGTACCCCTCCCTCCCCTTCCCTTTCCCTTCACATTGCAGACTCCATCCAAACTTGGACTCCCCTGTTTCCTAAAAGTGAGATTATCTGCAACCAAGGATCCAGGAACCTCCTAGTATCCCAGCAAGGTGTAGTTCATCAGGGGATCCAAGGGTCACAGAGGGTTGGCATGTAGAGGCAACATTGATCAGATCAGGTTTTCATCATGAGACTGCAAGAGATCACCCTGGCAGCTGCCTCAGAAGTTCAGCCCCATCATCTTTCCCAAATGCAAGACAAGCACAAAAGTACTGCAGCAATGGGGAAAAAACAGCAACTTGGAAATAATTAACAGTGAGGCAGCCACCCATAATGATATTCTGCAGCACACTTTGGGGACAGTTTGCTGCAAAAGCGCCCGAGCACTCCGGTTGTTTAATTAACATTGAAACGGCAGTTCCACAAGAACTAAAAACCCTGTTAATTTATGTGTCTCTTAATGATGCTCATTTAAATACTGTCAACTTTCCCTTGGTTTAATATTCATGATTTTGAGTCATTAAAGCACCATGATCAGCTTGAGGTATGGGGAAGAGACTCTTATGCACCCAGAACCATTGTCTGAAGACAGTCATTTCTGATGCCACCTTTCCATGCCTTCCTCCAAAAACCAGCCACTTAGAGAGCCTGTGAGCCAGTTCGATGTCTTGAGGACTGGGGCGGGGGGGGGGGAATGTGGGGGAGTGCAATGAGTTAAGTGCAGAATCTAGATCACCATTTTACCATTTGCTGTCCATTCACCATCCCAACCAATGTAGGCCCATTCTCACTGTCAGTGTCACAGAGCTGAAGAGCTCAGCTGCAAATGCAGGCACTAGATGTGCACCAAGAGACCAGACTCTAAATCCCAGAGTGCTGGAGAGCCTGTTAATCATGTCTCTTAGCCATGATTACCCTGAAATATATTTCTGAGACAGAGGGACAGCGAGGACTGATGGGGATGAAGTGCTGATGGAGGAGGAGGCTCAAGGCTCAGAATCATTCATAGGAAATATCCAACAAATTAATATAAGGACCAGCTATACACAAGGTGTGAACTATGGTGTGCAAGCAGACCATGAAAAATATTCTCAGAGTGTAGGGGCCAGGTGTGTCCAATCTGTGGCCTATGGGTTATAAACAGATAGCTATGAAGGGACCCATGGTTCTCAGGCCTTTGGAACTAAATTATAGTTGTATCCCTATCTTTCCTGGGGTTTCAGCTTGCAAAAGAAAGTCTATAACTACCTAAGCCAATTGTGTGTGTGTGTGTGTGTGTGTGTGTGTGTGTGCGTGTGTAAGATGGACAAACAGATAGACTTCCTGTTGTGTGCTGCATCTTCAGAGAACTCTGACCAGTGCAGATGACATGCAGTATGGGTAGGAACGGCACCACCACAACCAGTGTTTCCTTGATTCCTTGTCTTGGCTGCCGTTTCCCTTATGATCCATTTTCTACATAGTCAAAGAAATTGAGCCAACAACATAAATCCTTCCTCTGAAAAATCCTGACTTCCTCACCTTACCCAGAAGGATCATCTAAGCTAATAGCACTGCCACCTCGAGCCACTGCCAGCCTCATCTCTCCACCTGCCTAGTGACAGCCATATGTCTCTTCCTAGATCATTCACCTGCTGTTTCCTCCACCTGAAAACACCTTTCTTTTCCTCACCTCCCCCTTCCCAAGTAAATTCTCTTCACATTTCAAGTCTCAGGGCTACCTCCCTGAAGAAAACCTTCCCTGATTCCCTTTCAAGCTGAGCCCAGCCCCTCTAACTCCCTGGGTCTCCCTTCAGAATCCTGGACACTCTCGTCAGACAAAAGGACATGCCAGCTGAGGCAACAGTACAGGGAGAGAAGAGTCCCTGAATGGCCTGTTCTTGCTCAGCTTATTTTTCCCCATAGGAGTAACAGGAAAAAGGCGCACCCCATCCCCATACGCCTGTGTGGGGTTTGCCGAGGCGGGCGAAGCTGCCGAGCAACAGAGCTTTCTCCTGACCTTCTGCCCCTGCACGTTCCCCTGACTCAGTGATGGAAAACATCCACCCCTTCTGGGCCTCTTCCTCATTTCATCACTTTAATAAATTAAGAACAGATTGAAAAGCAGGAAACATTGTCTCCAGGGCCCAGCACCCACATTCCAACTCAATTACAAGATTTGTTTTTCGGGACTGGCCAGATGCACAGGAAGCTGGGATGTAGCAGAGAGAGCTACAGAAAGAGTTTAGGCAGAGAAGCCAGTTTAGAAACAAACCAGGGGCCTCAGACAATCTATAGACCTTTCAGACCTCCTCTTTCTCATCTCACCTCTCCTCAGCAGAAAAGGCATAATAACAGAAGAGGCCCATTCTTCCCTTCCCAGGGTGGTGGGAATCTATCAAAAGAAATGAGGCAAAAATTTGCTTTGTAAACTGCTAAGTCCTAAGCTGTGTGAAAAATGGTATCTGAGTTCTTTTGATTGGAGCTGAGATAGCATCAGACCCCTTCCTCCCTCCTAAAGCACTAGAACATTCCACCAGAATTCTTGCACTGCTTCAGGTCAGGTCTTCTTTCTCTTGCTACTTGAAACAACTAACATCATGAAGAAGCGCTCTGCAGATTTTTTGTCTTATACTTAACTGCTGCCACTGCCACCAGTCTTGTTCTCTGTTCACCACTAGAGTGCTATCCCAGAAAAAAAGGAAAAGGTGGGGGAGGAGTCTTAGAGAGGACTAGGAGACATGGCTTTGTTCCTGGCTGCTCTGTTTGATTTCTTGCCAATTACATCACTTCTGTGGCTGGCTGTTTCCGTCTGTCGGTGTACAAAATGAGGGTGTGAGGGGGCGAGTTAATAATCCTTTTCTTGATAACTTCATTGGGTGGTGATGAAGATGAAATTAGACCTTTTACAAGCTGTGAAGTCCTATATAAACATAAACTGTTGTGAAAGGGGACATTAATAGTTCAATTATTATAACAGTGACAAAATGGTGATGAAGATATTCTAGCCCCATGACAATGCCTCCCCTTCTTTAAGAGAGAGCACTGACTGACCTCCTTTGATCAATCCTTCTAAGCTCCTTACCACTTATGACATGTGAAGTCTTGCCTTCTCTAACCCAATTATCTCATGCTTCAGGCTTAGCCATTCTTATTTTCTGCTCTTAGTTGGAAAGAAGAATAAGGTCACCATGTTCTTTGGGAAAAACTTTCACCAATTTAAGGCCACTCACAAGACAGCCTTCTTCCTTCTTGACATGCTATATGAAGAGAATACGTTGGTGGCAAGTGACAAATTCTGTTTTGGAAAGGTAGGTTAGAGGTGCAGGTACAACTCTGAACTGAGATGCACAATTGATGAGCTGGAAGTAAAGTCTAGTGGTCCAGCGGAGTGTTCTGTGCTGAAAATAAGGTTCAGGAGACCAGAGATCAAAAGTGGCGGCTCAACAGCTTCAGTCGCATTAAACTCCTCTCCGTTTCCTCGCGTGTTGTCCGCTTTCACTCTCACTGCCTTTGCTTGCTGTCCACTTGGTCTGGAACACCACCATCACCACTTCTTGTCTGTGCTGAAGACTTCCCTAGGAAAGCCCTGAAAATTGCTAGATATTCCACCAACCCCTCCAAAGTGTGCAAGGCAGCTTTCAGCTTCCAGGAGCTGCATGATGGCCTTGCTAGGTCCACCTCACCACTGTAAAATAAGAATCTTTGTCCTTGCTTTACTAATGAGAAACAAATTAACCTGTGTAAGACCACAAGCTTGTTATCTGTAGAACTAGGCTCAAACCCAGATCTTCAGAAAACAATCCCCAAGGTGTCATTACAAGATTCTGACAACCACTCCAATAAATGAATGAGGTGGACCTGCCTGCTGTTCTGAGAGTCCGACTCAGATAGCAGTCTTGCCTGAGTTTAGAAGCTTAGTTATCTGGCCTGGGATTTAAATAGGCGGATAAATCAGCTTGTCAGCAGTCAGGGCCTTTCTTTGCTCAAAGAGGGTTCCTCCGAGTGTGGCGTTTGCAGAGCTGTCCGTGGTGCTGATACAAGCTCCTTCTGCCAATCCCAAACAAGCAGGTTTGCCACACAGCCACTGGGTGGTATTTCTGGGAGGAGATATCGACATTGGCCGTTTCCAAGAATTCCTCTCACTTCCTGCTTCTAACGTGGGATTCCTATGCTAAATACCCTCTAAGGTATCCTGATGGATTTCTCATCATTCTTCAAGAGTTGATTTCTATTGGTTTCCCAACATGGCTTTGTTGACTTTCTGAGGAGTTCTTAGATACCTACTATGTGTCCAGCTCTGTAGTAATGACTTTCATATGTGGCACCAAAGAACATATACCAATGTACATGTAAGTATTTGTTACATTGATTACTCATTGTCTCCTTCATCACTAGAATTTGTTAGGTCCACATGACAGAGATTATTGCCTATCCACTGATCTATCCCCGCAAGGTCTGTATATGATAGGAAAACAATAAATGTTTCTAATACTTAAATTATCAAACAATATATAAACAACCATATGGAATAAAGCATATTATGATTACATCCCATTTTAGGAGACTGGACAAGAATGATTTCTCCTGAGTATTTCTTGTCCCTTCCATATCTTAATTCACTGTAAGTTGGAAATGTCAGAGCCAAAGTGGACAGAGTTCCTAAGAGGTGTAAGTGTTCAGAAAGGTGATGTTTTCACCTATGCTAGTCAGTCTCATGAGAATCATTGATACCTCCAGTTTTCTACGGAGAACTTGCTGGTCAAAAATCCTCTTAAACAGTTCCCTATCCTGAAGACAAGACAGGTGATATGAGCACCACTCTTCTCTTCTCAGGAGGACCTGTGCATATCAGCATCAGAGACACACCAGTGCAGCAGAGCAGCAGAGCAGCAGAGCTGGACCTGTGGATCCCAGCATCAGAGCTTAATCTGAAGCCACAACCAGGGTTCAGCCTTGGAATGGCTTCTGGAAATGAGTTTCAGGCTTGCATCAGGATCCAGTGAGTAATTTCAACTAAGCTAAATTTTTAAATTAAATAATAAACTCAAAATGCTTGTGCTAATGTCATACCAAAGTTGACAAGATGGTTAATTAACATAGCCCTCTTCCCCTCAGATTAACTGGATTCTAGACAACATTCCAGCTTTCCCTGTTCACCTCCTTCCTTACTGAGCATCTTCCTCTTCTCCAAGGATCCCTTCTGGGGATCCTAGGACTAGGAAGTCTCTTGAATAATGTGAAGGGATTTGGGGATCTGTCCTAAAGATGATGATGATTATAACCTTGGCTTTTAGATTGCTGTCCTCCACTCTGCTTCTCGTACTCTGCTATGGACTGCCCTAAAAAGTCCTACGCCAATTGTTAGAGATAGGAGCAAACTGTAAACAACTCCCCGTTACCTGCCTCCCTGAGAACTTGCACTTGTATCAAGATGGTAGCAATAATAGGCTTTGCTTTCCCTGCTAAAGCAAAATATGGTTTTAAAGACTGAGGACATAGGGAAACAAAAAGACAGCAATATCTAAGAAACAGTGAACAAGCACAGTGGACCTTGGAATTGCCCTAACATGTACATTAAGAGTACTGGTCCCCAGCACAGAAGGGAGAATCTGGACTGGTAATTCTCTGAATGTGAGAATCACAATTGACAGTCCAATAGATTTCATTTAAAAAGGACTGGGGAGCAAAACCATTGCAGTAAACATCCTAGTGACCTGTAGAGGTTTCTAGCACTGAGTGCAGATGAACAGGACCTATCAGTGCCCAGAGAATACACAGAATTATTATCTGAGCCCTTGCCTAGCATGTACAAAGCCGCAGTTTTACTCTTAAAAATAAAACTACTGTTTATCCAAGTGATGGTAGACTGAAATATACTCAAATCAAAATTGCATTAAATGTACATGGCTCCCTGTTCCCTTGAACCTGATAAAAGAACATGTGAAGGGCACCCATGCCTCATATCTGGATTTGATCCTCAAATCCATCCTCTGAAGTAGACAGGCCATCAGTCATTATTGCCTGTCATGGACTAGTAATCTAAGACTCCCTAAGCATCTCACGAAAGTCAATAAGACCTCAAGTGAATCTGTGGTCTCCTTCATTCTAAGTCAAGGCTTCTTCAAGCAAGGCCTGAAACAATTCTCTCTCTCTCTCTCTCTCTCTCTCTTCTCTCTCTCTCTCTCTCTCTCTTCTCTTCTCTTCTCTTCTCTTCTCTCTTCTCTCTTCTCTCTTCTCTCTCTGAAATACAATTTGTCATGAATTAATGATGAGCCTGCCTAGCCAATTACCAGAGCTAAGTGCTTTCCCGCTGGGAGCAGCTCCCACAAAGCACTAAGTGATGTTGGACTAGTAAAGGGGGCCCCGCCCAGCCAGGCCTAGAGCCCTCCTGGGTCCAGGCTTAGAGGAAGCAGCTTCCAATTAGCTCCTGCCAGACAGACTGGCTTCTCAGCACAGCAAATTGGGTTATGGAGTGCTCTTCCAGCTGGCCTCTCTGTCTGGTCCTGCCTGCCCCAGCAAAGAGGATGCTAATCAACTGTGAGGCCAACTCTGCAGGTCACAAGCATACATGGAGGGGGTATGCACAGACAGGTTTGTCCCAACAATACAGCATTCTGTAAGCCCTATGCCATATAGTCAATTGCCTTGGGGTGCTGGAATCAAGGCCAGAAGCTAAATAGAAGCAGTGAACAAAGGAAAGAGACCTAAAACCTACACTTTCACTCTCTACACACTGACCACTCCCAGAAGATAAAAAAAGATAGTCTCTGCCCTTTGGCCATCAAACTAGGCTTTTTTTCTGATTGTTTGCTTCTCAAAGATAGCCCCAAGTGCCATTTGGCTCTGGAAAGAATCACTGAGGTGAGGTGAGCCTGAGACCTCATTATGATACATCCTGTATCCTGTATTCCTCTTTCTGGGCAAGCCCAGGATCTAATCCAGAGTTGGTACCTCCTTTCCACAGCCTTTAAACAGAGGCTTTAGCCTGCTCTGCCACTCCCTCTAGTGGGCACTGCTGTGCTATATTGCTAAGCTTTCTTCCTTAGAATAACTGAAGGTTACAAAAAATATTTCAGAGCTATTACTTGATCCTCTGACAAGTAGACTAAGAAGACTTGTGGTCACTATTTTAGAAGTGAAGCATCAAGTATAGACAGGTGAGGAGAGCAGTCAGGGTTTGTCTGTAGCAAAGCTAGCTCTGAAACCCCATTTTCTCACCAACAGCCATATAAATGAAGAGGGTCCTTACCTCTGCTTCACAGACAGTGTACCTGATTTGTCTTGCAAGGCTGAGGGTTAGCTATGTCTTCTCCCATGCCATGACCCTCACTGCATACCCCATCCATACTAGGCCTATAGAACTTTGGGAGAGTCTCAACACAACTTATCTATATGCACATAGTTGTAAGTGTGTACCACCATCCAGGTACTAAAGATAGCAAAGAAAATCAACCAAGATACTGTATCAGCTAGTCAGGAAAATTAATAATGACAATACACTGTGGAAACCAGTGGTAGAGATGTCAGAGAGGTATGGTGGCACCAAGGCAGGCCTGTGGACCAGAAAAAGTGACCCCAAAGAGGGCAAAAGAACCCGTAAAGAAAGGGGTGTGGGCAAGCAGAGAATGTCAGGCAGAAGGAGTCAGAATAGAAAATTGCATTGAGACGTGGCCTGATGCTGTGAGAAATCAGGGCCAGACCACAAAGCTCCCAGTAGGCCAAGTGTCTAGGTCAAGGCTTTGTCAGGATGAGCTCCCTTCGAGTGGTGGCTGCAATCTAACAGCCAGCCAAGTTTATGGCCAAATATTCTTTTATCAGTGGGGGAGCTAAGCATAGATGGAACCTCTAGGGAGTGAGCAGCTGTCTTGATGCTGAAAAGTGTCTGCCAGGAGAATTCAGCTGAGAACACTTTCCACTCCCAAGAGGTCAAAGGGCCCTGTTGTCCCTTCCTGATGGAGGCCATGAGATCACAGTGCCATGCATAATTCATTCAACAAACACTCTGAATTGCCTGAGCCAGGCTCTGAGCTAAGTTTTGAAGGCACAGAAATGGAAAGATGTTGTCTGTGCCTTGAGGTTATACATGGACCTCAGAGGAAGAGGGCCAGGCTGGGGAAATACTGCAGGGCTGTAGCAGAGCCTGGGAAGCTGAAGATGAGCAGAATGTGAGCTAGATTTTAAGAGTTGGCTGTGTAAAAACAGCATCTTAGGAAGCAGGAAGAACATACAACCCAAGGAGCAAGATCTTCCTGTGTGTTTGGGTGCACACTGGGCAATCCAATTACAAGAGATCTACATTGCCAGACTGGGAGGCAGGGATGCTGTCTTGAGGTCAGCTATGTTTTACAAAGACAACTCCAGCCAAGAACATGACACCAAGGGCTGAAGCAGAAGGATTCTTCAGAGACCCTAAAGACATAGGACCAGCAGAGCCAGGACAACAACTGAATATTGGAGGGGGTCACTCCTCTGTATTTTACTGTTTGACAGTCAGTGACTGTGTTGTTCAATGAGCACCTTGTGCAGAGAAGATTTGAGGTGAGTTAAGGAACAAGAGAGCCAGTTATACAGCCAGTTATACAGCCAGTTATACAGTTATACAGTTATACAGTTATACAGCCAGTTATACAGCCAGTTATACAGTTATACAGTTATACAGTTATACAGCCAGTTATACAGCCAGTTATACAGCCAGTTATACAGCCAGTTATACAGCCAGTTATACAGCCAGTTATACAGTTATACAGTTATACAGCCAGTTATACAGTTATACAGTTATACAGTATACAGTTATACAGCCAGTTATACAGCCAGTTATACAGCCAGTTATACAGCCAATTATACAGTTATACAGTTATACAGTCAGTTATACAGTTATACAGTTATACAGTTATACAGTTATACAGCCAGTTATACAGCCAGTTATACAGTTACACAGTTATACAGTTATACAGCCAGTTATACAGTTATACAGTTATACAGCCAGTTATACAGTTATACAGTTATATAGTTATACAGTTATACAGCCAGTTATACAGTTATACAGTTATACAGTTATACAGCCAGTTATACAGTTATACAGCCAGTTATACAGTTATACAGGCACCACCCCACCTAGGAAACACAGAGTCAACACCTTTAAGCAAATGAGCAACGGGTGATCAAACAGATAAAGGCAAGGATGATCCGTGGACCCATCTGGCAGCATCATACCCAGAAACCTGCCACCCACCAAAGTTCTGGGAAGAAGCTGTCCAGAACGCTAGCCTGGTGCAGTGTGTTTCCTAAAGACACCAAGTGGGGAAGTATATCTCAAGGGCTATCTTGAGGCTTGGCACCCAGGTGACCCTCATTGGAGGGTCTGACCCTCATTCTTTCAGATGATATCATGATGGAAGGGCAATATGTCTGTCTACCTTTGACTCTGAGCTCCCTCACCTCAAGATTACTGATTTCCACCTACCTCACAGAAGTCAGGGTATGAGAAGTAGAATAAACACCAAGGGAGTGACTGACATCCCTTAGTCACCTCGTATGCACAGGCTCTGTGCTAGGCCCATCATGTGTAGTACCTCTCAGAATAGCCATCTTGATAAAAAAAAAAAAAAAAAAAGAGGGTTATCTGTATGTCCTAACTAGGAAACCAAGTATCACAGAGATAGCATGACTTTCCTAAATCATCCCATAATATATCCTGGGCCAGATCCATCAATTTACAATCAAAGCAATACATTGCTGCCCATCAGAAAAATTTTTTAAAAAAAATCTACAATTTTATCATCCTAACATAGCGACTGTGGTTCTGTGCATTTCCTGCAGTTTAGAACTTCTTGCTATTGTATTACACAATTTGATCTTCCTTTTTTTTTTTAATTTAACATTACACCATAACCCTGGTCACTGTGTCATCTGTGGAAACATTTTTCATGTATACTGTGAAGTGTCAACACCAGACTTACCTGTGGTTAGATGCTTACATTGTTTCGGATCATTTGATATGATAATCAGTCTGTTACTTAGAATTATGTTGTTTTGCAGATACAGGCCAGGCTCTCAAATATGGGCTATGAGGGCACATGTTATAAACATTTTTAAACCTTTGACCTACTGCCAAGAAGCATTCACACTATGGAGTCTTCGTCCTTTTGTTTTCCTTTGCTCCCCAAGGCTGCCTCCCTCCCTCCTTCTCTCCTCTCCTTCTCCCTCTCTCTTTCTCTCTCTCTCTCCCTCCCTCCCTCCCTCCCTCCCTCCCTCCCTCCCTCCTCCCCCCCCTCTATCCCCTCTCACTATCCCCTTGACCTCAACATAACACTCTTTACCACCTATGCCCCAGACTCCATCTCTTTTCTGTAAGGTAAAGTGAATAGTGTGCTGTATGACTGATTCCATGAACAGAGACGGCGATTCAGACACCCAACAGCATAACCCAAATGCCAAACTGCCTAGGTATCAAGCCCACATCTGCTGTGTGCCCTTGAGTAAGTTCCTAAACTGCACTCTTCCTCAGTTTCTTCATATGAAAAGGGAAGTGGCAAAAGTAGCTACAACCCTTTGGATTTGTGGGTGAAGGGTCAAGGAGTTGCTTTCTGCAGAATTGTGCAGTGAGAGCAGGGCTGTTCTGATGTGATATGTCTGCTTCGGGACACTCCTTTCCATTGAGCTTTTGTAGGGGAAGGGTGCTAGCCAGGTGCCTGAGAGGCTTTTTGTAGAAACAGCTGACATAGCTCTAATGGCCATTAGTCCCTCCCAGCAACCTTTATAGGGAGAAAGGGCTGGATCTCTCTTGCAACCCACCCTCTGCCCTCTGGCTGTTGTGACCTGATCTTATCCCTCCTTCATCAGGCTGCCTAACTGACTGGAAAACGCAAGCGTATCCATCCCTAAATGCATGGCACTGCCCCCACCCCCAGCACTCTCCTCCCTTCCCGGAAGCCTGTCCAGCACTGGCCTGATGAGCACCACTTAATTCTTTATTGAAAACCATTAACTGGAGTTCAGTTCACTGAGCCCTAGTTTCAAATTACCCACAGGAAACGGCAGACCGGCAGACAGGAAAGTGGCTTTCAAGGGCAGAGACATCTTCTTTAGCAGACTGGTCCCAGGACCCTGGCTGTGGAGACTACCATGAGAGGCAATAACAACCACTACCTTAATGGATGGCAATCTCTTCAATTCCTTCCGTTCAGGCAGTTGACAGAACATTCTCCTTCTCCTCTCTCCCTGACCAAAGGCCAGTGCAGAAACCTGTAAGGCATTATCACCCCTTGATGGATGAAAAACCTTATGGCCTTGAGGCCACCCAAGCAGGGGAGGACTCAAATGATCTACAGACCTCCAGCCAGTAAGCCATGACCCTCTAATTGTAGCAACTCACAGATCCCTCCACAGTAGACCCTGGCCTGTGGGAGATACAGAATGGAAACAAGAGAAGGACAGGGAACCCCCTCCTGGAGAAGCTCCTGGTCATCACTGGGAGAAGGACAGTGACAACCAGCCCTGCACTAAGGCCTCCGCCATCCTGGTTTTGTCCTGGGTCTGCCTCTAACTTCCTGGCATAGTTGGGTATTAATTATCATACTTGGAGCATGAAAGGAAGAATTAGAGAGAAGACAGGGAACAACAAAATGGACATCCTCTTATCATCTCTCTCAAGATCTCTAGCCAACCAAAAAGTGGTCTTGTTCATTCATTTTTAATTACTTAAGGTCACCTAGATACCCAGTACCAAGCAAAGCACTTGACAAACATTTCTGTTTGGTTTGTCTTTTCTGATACAAGTAATGGTTGGCCTTGAACTCACCATGAACTCACATTCCTCCTTCCTCTGCCTCTCCACTACTAATACTGCAAGCATTCATGACCGTTCTTGGCTTGGTGCTTTGAAGTGGAAACTTAAGGTTCTTTGGAAAGTCATCTGGATGGTGTTTTGCTGGGGCAAACACGTGAAGGAACGTTAAAGTGGACACAGGCATGAAATGCTAAGGCAGACTCAGGAAAGAATGTTTTTGCTGAGGCAGACACAGGAGAGAGGATGTTCTGCTAAAGCAAGCACATGAAAGGACATGTGACGAAGGATTCTTTGCTAACAACACACATGTATTAGTTTGCCTTACATTGTGTAGTTGAGTTGCATTTGTTGGGACTCCAGAGAGAGAGAGATGCGCCAAAAAACTTCTGGTGGTGTGCCGAAGTTTCTTGCTGCTTCTGTGGATTCAGGCTAATTGGATGCACGTGCTGAGGCAAGGCACAATGGAGGACACATGATATTTGGAGGGTATAGATAAGACCTCATGGAATGATGGAGACAGAGCTTGGCTTACTGGTACAGCTAGCTGTGCAACACTTGTGGGTCTCTATTCTTCACTGATCTTTGCTTCCCTGAGAGAAGCACAGCCAAGAACTTCTCCTGGTGTCCCTCTGGGTCCCTTCCACTGACTCAAGCTGAGGCTGAGACCTAACTGTCTCTGCTAGGTTGTGTCACTGCTATTGCTAACCCAACTCTACTGAACTAGACTGGTGGTATATCTGTAAACTGTTTGTGAATAGATCGACCTGCTGCTGCCTGCTAACCTATGAATTGAACTGAATTGAACTGCCGATTTCCAGACAACAGAGATGGGAGTTGCTCCAAAGAACCTTTCTAAACAGGTCCACTTTCCCCATAGCCTTTCTTTTCCACTGCCTCTGGTGGGCAATGGGCTAAAGGGAGGTTAAAGCATTTAAGAACCATCATTAAAAATAGGATTTTAAAAAATTAAAGTTACAGTGTTACTATTGCTGTTATCAGTGAAGAAAGGAAGGCCCAGGGAGTTTAGATAGTTTACCCAGGGCCAGGATTTGAATCCATGTCATCCTGAATGAGAGCCAAAGCTATGCTTTAAGTTTTAATTATTGTGCCTAAGAGATCCATAAAACAAAAAATACTCCTTATCTGTAAGCCTCTTGCCCAAGAACAGATACTTTCTGAAATGCTGGAGACTTTATGTAAGATAACAAGCCACACATTTTTGCTCCTATAAATAAGTTAGTTTGACCCAACTGCCCTGGGTGTGCTGGATCACATGTAGACAGAAGGCACACAGGCAAAAAATATATCAGGATGTATGCTTGCCCCTGATTGGATGTAGACAGGAGCTATGCAAGCAGGAAATAACACCAAAACATGTTTTTCCCTGATTGGACCTGGTGGGAAATACAAAACCTTGTTGATTTGCTTTTATAAGCAAAATGTGATTTGTTGCCATTTTGGAGGGAACCCAGGAATGGACCTGGCCAGAGTCTATTAACCTAGCAAGTATTTAACTAAAGCTTGATTCTAATTTAGTTCAAAATCTGGTAGTGGTCTTATTCTCAGCTGATGGGGGGTTAAGACCTGATGCTGTAATTCCTACTGTTCTTTGTCTTAATTGTACATAGAAGTAAACATACAGCAAACTAAGATGGAGCAGAAAGAATAAAGAGCCCATGTGTGAAGTCTCAGGAGTTCACCTAGAAATTGAAGCATCCATGTGAGGGTTAGCCGAATAACAAAGGCAGACAATCGCAAGGACAATTACAGCTGACAGGACAGGGAAGCATCAAAGGGCATGTGAAGAACACAGGTGGGGAATTGCTGATACTTGGGAACTATGCACATGGAACTCGGGGACACCGCATTCCAGGAGTGTGCAGCTGGGAGGAATCTAAAGCCATACTGAATAGCTTGGATGTTAGAAGTTAAATAATTTTTACCTGTATTGAAGAGTTTTCTCTTCATTTATCTCACCTCTCTTCCTGAAGTTCTGAAAAGTAGCTGAAAAGAGGCCCTAGGCAGAGGAGAGAGGTGGAGGCAGAGAAGGAGAAAGGGGAGTGGTAGGGCAGAGGAGAAGAAGAGAGGTAGAGGCAGAAGAGAAGGGGGAGAGAGGTGGAGGCAGAAGAGAAGGGGAGAGTGGGGACAGAGGAAGAAGGGAGAGGAGGGGACAGAGGAGAAGGGGAGAGGAGGGGGCAGAGGGGAAGGGAAGACATGGGGCAGAGGAGAGAGGTGGAGGCAGAGGGGAAGGGGAGAGGTAGGGACAGAGGGGAAGGGGAGAGGTGGAGGAAGAGGGGAAGAGGAGAGGTGGAAGGGCTCAGAGATTAAAGTTCTGTTTCCCAGAGTTGTGTGAGTTATTATCTCTTTGAGCTGGGCTTTCTCCTTGTCCGCAAAGAGTTCACTGATATCTGTTTCCCAACACTGCAAACTGTGCTACCTTATAGCAGTGTGGAAATACTAGGTACCATTTTATGTTAATGCACTTCCTTTCCCACATGCAGATAGATGCCAAGCTCAGACATACTCAACACATACCCTGAAATTTTATTTCAACTCTAGGGGATTTTTCTGCCTCTTTCTCACTTTCACCCACCAATCCCACATGAGTCCTCTGGAACCAAATACAATAAGCCTGTTCCTCTGTTCAAAGTGTCCCTTTAATGAATGAAGAGAATAGCTATGTCCCTAAATCCTCTTCAGCCAAACACTATCACATTTTTAGCCAATAAGATTTTCCAACCTTCAGGAAGACTTAGATGCCCTTGAAGAAGAAACATGAAACAACAAACAATAGAAGTGACTCCCTGGTGCCCTGAAATGTTCCCAACACCACACCAGCAATGGGACACTCACAGTATCAGCCAATCCCATCAGTCACAGCCTGGCAGCCTTCTCCAATCCATAAACCACCATGACCAGGCTGGACACCAGCCTTGAAACTCGAGAGACCTGTCTCAACCCCAGCCTGGCTCCCCCCCGTGCCCCAGGTGGCCCTGACTGCACTGGATCCATTTTCTGGTCACCTAACTGAATACAGTCCACTGCCGTTTCCAAAAATGCTGACCTCTGCTCCACGCTGTCTTGTCGGCAGTTTCCCAGACATAGCTTGACTGTTTATTTATTTTGTGTTAGCAGAGGGAAGAAAATCGCACCGGCCTAAGATGAATACTAATGAAATGCCTTCGTTAGCTTCCTTTGTGGTAAGAATGAAAAATCGGATCTCCGCAGAATCGCAAGCCATACATTTTTCTTTTGCCCTTTCCTCTGAAAGGAAGATTAGAGATAGCCAAGTAGGAGAGTAAAGTCATTTCATATAAATAAAATTTAAAAATCTGCATTTTTAAGGACGCCTTTGTTGCAGAGGGACATGGTGGCGCAATCTCTCCAAACCCACTTCTCTCAGCCTGTGAAGCAAATGTACCTATTTGTCCTCTGCTGCAACAATGCCAGCTGCATTCAATCAACTGAGAAGCTGCAAGCCATAAACCTTCTCCCCCAGCTAAGGGGGGTGGAGGTGGGGGGCGGGAGCAAGCAAGAAAGGAGACATGCCATAAAAATTCATCAGAATAATGTAGGGATGAGACGCGCTCCGATCGCCGGCAAGCAATCAACCAATCACTCATCCCGTGGCATTTACAGCACGTCTCATTCCCCTGTTCCTTAAGGACAATTGATTTTTCCTGATTCCATTAGCATAACGGCGTGGAAAATGTCTGCAGTGCAATATTTCTGGAAAGTTCCAACAAGTAGGCTGGGTACTGGAGTGTGACCATCTCCATAAAGCTTCCTCAGGCTCTGCGGCAGACACTGCCACAGCTGCCACAAAAACCACCCAGACAGAATGACACAGTCTCCAAAACTTGGAGGCCAAGGGGCACCTCAGGATGTCAAGCAGGTGACTGGTGCCATTATGAATCCGCTTATCTTTCTATCCTCAAACACAGGATGCAGGAAGGAATGCCAGAGAGGAGTAACGAATAAGTAAAACCTGCCCATCCTAGCAGGAGGCAGCCTCCGATTGATTCCTTCTCAATCTCGTAGATTTAAGGGCTAAGAAAATGATGCTTAATGTAATTATCCCCTCCTATGTGAACAAGAGGCTGAAGAAAACCATTGTTTAGCCCCTCTGTCAGCTGGATCTCAAAATTGTATCCTCCATTAGAACAACATACAGATGATGAAGGAATGGAGAGGGGCATGTGGAACTCAGCAGAGTTGGGTTAATTAACCTCTCTGATTCCCATTTTCTCTTTATGAAAACTGGAGATATGATGGCTTCCCATGTCCTTGAAAAAATTAAATGAGACACCGTGGAAAGCACTTATTGATGCCAATGCCTAGTGACTGTCAACAAATCAGATTTCTCCTCCTCCTTCCTTCTGTATTCCCTTTCCTCCCATCCACCAGCAGCACCAAGCTCTCACGATGTCAGCTTCAGCTGGACAGGGTAGTGAATGTCACCAGTGCAGAAAGGAAACATAAACCTCAGAATACTTCCATCTGCTCCTCCAAACAAGACTAAAGCTTGGCTGTTTCTTTCAGCCTTGCTCAGGAACCATCCTGCCTTACTCTGTCTCCTGAGTCATTCCCTCTCTCTTCTTTCACACCCTTCTCTGTTCTCACATTTCACACTTCTAAAATGCTCACATGACCTTGACACATCCCTGCTTAAAACCTTCAGTGGCACCTCACGGCCATATGCCCTTTTCAAATTCATCCCAGGCCCAGGAACCCTTTCTCAGCCTCACTCTCTTTTTAAGAGTCTAGTGCCCCTATAAACCTTGTGCACACAGCTCAAGTTCTGTACCCATGCCTGCTCCACCCAAGACTAGGCGGTTCTGAATGTCGGTTTTCCAGTTCTGTTTCCCCAGGACCTTTTATAGCACCTAATACTCAGCAGATGTTTGGTCAGTTGATATTTATGAAAACTAACTTACAAGAGAGTGTGTGATGTCATCAGCGAAGGCTCTGGCTTACATCAGGGGCCTGAAGGGCTGTGTGGGTGCTGACCGTGGTCCTGAATCTTTAAATGCTTCAAAGAGAACTAAAGAGATCGTGAACATATTAAAAAGCAATTCTCACTCACTCGGGCCATCTCATTGTAAAAAGCCAGCCTCTGGGATCTAGAGTATGGTGGGGAATCTGGAAGCTTCAGTGTCCACTCTGGTTCTCTTGATTCGAGACACAGCATCTCTCTGGATTTCCATTTGTCTCCTGACCATCCTGTCTCAAGATTATTGTGAGGGTTACAAATGTCTGGCAACCCCTTTATAACCTTTCTTAAAGTACCTGTCATGAAAGGCCTTAGGTGTTCTTTCCAACCTTTTTAGGGCCACCTCTACATCCTTACCTCCACCTTGTGCTCCTCAGCCCACTCCCAAATGGCTTCTGTACCCATCATTCTCATAAAATAACTCTAAGTGATGATCTCACGCTGCTTAACCCATTTTTTTCAACCTTCATTATACCTACTCTCCTAGGACCATGTTTCTTATTCTCAAACACTTATCTCAGGATGTAATTACACATGCCTTTATGTGACTGTTTTATTAATACCTGCCATCCAACTCCATGAGGCTAGGAACTGTGTCTGGTCTTGATTATCACTGCAATTCCAAGTCCTAGAAAAGAGCCCACATGAAGAAGCCTCCATTATCCCTAGGCAAGAAGGCAACTCTGGCCATGTCCAGCACTTTCTGAATCACTATAGAAAGGACTAGAGCTTTTGTGGGTGTCTCAACATCAAGGCTCTCTGTCTTATGGGTATCAGAGCACTATGGAAGTCTCTGCTTTCTTTTCTTGGGAAACATGGAGAATATGATGATACATGGTACCATGCCCAGCAAAATGCAGACAGAATCATCAAGAGTACTATGGTATGAGATCTAGTGAAGCCCAGCTGCCTTGCTAGCAAAATCTAAGGCCAGAGAAAAAAATTAACCTAAAATCTTACAGTAAGCTAATGCTAGGCATGGTCCAAATATAGCAAGAATCAGAAAGTATGAGTGCTCAGATATTCTGGAGTGGAACCCTGAATTACCCTCTACTGTGGCATGACATCCATGGATTGTCACTATTTGTCACTGTCCATCTCCATGTCTGTCTTTCACTGGAAGACAAGACTAGTGTCTGATACCTAGTGCAATGCATGATTCTGACTAGCACCCAACCAATATTTCTTGACTAAATGCTGGATGATGAAGACAGATTAGGAAAGTGAGTGTCAAAAGATGAGAAGGCTAACTGGAAACCCTCAGAACCTCACTTGGCTCCAAAGCCCAGGAATGAGGAGTCAGTTTCAAGCCTGGACATTCCCAAGATCCAGCTCCAAACTCCATGGTAAAATCTCTAAGAAAGCTCTGCTGGTGAAATTCTGTTAAATCCCCAAGGTGTGCACCAAGAAGGCCAAATCTATTTCCAAAGCTGAGATACCTTCATAACTCATTCACTCTGCTAGGTGATACAAAGTGTGGGGCACTGTCTGCATTCGAAATTCAGAGTGACTGAAGTTCTTTTATTACAAAGGAGCATATTAGTTGGAACTCTCCAAAAAAACCAGAATCAACAGGAGAGAGAGACAAGAGGAACAGTGAAAGACAGGGAGGGTGAGGGATGTGCACCACTATAGTGGGGAAGTGCGAACAGGTTCATGTGTGTATGAAAACCAAGAAGTTACATGGTATGCTCTCTGGAAATGAGAGCCAGGAGAGTTAATGGTTGTAGTTCAGAGTCTAAATATCTACAAAAGGGAGTCTGGTGTGCTTTGGCAGAAGAGGAATATTTCCAAAGATTTCCCCCCCCCAACTTTTCTTTTTATGTTTTTCTGTGACCCTAACAGATGGCATGATGTTCGTGCACACCATTGAGGGAATGTCTTCCTTATTCAGTCTGTTTGTTCAAATGCTAAGCCCTTGTTAAATAACCTCACAGACACACTCAGAAATAATGTTTTGCCAGCTTTTTTGAGTATCCAGAATCCATTCAAGTTTTCACACAGCCATTGTATTAGGACTTTGCACTTAAAACTCACAAGTAAGAATTCCATATCCACTTCTAAGTGGGAGACTAGTGTAAATTGGAATCTATAGTGTCGAATGTGTGTTTATAGAGACTCTATCATTAACTCTCATACAATCTAGTGATGAAAAAAAATGCCTACTAGAATTCCAGTGCAAAGTATTATGTGATTAAAAGTCTCCCAAAGATAGCAGAAGAAGGTTCTACACACTGGGAAGAAAGCTTTATAGAAAAAAGTTTTTTAATCCAGGTATTGAGTGATGTAAGTTTTAATTACATGTATGAGTGTTGTCTGTGTGAGGGTATGTGCATATAAGTTCAGGTGTCAGCAGAGGCCAGAATAAGGGTGTGACATCCCCTGCAGCTGGGATACAGATAGCCATAGCCACCCAGTGTGGATGCTTCAACAAACTCCAATTCTCTGTCAGAGTAGCAAGGACTCCTACCTCCTGAGCCATCTCTCTAGCCATACCATGGTCACTTTTAAATTTTAACTACTACATTTAATTAATTAATCATTAATTAATTATGTACATGTGTATACACATACATGTCACAATGTGCACATGGTGGTCAAAAGACAATTTATAGGAATCAGTTCTTAGCTTCTACCATGTGGGACTCAAAGATTAGACCCAGGTCATCAGGCTTGGTAGCAAGCACCTTTACCTGCTAAGCTATCTTACCAGCCTGTACATGATTTTAATGGTGAAGAAAGGCAGAGCATTCCTGATAGAGGAAAGAGGAGGAATTGGAACCTGTGACTGGTATGTAAGTCACTTGACAAGGCCCTAGGGGATGTGTGGATTAAATGGGGTCTGAGGTTGTATAAGTAAGTGGGGCTAAAGGAAAGAGAGATCTGAATGTGACTGAAATGCTCAGGTAAGTTCAGTCATCTGTCTGAGAACCCAGAGACTTTGTGGAGGATCTGAGATGGGACCCTTGGATGATTCCCTCTCACTCTTTGCTCTCATGTTCAACACAAATAATGGCACAGCAATGGTAGGGACAAGAGTCTGCTTCAGAATGAAATCATGTGAGAAAGAAAATTAGAACTATTGTGGCTATGGAAAAGAGACCAAAGACTTCAGATGACAAATAAAAACAGAGCTAGGGGCAGCAGCTAGGAAACAGTTCTGTCCCACCTCTACACGTGACCCATCAAAGCCAGGTTTAAAATAACTCACATCTAGGAATGGATATTAATCTTTGCCATTGGGCACATCATGTTAATACATCCAATATCAATTAAACATCCCTATGGAAATGTTTTTCCTTCAGAAGTAATTACCTTTACTAAGACTTTATGTGGAAAATACAAAGTACGATTTCAAAAATCTGCTCAGTAAATTATGGCTAATCGTGAATGTTAGTGTAGAGAATCTCAGACAGGAGCCAGGCTGGTTGACTGAGATATTTAGCAGCTTCTGAATATGCTGTCAGGATGTCCTAACATCCTCAAGGAACCAGCAACCCAATAAACCTAGAACCCCAGCTCAATCTGGATCCATCGACCCATTTCAAAGATGCCTCCCTGTATGACACCAGTTCTCTGGATTCTGAGAATAAAACAGTTGGCCCAGTGGTGGTGGTCTTTAATCCCAGCACTCAGGGGGCAGAGGTGGGTGGATATCTTGAGTTTAAGGCCAGCCTGGTCTACATATCAAGTTCCAGGACAGCCAGGGATACACAGAGAAATCCTGTCTAAAATTTTAAAAAAAAAAAGGAGATACTTTGAAATATAAAATAGTCAATCAGCTGATGGCTTTGGGGTTCATCAAAGACCTACTGTTACAGGGGGAGAAGGCAACAAAACAACTGAGCAACTACAGCTGTATGGTAGGTCCCAGGCCAGAAGCAGAGGGCTGTTTGGATGAGGCCTTCTGCTGTCTTCCTGCAAGGCACCAAGCTTAGACGTCTATGTGGTTGTTTATTCAATTGTGAGATAGGGTATTTTCTCCATCTTACACAAAAAGAGAATGAATCTCTGAGAGATTAGTGGCTTACCTGAGGTCACAGGGCAATGAGACAGAACATGCAGATTCCAAGCACTGCCTCACTAATGGGAAATCCTGTATGCTCTAGTTCCCTCTTGAAGCCTGGTGTGTGTCTCATCTCTGTGTCTATCTTGGCATTCTGGGATAGCAAGAATCGTCCTATTGTGGGTCTTTCTGCAGTGGTACTCAAAGAATCTTTGGATGTATAGTAAAAAGAACTTACTGCTTCCTGAAGTCTCAAGCTAGAAGAGAACGTTAAAGTTGTCTCTACACAGAATGGTAGGTGTACTACAAGTTGGGTGCCAATTTGTAGTAGAAGTTGGGCACCAATTTGTAGTAGAAGGAATTATTTAATCCCCAAATTTGCTGCTGTAAAGTTTCCTAACCGATGGAGACCAGTAAAGGAAGACAAACTCAATAACTATTGGTATAAATTGCATGCCTGGATTGGGCAGATTTACCACCACACTACTCTAATCCCCGGCTATGAGATCCCTTATAACTTGCGGTTCATCCAGGCCGCGTCCTTGTCCTCTGTGGTCGTCTTCCTTCTACCGTCAGCTTCTTTCTGCTTCTGCTTCCTCCTGCTTCTACCTTCTGCTTCACTTCTTCTTCTTTCTCCTTCTGCATCTCCCAACGACTTCCCTCTCTTCCGCTTCTGCTCTGCCTTTTATATCGAATTCCTCTCATTCTCTCCTCCCCTAAGCCTTTTTCTCCGCCTCCCCTTTTACTGCCCAATCTCTGGCTCTAGTCTCTATTTTATAGGTTTTAATTGGACAGAAGGTTTACAAGTTGTCATCTATGTACAGATTCAATCATCCTCTGCAGCCCCTCCCAGAAGGATGGAACTAGGATCAAAATACAAGCCTGGGGCTATCCACTGGGAACTAGGATCAAAATACAAGGCTGAGACTATCCACAAGATTGATTCAATCTTCCTCTGGAGCCCCTCTCAGGGGGGTGGAACTAGGATCAAAATACAAGGCTGGGGCATCCACAACAGGTAGGATAAAACAGGAGCTCTATCTAAGACACAAAGTTGAAATACAAAGATCTCGTTGGAGAAACTAAAGAAGCACATGGTTCTCAAAGTTGGGATAGGAAGTCCAACATAGGAATTCAAAAGCAAAGCAGGATATGGTGATGTGGATTCCAAGCCACGGGATGAAGCTCAAAGTGTGACTAAAGGTGGGGTGGGGCCTGAATGTTTCTAGCTGTGGAGGGGCCTAGGATAGGGGATACAGCTGCAAGTTTTGCAGAACCCCATGTTCTTCCTCTTAGGAAAAACACACCTGATCAAGGAAGAACAATGTCTAACCCTTCTGCTTCCTTCAAAACTCTGTTTAGACTTCATTGTCTCTGAGATGCTTTCCAGAACCCAATCCCTAGATTCAATTAATCCCACCCTAGGATTCTGTTGTAACATCATCCCTACACACAGCTGTTGTCACTTTGTCGCCTTGTCCAGAGAGATAGGTTCTCCAGGGCACCAGCCCAAATGACTGAAACATTTTCTAATCCTTGGAGACTTACACAAAATTCTTCTTAGTTCAAGGAGGGGGGTATATTCATCTTCTGAACTTATTAATTAATTAGTTCAATTAATCAAAGAGTGTGAGTATCCAAAAGAGCTGTATAAAGATGTGGGAGGATGTGTGTGTATAAAACACATGTTTGTGCATGCATTTTTATTGCATGCATATGTCAATGTATGTTGTAAACATGTGTTCCTGCATACATTTGTGTGTACATGCATATGTGGTATGTCTGTATGTGTGAAAACACATGTGTATGCATGCATTCATGTATGCATGCATATGCAGTGTGTGTGTGTGTGTGTGTGTATAAGAGCCATTTCACAGAGAGAGAGGAGATGAGAAGGAAAAATGATTAGGGAAAGGAAGAAGTCAGACTGGCCTCTGACCCTTGGCAGGGAGCAGAGGTCATTTTTTAGTCAGAACTGAACCTCTTACCTATACTGGTTCCAGAAAATGTACAGGGATTCATTAGCAATGACTAGTATTTTCTGATTAAGTTTAAATAAAACATCCTCAAGCAGGTAAATATTTGGGGAGGGCCTTCTGAAAATTCAGATAAACAAATTTGGGTAATTTTCAGAGCAGAGCTTTCCTATGGTCATCAGATGGAGCTCTCCTAAGCCCGTCCGTCATGGCCAAGCTTAGATTCAAAGTTTTGGGCAGGAAGCTCCAAGACTTAGCTTCCTGTTCTCCTCACTCTTGGCCATATATAGTTTGTTCACATCTCTGTGATCGACAGATACTGTTTCCCTGGCCAGAAATCCTCTCTCAGCTCCCATTCCCAGCTCATCTGCCCAGTAGTCCACACATGGGATCTGATACACATTAGGAACCAAACACAGGAGCTGAATTTCCTCCCCCCAGAAATAGACTCTAAAACAAAGCTTCAAGTACGGGTAATGATTTCAAAAGTGAACCCAGTTAATACTAGAAGACAAGAGGGAGAAATGGGGAGGATATGATACCAATAAACTAACATTATTAATCAAGTTACTTAATAACTAAAACCTAATGACTAGAACCTAATATTGATAGCCAGTATGTATCCCCTTCTGAGTTATCCAAGTCAAGGAAAGAGGAATCTGGACTTCTCTCCACTAGCCCCCAGGACCCAGTGAGTTAATCTGGGAATGGAGTAGTGTTAACATCCTGGTCCTTCTGGTCTACTACTTGAGCTGTGGTGTGTGGTAAAGGCAAGTGGGAGTGGATGGGCCCTCACAGTGTCTACTTTAGACACTTGGAACCTTTGTTGAATGAATGATTGAAACACACAAAGTTAAATAGTGATAATAATTACTAGTATTTTGTTTCTTGTGATGCTCAGTTTTCACAGACAGAAGCACAGAGAACTAAAAAGCTTACATGGTCACATTAGCAACCACTGACAGCACCAAGATAGACCCTTAACCACCTGCCTTGGAGATGCAGCACATACTTCACCTGCACAACCTGGAGATGTTCTGCCTTTCTTCTAAACCTTAGTTTCCTAACCTGTGAAATGGTACCATGTCATATGACTCACGCATACAAAGTGCAAGCTGACATATCAGAATTGGGTCAGTCTTAGCCTCCATGCTGACAAGGTGCTCTCTGACTTTGCCTAACCCATCTTTGACATTTCAGCCTCTTAAAAGCATCTCACCCAAAAGTATGCCCAACTGGAACCCCATTTGTTTGCTCCCAAAAGCAAACATATCTCCAGGGTCTTCCCAAGGGCGGAAAAAAGTTGTCTTCCTTTCTTCTACCTCTACCACTAAGCTGGGAATCCAGATATCCTAGCTACAGAAAGCTCCAAGCCAGGATAGCCTAGGCTGGGAATCAGATCAAATCCCAGATCTACTCATGGCCTTCATCAAGTCTTGGTTTCCTGGTATGCAGATTGGCATCCATAACCCCCATCCCAAAGGATTGTAGTCTATTTGCACAAAAGCCTTAGCACACAGTGGGTGCCCATGGGCAGGCAACTTCATATTCTTTGTTACAAAGAATAACACTGATGTATTTCCATTAGAGTTGTGTTGGCTTTTTGTTTTTTGTTTTTGATCTTAACGTTCACTTTAATTCTAAGCCCTGGAGGCCTTTAGCAGGGCTGACAACTTCGTCTGGAGGATGGTAAATATTTGTCTATTTCAGAGGCAGCATTTATCTTCCAAGGCACTGGTGCCAGTCCCTGTGCTGACAAGCAACTTGTTTATTTATTACCCTAATAACTAATAGATTGTCAGGCCCAGAGGCTCCGTGCACACACACAGCTGGGGACAGCTCTGGGGGTCTGGGGAGCTGGAGGAAGGTTGGCAAGTAAAGACCTGGTGCTTTCCACATTCTGCCAAGAATTTTTGCATTTGAGAAGAAACTGAGGCATGTAGAATGTAAGCAGCTTACCAAGGTCACCCCTGTAAAAGTCATTGCCACACAGCACAGCGGTAGATTCTGAACACTATGTAACATTCCTGTAGCAGCAATACTTTTTTTTTTATCATTGCCACATGGCTTCCTAGAGATTCCACCCACATGCCAGCAACTCCTACCCAGGGTCTTTGTATTTCCCATTTTCTCTTCCTAGAAAAGTCTTCCCTAGACATCCATCTCACTGACTTCCTTCAAATCTTTGTCCAAGTATCATCTTTCCAAAAGGACCTCCATCCCCCATACTCCAGCTCCACCAGATCTTCCCACCCCTTTTGCTCAGTGAGCCTCCATACTACCTGTCACCATCTATCACACTATATGGGACATTTTTTATTGGTCTCTCCAGCCCTGGACCCCACCTCCATGGGTCAGGGCTCTTTCTGCTTTGTTCTCTGCTCTGTTCCCAGCATGCAGAGCAGTTGCCGGCACACAGAAAGTGCTCAGCTTGTTGAGTGTGTGAATCTCACATCACAATTTAATGCCATCTCTACAGCACTGCTCCAAACTGCTGAGTCCTGCCACTGATTCTCCCTCGATCACTAATGCAGTCTCCCAGGAGGAGTTCATCCTTTGCATAGCTTCAGGTGATTTTCTTCTGACAAAGCTCAGACCTTTATCACTAGAACTAAGCGCACTTTCTGCTCACTTGTTAGGTGACAAGCAGATAACATTTCCATCCAGGTCCCATCTGAGTCAGGACCCAAATGTATACCTCCTCTTGAGGTCTCATCTAGTAGTCTGCCAAGACAGGAACCTGGAGGCAAGCCTCAAGTAGTCTGTTTACACCAAAATCAATAGGCCCAATCCCTTCACAGCAGTGGCTCTCGACCTGTGGGCCGAGATACTTTTGGGAGTTGAATAACCCCTTCACAGGGGTTGCATATCAGATATCCTACATATCAGATAATTTACATTACTATTCATAACAGTAGCAACATAAATTACAGTTATGAAGTAGCAACAAAAATAATTTTATGGTTAGGGGTCACCACAACATGAACAACTGTTATTAAAGTGTTGCGGCATTAGCAAGGTTGAGAATCTCTGCTATAAAGCATGTCGTGTCTGCCTCTTTTCTCTGCCACCACCTTAGTTGAGATCATCAGCATAGGAATATGACTACTGCTTCCCTCTGTTCCTTGCTACCACCCTCCTTGGCATCTCTAAAACACCAGGGAAATGCCTTGCAATGCCTTTCTTCTGGTGTGTGTGTGTGTTTGTGTGTGTGTGTGTGTGTGTGTGTGTGTGTGTGTGTGTGTGTGTTTCCTTTTTGCTGCTGACTAAAGGCCAAGGTCATAGCCCTAACCCTCTCCCGGATTTATTGTTGCACTTAGCACTTCATATTCTCATATGAATGGTGCAACTCCATGCTGTTCTACCTTGCTCTGTAAAGGCCTTGCTTCTCCACCAGAAATGAGTGTCTCTACATGAAGTCTCCTCTGTACCTGCTGACAACCCAGCATAAACATGACCTCCTCTAAGCAACCTTCTCAGAGTAAAGAGGAGGCTGTTATGAGGAGATAGACACAGGAAAGGACAATGAGGGCTTAGGGAAACAATGGACCATGTAGCCTCAGGGACACTTGGTCAGAGCTGAACCACTGTAGGAAGTGACCTTACCAGTGTTTGAGGAGACAGCATATAGTTGCCCATGGCTGAGATGTTTGCTGTGTCCCCTAACAGATTTATGTAACGCCTGGGCCTCAGGAGCTTGTCAGAAGGTGTGTTATCCCTGAGACTGTAGGAACAACCAACCACATGGCACACCGATATCTGGTGTCCATATACTTTGGACTTCAGAGGCCCTACCTCCTCTACTGATCCCAGAAGTCAAAGGCCCAACTGTGATATCTGGAGCCAGTGTGAAGCAGTATGATAATGTGGTTATGCCCACGGAACCCTAAAGATAACTTTACCAACTATCTTGGACTTTGAACAGGTTATATAAACAGCCCAAACCTTCATTTCCTCTGTAAAATAGGTGTATTGACTGCATCTATCTCACCAGGTCATCATGAGGCCTGACGGAGTCAACTGCATGCCAAGAACTGTAAAGCATGTTAAACACAGTCGGAGTACTGCTCATTAGTGTTGCTATTCACACTGCAGTCTAGAAGATGAGGGTGACCTTGAGACCAGATACACCTCTCCTGTACAGTCTTTCAGGATTCAGCCCCACTGTCCTAGATGGACCCTGCTCTGAACCTCCTGAGTTACACCAACAAGCCCATCTCTATCATCTTGAACTGTCACATGCCTGTCTTTCCATGTAAACTGTGATCCCCAAAGAGTCAAGGGCCACCAATGGCTCCAGACCGACAGCATATGTTCTACCTCTGAGGGCAGCTGCCAAGTCTTCCTATCCATAGCTTATGGCCTGAGATCTAAAACCTTGGCACCTGCTCCTGAGCTAGACCCTTGGAACATATTGTAATGTAACTCATTCTCAGATTTGGGCATTTGTGGGGAAGGTTTCAGTTTCTGTCCAGGTTTCTAGAGCCACTGAGACTGTTGATGAGCTTGATGTAAAGACCTGGGAGGGATCTGAGTCATTTGACAGGTATATGAGAACCCATCTCCCATGAGAAAAAAAAAAAACCTAGACAATTACCAACAGCCTTGACCAAGCCACTAACCTATGAAGTAGCCCTGGTGTGCTCATGTTTAGCCCCAAAGATGGCCCACAGAAAGCCAGTGATCTAGGAGAGAGAGTAAGAAAATTATTTGCCAAATGCAAAAATATTTGGGGATTTTGACAACCAGCAGAGTCCAGTTGTTAGACCTGGCAGTGTGAGTGAAGGAACCCCAAGCCATCCTGCAGGTGTTTGTTCACTGCCCAGTGCAGAGCTGAGGCTCAAAGAAGAGAGGAGAGGACAGCAGTCATCCAATAAGACAAGTGTTATAAAGAGCTCCATGTAGCATATTCTGGAAGTCCAATGAAAGGGGAGTACCAACATGAGTGGGTTTGCTGTGCTTGGTATTTCAACACCACATGGGGCAGAACCAGCTCAAAGGAGAGTAGACAGCAAGGGAAAGACCTGGACATAAAGGTATGGAGTGCAGTGAAGAAACAGGAGACATGAGAGAGAGAGAAAAGGCAGGAGGGTCTCAGGCCAAGAAGGCTGAGAGTCACATGCCCAGGCAAGGAGTCTGCAGTTCTATTCAGTTAGCAAACAGGGGGAAAGGGAGATTTTTTTTCAATGTACAAGTATTGTGGATAGAGTTATCAAGAACACAGGAAAATGGTCAGAAAGGACCAGATGTGAGCTGGAGGAGAAGCAAAAACTGATGCAGAGCCTCTGTTAGCAAGGAAAAGGGCTGGCCAGAGTCTAGAGTGAGACCGACTAAGAAAGCTGGGCATATGGGTCGTCAGTGTCTCCTGGAAGGTCAGCACATTAGGCCAGACATGGCCAACAGGAACAGATCATTTCTGGATTGAGGAGCTGCAGAGGCATCTGACAGCCAAGGAGATCGTGACAGATGAGTTTGATCTTTGTGCGTTCATCTGGGCCCGGGAGCAGCAAACAGAAGATGAACTGGATGAGCAGCCACAGCACAACACATAGGCCTGTCTCTGATAGGTCCATTGCAACCCCCGGGCCTTGAGAGGGCCAAAGAAAGCAGCCCCAGCTCCCTGAGGAAGCGTCAATTACAGTAACATTTCAACAAGAGGCTCTGGAAGACTCAGAACTTTCAGAGCCACCAGAGGAGAGTTACAAAGCACAGACTCCATGACAGGCCGAGGGACTCCAATGACAGGCTCCATAGCCAGGTGACCTTGCCAAGTCAGTTAACCTCTCTTCATCTTGGTTTTCTTATCTGCAAATAAAATCCTTATAGGATTTATGCAAAGAGTAAATGAGATAAAACTTTTAGAAACTGATTAGGCCTACGTCAACACAAAGTAACTGCTGCCTCCTACAAGGACAACCCTTGACCTCCCTGTGACAACCCTTTATAAACACAACACCTGCTACAAGTTACTTAACCCAGGAGCCTCACTTTGCCTTTGAACATCAGTTTCTTTGTCTGTAAAGTGGGGATTCATAAAGCACTTGTGTAAGACTTGAAATCATGTTTGAGTACAAAGCCACTCTGGAAGCCATTGGCCTCTCTGGCAATGACATTCATCCTTGAACCCAAATCTATCCATCTGTGCCATCTCTGAACCCTTGGCACCCAAGAGTTCATGGTTGAATCTGGAATCACAGGAGGGGCAGTATTTTGGGCCCTCCTGTAAGATATGGGGGAATCGTTCTAGTTCACTCCATCTTTCTAAGCCAAGTTCCATCTCCGGTCCTGAGACTCAGACAACTGATACTGTTGCAGCATATAAAACAATGAGAACGGGGAATTCCTAAGGAGGGAGAAGGGAATTGTCACCCACACCCCTCTCCCCACACTGATTCCCAGGAGACCACTGGAGATTGGACCCTGGTTTTCTTTCCAAGGTCACCTTCATGACAATTCCACCAGGGCTCTGGCTGGCAGCACCCGCCAACACCAGGCCGTGATGGATTGCTGCTTGCTCTGGCTACTGTTCACTGCACAATCCAATCTCGGAGACACGCATATTTCTCAATTCAGGGACTTCTTTTATTTTATGAAAAATCAGCCGGCTGCTCAGGCGTGAGTGGCTGAGCTTGGTGAATACTATGGATTTTCCCAGCCTGCTCTGGCCCTGTTGCCCCTCTGAACCCCTCTTCCTCTGCCTAACTCTCTCATTACCCACACTCAATCTCATAAAGAGTGGAAGAAACCCAAGCTAGGGAACCAGTTAGCCCTCATTTAGCCTCTGCTACTGTTTGGATCTGGAACATCACCCAAAGGCCATGTGTTAGAAGCCCCATCCCCATCTCTGCTCTGGGAAGAAGAGAGTGAACATATTAACAGGTGGGGCCTGGTGGCACTTTCAGGTCACTGGAGGTGGACCTTTGAAGAGAACTGTGGAACTCTAGCCCCCTGTCTCCTCCTTCACCCCAATCATGAGAGTTTCTACCATAATGTGCTACCCTCCTTCCTTGAGCCTCAGTTTCTTTCATGTAAAGTTTTAACAGTACTACAGACACTCCTGGACTATTCCAAGTCCTAAGTGAGTGGCAGCCAGGCTCCTGGCATAAGCATGAGACTACTGGCATCCTTTCTTCCTTCTCTATTTCTGGTCTGTCTCTCTTCATTTTCTCTGCTCCCTGCTTACCTCTCTTTCTTTTTTCTCTCTTCCCTGCCCCAGAACACTTTATTCTAGAAGTCAGCCACTAAATGCAGGCATCTTGGATGAGCAAGTCTTTGTTTTCAACCTTTTATCTAAAAAAAAAAAAATGCATTCTGTCTTGTTATCAGGACAATTATGATTCAGACACAAGGATTCCAAGATGGCACCACTAGCTCCTACTGTCTTCACCCTATTAGGTCTTAGGAAACCACTGCCCCAGCTCTTTATACTTAGCCCTTCTGGTTCTAGTGTACTACCTCCACCAACACTAAGAGAAAAGAATACTTTTTCTTGTGGGAAATGGCCAGGAGATTATCTCTAAGAAGCCAAGGCCAACTAGGAGCCTAATATCACCACAAGCCAAAGTTTTCAAGTTCTCCCTAGGCATTTGAGTGACTTGAAAACAAACTTTTAACCGGGAAGAAAAGCAGAGAGATGTGGTAGATATAAACCCAGAACCAAAGCAGTTCTGTTAGAGACAGTAAAGACTGCACATAACCTGGGAAATATCTCTCTCAGTCCCCTTTTCTGATGTCAGCTGAGGGGTATAAGAAGCTAGATTTTAAGTCCAGAAAGAACATGGGCCCTTGATGGAAGACAATCATACCTTGAGTGTTGACACCAGCAACCAGAACACAGCTTAGAGGCTCTGGGTGCATGATCACCTGTTACCACATCAACAAGAAGACACAGAGTTTTCTCAGATACCCATGGCTCCATTGCTTTCACCATTTGCTTTCAGCCATTTGCTGAGCCCACTCAAGTACCTATGTCTCCATCTCCACTGTTCCTGTTTCTTCAAAGCCATACATTTTGTGGATCCTTCATACCCTGATCTCAACCCACTCTGCAAGGCAAAGGAGTAAATGGTCTTTACAAACTGCCATGCTGACCAGGAAATCTTTGAAATCCTCCAAGCCCCCCACTGTTCATAGGCCAATCTAAATTCTTAGACAGCAAACTTCTTGTGGAAAGAGCCAGGATGTATATGTTGTTTGTGTTTTTCTTTATAACTTGGACACATCCAACTGCCATAATGAAACCAGCCTGAGACAATAACAAAACAAGTGGGTGTGGCTGTGTGTCAGTAAACTTTAACTGAGATTCACAATCAGTGAACCAAATCTGCTGCCTCCTGTGACATACCCCACCTACCATGCCCTGGTTGACTTGGCCCCTACCTGACAGAGGGTTTGCCACCACTCACTATGCCTGCTTTGTGCTGCACACATAAACTATTCTACCAGCCCCCATCAATTTCTCAGGACACTCCTTTTGGTCCCACCTTTGCCTCATTACCTCTTATGCATCTTAGGAGGCTCAGTCCAGGCTTTAATTTGGCAATGTTCATCAAACCTTGAAATACACATTCTGTTTGACCTACCAACTCACTTCTAGAACTCCATCCCAAAGTCCTTATCTTAAAGGACTTGTTGCACTGTTGTCTATGATATTTAAAAAAATGGGAGCCTAAGACAGTAATTAAGGTATATGAATAATGGATATTATTCCATTAAAAATAATAGAGTAAGACAGGTATGGTTACAAACCTGTGGCCCCAGTATTGAGAAGGCTGAAGCAAGAGTTTTGCAAATCCTGCTTGGGACACATAGTGAGTTTGAACCCAGCATGAACAACATAACAAGATACTGAATCCCAAAACTTAATAATAATTACAATGAAATAAATACATCCGTTCTGACCGGAACTTGTTTCCAAGATTATTGTATATGTGATATACATGTTCAAGTGGTTGTGCACACATGTACAAGCAGGTACATGTGTGTGTATGTTCTTGTCCTTGTGGACCAGAGTCATCATCCAGTGTCTTCCTCAGTCATTCTTCACCTGATGTTTTTGAGACAGGGTCTCTCATTGAACTTGAAGCTCATCACTCCAGCTAAATCGTCTGACCAGTGAGCTCTGGCTGCCTTCTCCTCTGCCACCACCCACTGGCCCCAGGGCTGGGATTATAGACATGTACCATCATGAGGGATTTCTCATGTCTGTGCTGAGGATCTGAACTCAGGTTATCATGTATGGGTGGCAGGCACTTAGCAACCGAGCCATCTCTCAATCCTGTTTCCAAGATGTTTAAGAAAACATGCACGTTTGTAAAAGCCTGGATTTGTTCCTTAGCATGACAAAAGGAGGCAGGAGGAGGAAGGGAATAGAACAGAAGGAAAGAGAGAAAGGGGGACAGAAACAAGGGAAACAGAGGAGGGGCAGAAAATGGGAGACGAGAACTGTGCATGGCAAATGCCATTGGTAGGGAAATGCTCTCATGAACATGCATGCATGTTTTATGTGACCAAACACCTGAAATGACACAACTATCTCTCAGAAACAGAACTGCAAGTGGATCATGGGGTTGGATATGCCTCCCATGATTCCAAAGCTGTGGATTATGCAAGCCTACATGGAGCCTTACACAGAGAGCACAGTGGCAACACTGTCCCTTGTAGATACACAACAGTAGTGGCCCAGATTTTGGAGAAAGCAAACTTCATTTCTCACCTACTTTACTTACCTACTTAAATATCTCTAAAGCTAAAGTCTAAGTTAGACTACAGTACAAGTATTTCCCTGACAGGCTGTGAGTCCTTGAAGGTGAAAAGTCTCCCTTACTCATAACAGTGTGATTTGTGCCATTGAGGAAAGATGACCACAAAAAGAATATATCTGTCTGACTTGAAGCTAGATCTTGCCAAACAACATCAGGGGTGGGCATTTGAGCAAAGGAGAGCAGTGGATGCAAAGGTGTAGATGGAGGAGCTGCATGCTCAAGAGGCATTCAAAGTAGCAAACATATGCAGGTAGGTACTGGGTTTAAAAGCAGCCCCCGGAACCTCCTCCGAGTGCCCAGGAGCAAGCTGTGCTCTGCTGAAGGAGCCAAGTTTATTCAAGGCCAGACATCCAGAGGGAAAAACCAAGGCACTCTATCATTCTGGCATTCCTGGTCAAGGAAAGAACATAGAAGGCAAACTGGCATTGGCACTCTGGAAGTCAGGGGCAAAAGATAACTTCTAACAGGGTGGTAAGAGAGGGGCTCACCGAGAAGCTGATGTAGGACATGGTGCTCAAAGGATGATAGAAGTTTCAGCAAAGATGGGACAGAATGAGGCACGAGTGGGCTTGAGCAAAGGAAAAATAATAAGAGACCTCAGGAAGTATTTGGGAGGCTGAAGCATGGAGCAACATGCAAAGAAGGCCAGAGATGAAGTGGGCAAGGATGGCTGGCTTGATGGGGAGGGCTTTGAGCATGAGGCCAAGGATGCTGGCCTGTTTCCACACCATTGGTAGAGTCTGAGTTTCCAGCTGACATTCTCGGAAGCCGAGGGTCATTATCCAGGACATTAAGTGGCTAATGGGCCCATCTCGGTGCCCTGTGCAGCCTGGAGCACAAACGGTTTCCAAATGCTGTTTTTTATCTCTTGGCAACTGTGAGGCCAAGCCCTCCGAACGACAAACCCTGAGACGTGATGCTCCACTCTCCTGTCTACTGCCCATGGCCAAAAGCTCTGAAAACGACTCTTCTGCCTCTTCACCCACCCGCCCCTAGCCCAACCCCAACCCAGTGCAGTCATTTCCAGGAAACAAAGCCAAGCCCACACCTGCTCTCTCTGACCTCATTTCTCCCCCAACTAATTGATCAGAGTGCAGTAATAATAGCAAGCTTCAAGAGCACTGGTCTCCCAGTGGGTCCAAGGCTCAGGAGAGTGCCTCAATTATTAATCTTCCACCAGCTGCCAGAGCCAACAGGCCTCCTGGGTGCCCAGAGGAGTAGTCTGGGCCCGATTGAGAATGATACAGGTTTAAAAGGGTGGCTGAGTAAGACCCAACAGCTCTAAGGCCACATCTGGAGCCAGAAGGCAGCAAAATCTACCTGCTGTGGCTAGGGGGAGTAACCTCCCACTCTTGGCTATTATAGGGACAGCTCATTTCAAAGGCCCCAGGACACACTTCCTATATACTTACTTCTAAGTCTTCTTCCAAAATGAGATATAACCAGTGGCAAAGGAACAAAAGGGAGCTTTCCTGACCATCCTAGCCAGGTCGCAAACTAGCCCTTCCCAATGCTTCACCAATAGTTCATATCCAGTGCTTTCTAAAGAGTCAGGGTATGGGGCAGGTATGATATAAAAACAATTCTCCCACCTCAGCCCTCCTCAGCCCTCCTCAGCCCTCCTCAGACCTCCTCAGCCCTCCTCAGACCTCCTCAGACCTCCTCAGCCTCCTCAGCCCTCCTCAGACCTCCTCAGCCCTCCTCAGACCTCCTCAGCCCTCCTCAGACCTCCTCAGCCTACCTCAGCCCACCTCAGCACACCTCAGCACACCTCAGCCCACCTCAGCCCTCCTCAGCACACCTCAACTCTCCTCAGCACACTTCAGCCCTCCTCAACCTACCTCAGCACACCTCAACTCTCCTCAGCACACTTCAGCATATCTCAGCACATCTCAGCCCTCCTCAGCCCATCTTAGCATACCTCAGCCCTCCTCAGTCCACATCAGTCCACCTCAGCCCATCACAGCACATATCAGCACACCTCAGTGGTACTCAACCTTTATACCATAACAAATGTGTCTCCTCCAAGAAGACATCTGCAACTGTTTCTACCCTCCTGCCTCCTTTCTCTGGGCTACTCCATTGAAAGCACAGAGGGTTAGTTTTTAGTGTCCCTTTGTGCTTGTGAGTGACTGCTGTATCATTATAAACTTTGCAAGGGCAAAGCTCTTTTCTTCTGGGAAAAGGGAGATGGGCCTGTGAGCTTCAAGACTGTCCTCTGCCAGTAATAAGCATGCGACCTCAGAGAACTTACCTAAGCCCTATGATCCTCAGGCTGTCAACCTGAAAACTGGAGATGGTGACTCTGGTCTCCCTGGGCACATTGTAGAGGAGCAGCAGATCGTGGTGGTCCAACCTCCCAACAGGAAGTTCACTTTCCCCACTGGACCCACTACCTCCCCCCACCAATCTGTGTATTCACAGAAGAACCTCATCTCTTCACACTAAAAACGCTATGAAACAATGTATGTGTGATAATCAATTGCCCCACTGCCCCAGGCTGTTGACAAGGATACCAAGCTGGCATCAGGACCAGCCTTGTGCTTTCTAACCAGGATGGACTCCATGCTCGACAAAGAAATAACAGCACCTCTTAAACCAAAAGTTTCATGGCAGAGAAGCTAGGAGACACATGTGACTCTGAGATGCCTTTTAGAGTTCACTAGTCTGCAAGAGAGGACTGAAGGAAATGGAACCAGGGTAGACATCCTGAGGTAGCTCAGGTCTCATTAACCATCACACATTCTCTTGAATCCCAACTCCTCTTTGAAGGTTGTCAGTTGTCTGCTGGTCTCCAGGTCCCTCCTTCACAGAGTTCCTAAAATAACTGTAGCAAGCCCTTCAAAATGGCCAGCTGTCAAGAAGCAGTAGCTATGTCTCCGTGTTGGCTAAGACAATTTGAATATCATGAAGTTCACATATTTTAACTGTTATAATTCAATGAGTTCTACAAGTGCATATATTCACATGATGACCACCACAACCATAAAAGACAACATTTCCATCACTCTGAGAGCTTTCTTCTCACCTCCACCCTAGGGACCACTGATCTTACTTCTGGCCTCATGTTTTCCCCTTCTGGGATTTCATATACACAGGCTGACACACTCTGGAGCCCTTTGTGTCTTGCTTCTTCACTGAAACTTTTCCGTTGTAGGAGCATTCCTCTATGGATATCCTTTCACTGAGCATTTCAGCTGTTTCTGTATTTTACTATGTAAGAACAGCACTACTGTAATGATTAATAGAAATCCTAGGCTTGTTATTCATTATGGACTTACAATCAGAGCTAAACAGGTCTCAAGTGATCAAGTCTACCAATTCCATCATGAAGATTATAGAGCTAAATTCAGAGGGGAAAGTTCATGGTCACTTTTGCTCCTTAGAGTGTGGTCACCAGGATTCAGAATCCAGGCCCATAGTTAGTGGACCAGATCTGCCCTTAGCAAGGTCCCTGGGCACTTTCTAGTCACTTTCAAGTTTGAGAATTGTTGGCTTAGCAGGCAATGGGTAAGCCGTGGACTAAGTCACCTGATCCCCAGGCTGGAGCTGTTATTCTGGCATCATAGTGATTGGCAGTTGAGCTTGTGGGCAATTAGGACCCACAACTTCAGGTTCAGAAAAGCCCTTCTAATCTGTGGGGGTCAGGGGGGTTGCCTGGCTTAGCTAAGTTGCTGCTGCTTCTGTATCCTCTTGGAAACATAGAACCTCTCAGTGTCTAGGTCAGCTTAGGTCCCAGAGGCCCTGGGATCCTTAATTGAAAATCATAATTATTTATTTAGATGACAATGCTGTTAGCATGCAGAATTAATGACAGCCATGTGGTCTAGGTTGAAGGAGACAGAAGAGGATGGGTGAAGATTTCTCAGTGGGGCCTTCAGAGTAGAAGTGCTCAATAGACTCACCTCCCATAGACATCCCTTTACTGTGTTATCTACTACACACAAGCATGTTTCCCTTCAGTAAAATAATGGCTATGAACTGCTTTAAGACAGTGTATTTTTTTTCTCTCACAGTGGATAACAATATCAGGATGATGAGTTTATAGGTGAAAATAATATTGCTTGTCATGACATTTGTTTTTTTCTGATTGGCTGTTCCAGTTAGAAAATATGATAAACCAGAATCCTTTACAGATGGACCACATCACCTAGCAAAATAGTATCACTCAAGTAGACTTATCTTCAGGCATTTATTGAATCCCAGAATGACCTGCAAACTGAAAATAAGAAGCAGGAGCATGTATGAATCCTTGTTCTCTGGAAGTCTTTAGTCCAGTGAGAGAACCGAATTAAGCTAAGAAACAAGAGACTACTCAGAGCAATCTGCCCTTAATCAGGGCATGTCTGGGTATCAGAGCTTCTGAAGCTCAGGTAACAGAATTCCTATAGCTGAACTGAGCAAGGCCTTAAAAGAAAGAACGGGTGAAAGCACAGAAATGGAGACCAGCTTGAGCAGAATCGTGGAGGAAGGACAGGTGCATGCTGCAAAGGGTTCCTGTGTGGTTAGAGTGGGAGATGGCTCAGACACAGGAGATGAGCCCAGAGACAGAAGTAGGAGCCAACATCAAAGCTAAGCTAACAAAACAGGAAATTTCCTTTAAGACTAAGGGGTCATTGAAGGGTTTTAATAGAGCCCAATTTGGCCAGACTTGTATGACCAAAGAAAGACACCCTTAGAAAATGATAGACTCATAGCCCATTAGAGACAGGAAGAAATGATCTGCACATGAATGCAAAGCATGCAGCCAGTCCCCTTCCCATTTGTTGAAAGCACAGATTTCTGGACCCTTTCTGGGCACAAGTAATGAAAATCTCTGCAGTAAGGCATGGCAATCTGCTTTAGTTTTAGAATGCTGGTTTTCATGTTTTACAGTTTGGTTGGGTTGGGTTTTGATTTGTTTGATGTTATTTGAGATCATTGATTTTAATCTCTTCATTTTCCACAAGAGAAAATTGAGGCTCAAAATGATGAATGAGTTTCTAAAAGGTCACACATCCAGTAAGTGGCAGAGCCCAAACTGCCCTACTCAAAGGCCCTTCATTCCTTTGCTTGATGGAAGATGAATTCTATTCTAAAGCACCTCCAGTAGACAACATGTGCTCCATAGATATATCTCATAAGATTATCCTGCCTATAACCTTCCCAGTAGAAAATATTCTGGAAATCTCTGTTCACCTTTCTCAACAAGGTGCCCTGTAATCTCCCTTCCCATACAAGCATCAGCACATACCAGCCAAGGCCAGTTGGAATCAGCCTTCTATGGGTCCTTCTGCTACCATATGTCTCCTAGCATATGCTGGACCCAGGTGATGAGTGTCAAAAGAATAGATGAGGTCTAGATAAAAAGGCTGAATGCCATCTCATGTCACAGAACACAGAGACTTCAACAAGGGACCAATTTCACAAAACAGCTATAGCTACCTTCATGCAGTCTTCCTTGTAACTCATTCTGACTGAAAGGCTATGGGTAATGGGTGTGGACTCATTGCTTCGGGTGCAGGTGGATCTGCTTTAAATAAATGTACATATAGAATTAGGAACCTAATAATAGTATGCAACCCTGAGCAGAGTAGAGTGACTATAGTTAACTATAATCCTGTTTCAAAATAACTAGAAGAGAGATTTGTAATGTTTATACATAAATGTTTGATGTGAGGGATATGCTATTTAACCTGATTTGATTAGTTCATGTAGTATACACATATCTAGTATCCACAATTACTGTGTCAATTTAAAATAAGATGAAAGCATCCAACTTTTACATGACACATACTCTGTACCAAGCCCTGCTTGAAATTCCTTACATTCTTAAATTCATATTTTTTTAAAAAAAACTCTTTGAGGGATGTGTTATTATTACTTTATAAATGAAGAAATTAAGACCCAGAGAGGTTAAGTAACTAGCTTGACTTCAGGCTAATGAGTGCTAAGGTTGGGATTTAAACACAGGCAGTCTGGCTCTAGAGCCCATACTCCTTATCACAATGCTAAACCTTCTATATGGCAAGGCCAGAACTATTAGCTGGATAAAAAAGATGAACCAGAGCCAGCATTGGGAAATCTCACATCTAATGGGGGATATAGTCAACTAACACAGACAGTACCACACAGTATGATTAGAGATGGGACAGAGAAGATTGTCTACAGCCAAGTATAGGGATCAGAAGAACATCCTGTAAGAAGGTGGCTTGAAGGAAAATCATCTACCAGCAGCTATTCCTAAGAAAGAAGTTGTCTATTGCTGTGATGAAAAACCATGACCAAAAAGCAAGTTGAGGAGGAAAGGGTTTATTTAGCTTACACTTCCATGTTACTGTTCATCAGGGAAGGAAGCCAGGACACTAACTCCAACAGGACAAGAACCTGGAGGCAGGAACTGATACAGAGGCCATGAGGATGCTTCTTACTGGCTTGCTTTATAAGGATTGCACAACCTGTTTTCTTATAGAACACAGGACCATCAGCCCAGGGGTGGCACCACTCATCATGGGCTGGGTCCTCCCCCATAGATAACTAATTGAGAAAATGCCTTACAGCTGAATCTGATAGAGCATTTCCTCAACTGAGGCTCCTTCTTCTCTGATAACTCTAGTTTGAGCCAAGTTGATACACAAAACCAGCCAGTAGTCACAAAAGTCACAAACATTTCTGTGGCAGGACAATTCTGATCCTGAGAATCCCCCTTCTCTCTTAGGTTGACCTGTGTGTACTTCACACTCTGACCCCCATTGAAAGAAGACTCAGCCAAGCCCCACTTCCTGGATTCTGTGCATTTAGATTCTCTGTATTCTGGAAGTCTTATGTTAGCAGTCTCCAAACTTCTATGGCTGCTACATGCAAAAATGTTCCTTGCACTAAACTTTCTTTAAAAAAAAAAAATCTAATCATGCCCCAAACCCAAGCTATAGTATTCCTCCTTCCCTCTCTTCTTTGTAGGGAAGAAGACACGCAGTTGGGGGAGGCAGGGACTGACTTCCGGCTCCAAGAAATTTTTGACAAATGGGGGACACTAACAGAAGTGGACAATAGCCTCCAGGTTATTCCCTGATATATGGGGATGATCCTCCTAAGGTAAAAGTTTGGCTGAGATGAGACAAAGTAAACAAGTGGAGCATGCAGACTGTGTCAGCTGCCTGTTGAAACCCTTTGAACAAAGGTAAGGGTGCAGGTAGATTGGTTATGAATGTTTGAGGGAATTCCATGCAGTAAGGTCACCACCCCATCTCTAGAAGATACTTTATCAGGCACTACCATGGATAAATACTGAGTTGGGTCGAAGACCAGAAATACCCCTCAAGAAAAGGCAAAGACCAAGAGAACTTAACTTCAGTCAGCCTGAGTTCTGTATACTTAGCTGTGGATTATCTGAAAGAAAGGAGGCCCAGTGGTTGAGGCCCAGCCTCTGGGTTCATTCTTCCTCTGGATCTATTTCCTAAACTTTTCTATGAGGCTAGTCACCTGTGGTAGACTCTGCACTATTTGAGTGTTGGACAGGATAATCGCTGTGGCTACTTTTTGCAATTGATTCAAGGTGCAGATGTGGGTTTATGCTAATAATGCCAAGCCTGACTTCCACTAACTGATCCCCGTCCAAGAAAACAACTGTGGTTTTTGTTTCTATCTACCATGTTATTAGTATAGATATTTCTTTATTTCATACAGTTTCTGTACAGTATATAGAAGTATCATTCAATTCCAAGAAAAGAAAGCAAGGAGTCAGGCCTGGTAACATACCCAGGTTGGCCTGAAACTTTCACTGTAGACTACTCTGGACTCAAAACCAAAGATATTTTCCTGCCTCTGACTTTCTGGGTGCTGGGGTTAAAAGGCATGCCCTGCCACAGTTAGCCAATTTTGAATCTGAATTTAAGGCATGCTGCTCTGTAACTGGTACCTTCTCCTTAGCAAGTGCTCTGGCTCCTGCATAGGTTCCATCAGCACCACTGTGACACTCCAGCGTGCCCGCTCACTTTCATGTCTCATCTACTGGAAGTCCAGAAACTTTTTGAGGAAAGGAACTCTGTCTTGCTTGTCCTGTGACCTCAGTATCTACATACAAAATCCTGACTAGACAGGTTTATAGAATTGAACAAGTGAATTTGTTAGGATGGGGAAGATATAGGGTTAATTTCTGAGTGGCTTCAGTTAAGTGAATGAAGTATAAAAGTTCACAACGCCTAGAGTCAAAGACACTGTCCTCAAATAGCACATCTTCTAAGTACTGTGAGGCCCTGGCCTGCTGAAGGCCTTTATTGAGGCCTGAAGGCAAAGGCGATTTCAGAACCATGGATAGCTCCGTAGTGAGGTCCCTTTGGCCTGGAGCCTAAACAGGCCTTTCCACCACCAACCAGATGTTCCTGCTTTCTCAGCCAGCTTAAGGCTAAAACAAACCTTTTCAACCAGAGTTTATCAGAGTTTCTAAATTACATACTGGGAAGAAATTTAATTGGTTTAATTAAGAAAGTTTATTTCATGGTAATTCAGTTTTGTTATGCTGTGAGACTTAATGTGTCCTCTGGTGGGAACGTCTGTTATAATATTCATGGCCTCTCTCAAATACCCTCTCTTGGCCCAAATCTCCCTCCCCCCAACTCATAGAGTTGGAAAATGTGTCTGAAGAATGTTGAGGAAGGTGAAGCTTCACTGAGCATGGACACTAGGCCAAAACAAAGTCAACTGAACTCACACTAGAGAGCCAGGGGGCTGGAGTTGCAACACACCTTGGTGATTTAATGCATTGCTCCTGTATTTTACAGATAGGGAAAACTGAGGCCTAGAGGGAGAGGGTGTGTCCCTTACTTAGTAGATGGCAGAGCTAATACCAGGGATTGAATTGCTTTGACCTGACAAATTGTAAACCCAAACTGTTTTCAAGCTAAGATTAGAAATCATCTGACTTCTTACATATATGAAGAAAGCGGAAGACAAGAGGCTGACTTGACCAAATCACTTATGGATCCATCTACCTGACTCCATCTGCAGGACTATCCACACACCAAGAATCGTACACCTTCAGTCAGATAAGCTTCTGTGAAAAACATGTGCACACCTAACACAGCTATACTGAGTTGCTGAAACTCACGTTGCCTTTCCTTGAAGGGATTTCCAGTCCAGCTGGGCAAAGGTGGGAAGTGGAAATAAGAACTCCTTATTCACTGCTGAAACTACTCATGTGTCCTGTGCTCTCCATTCTTTGGTATATCTGTGCTTTATACACAGACAGCCCTCCCTAGTGCAGATGCCTAGCAACCCCCTACTCCTTCAAGAACCAGAAGTCTTTAGAATCTCTCCCCTGGCATGCACAACATGACTAGGTCCCTCTTGCCTCTATGCCCCATTGGGCATCCTATCTCATAGCAGTCGTCACACTGAACAGTTGCTTTTTTTAACTTGTCTGTCTCCCACCAGGGTAAGCTCCTTGGAATTGCCTGTGCCAAGTGCATTGTCTGGCAAAAAGACTAGAGGCTCAGCAAATAGTAGCTAAATAGATGAATGTGAAGCTGATTTAATACGGAGTTTCAGCTCACTGGGTTATAAACCTGGAATAGTTTTATTTTTCCAATAACTACTACCAACTGTGCTCTGTTGAACCCGCCTTTTCCTGCTGGTAGCAGGCTGCCTAAACAAACTCAGTCTGAGGCCATAACTTTCCAGGCACTTTCAATTATTAGAACAGTCTCATCTGGGTTCTTTGGGACTCAGTGTGATTTACTTGCAATTTTTATTCTTATTCAAAGCTCTCTCTACCCTACCTGTTATTCCCTGATCCCTGTCCCTGCCATTTCCAATCCAGTTCAGAAAAGAGAAAATTCCCTTTTTTCCTTCCTCCCTCCCCTCCTTCTCTCTACTCCTCTTCCTCCTTCTTTGCCACCCTGGAATTAGCATGACGAGATAAAAGCAAAGAATACCTCTAAATTGGCAGCCTCTAATGCAAGAAAATCCTCTCCTAACTGTGCCCTAGCTGATTACCTGGTCCATTGCCTATGCCCTTCTTGCATCTGCAGAGAGAACTCCCCCACAAGTTCTGCCAATGAGGACGCTCCCTAAGCAACAACTTATGGCCCAGTCTTCACTGAGATTTGTCTCCTGGATGGCCACACCCTCTCAAATCCAATCCCACCAGAGCACACTCCAGCTTAACTAGGGTTCGAGAGGCTATGCCTGACTCATCTCTCCCTCATGCTTATCCCCTGATGCACCAGAACCAGGCCAAGCAATAAATGAAGAAAAACTTACCAGTCTTCCTGACTTTATGGATTTCCATCTTCTCTTTCCCAAAAGAGTAAAGGGAGGGAACAGCTTTTCCCCATCTATTCTCTTGTTCTAGGGGAAGATGTCAGAGTGGGGCTGGATCTTAAAACCAGAAGTTCCTCAGTTACTCCTTAGGAAAGTGGCCACCTGAGTCCTGGTCATCTCAGTCACTCTTTTGGGAAGATGGCCACCCTGAGTTCTGGTCATCTTCTTTAAAATGGAGAGACCTTATGTGTTTTTCCTAAGATGTACTACTAGAAAGTTAAAAGGAGAAAGGGTGGGCATCTGGGATGGCGTAGCAGGCAAAGGTGCTTATGTCCAAGTCCACTGACCTAAATTCAATCCACAGGACTCACATTGTGAAAAGAGAGAAACAATTCCGTTAAGCTGTCCTCTGACCTCCACATATGGACTATGGCACACATGTGTGCATATGCGCACTGTCTTAGTAGGGTTTCCATGGCTGTGAAGAGACACCATGACGAAGACAACTCTTATAAAGGACAACATTTAATTTGGGCTGGCTTACACTTTCAGAGGTTTAGTTCATTATCATCATGGCAGAAGCATGGTAGTATCCAGGCAGACATAGTGCTAGAGGAGCCAAGAATACCTTGATCCAAGGCAGCCAGGAGGAGGCTGTCTTCCATAGGCAGCCAGAAAGGGACTGGAATTCCACACTGGTCCTTGCTTGATTATAGAGACCTCAAAATCCACCCCCACTGTGACACACTCCTCCAACAAGGCCACCCCTACTCCAAAAAGGCCACACCTCCTAACAGTGCCACTGCCCATGGGCCAAGCATTCAAACATATGAGTTCATGAGGGCCATATCTGTTCAAACCACCACACACACATGCACAGGGAAGGAATAAGTAAATAAATAAATGTAATCTTTTTGTATTAAGAAGAAAGAATTTTCTCACATTTATTCTAGCCTTCCCACTATGTCTCAGAATTGGGGCCAGCATTGGAATGGCTCAGAAAGAAGCCATTCGTGAGAGTAAATGGCAGTACAAGTGTTTTTTTTTTTTTTTTTTTTTTCAGGAAACAATCTGAAGATGAACCCAGGAGACTAAACAGAATTAGAATTTATGAAGATAAAAAAAGTAGTCTTGGCACAAGGAAGAAGAAAATGGATGTTATAACATTGTAAACAGACATCACAGAGATCAGCACACAGTAGCCACCCAGTAAATAAGATGAATTAAACAAATCCATCCGCAACAATAAATTCTCTTTGGCAGAAAAATATATATATATATACACCAAACATTCTAAAATCAAATCACCTTCCTCCTGTTACTGATGAATCTTCTGAAGCCATTTGACCTTTTGGCCTTTCTTTCCTCATTTGAAAAAAAATTGAATAATAAAACAATTCAGAGGATTGGTAGAAAGGCTCATAGTGTACTTGGCCATCAGAGCTGATAAAACACCAAGAATCTACCAAAAAGGGTTATTTTTCTCCTGGACAAATGCTGGACTCTATTTCCAAGATGCCACTAAGCACCATGAGTCCAAGTTCTCAGCAATGGAGAATAGGCAGAAATAAGGCATGCCACACCCACAGTTGGCCTCCAAACCACTCCTGCAACTGCCCAAACCTTCTCTCATCCCTGCCAGTGATGCTGAAAAGTGAAAGACTCAAGCAAAGTAAAGAAAAGGGCTACTCTCCAGAGCATCCAGGCAAGAAGGGTGAGGAATAAGCACCTTTGTTCAATCACTAGTATCTTAGGGCCATGTGCTCCAGCAGCATTAATACCTCAGCCAATGGCCACATAAAATGTGCTGGGTGAATGTAGGCCATTGTTACTAGTCATATTTTTATATCACACATTAGCTCATACAGACTTTTTTTCTGATTCTCACGGTGCCTTTATGAATGAAGTGTGATGAAGTATGGAAACCCAAGACAACTATTGAATTTTGTAAATGAAGTATCTGAGGCCAAAGTAGGCTAGTGAATGGAGATAACTACAAAGACCAAGAGCATTCTACCTGTCTCCAGCCCATTCTCCCCTTCTAGACCTCAAACCCTCATTCCGGTAAGCACAGAACCAGCCCTATCCTGACCAGAGGGTGACGGTACTAGGTGGGCACTGAGATTTGCTAAGAGCATTGGAAGAATCTTAAGGAGTTAGTCATTCCTTGACAAGGCTTATAAATGGTCAAGTAGATCAGATGTGGTGCCATCGTTGCTCATTTAGAAGCCCACAGACCACCATGAAAGGAATGGATGGCTATAGATTCTGATTCTGTTCCTGACACTGTCTTGCTAAGTGACATTGGAAAAGTCACTGTGCCTGTCTGAACTTTAGTTATGAGTTAAAAACCCACAGGACGCCGGGCGGTGGTGGCACACGCCTTTAATCCCAGCACTTGGAGGCAGAGGCATGCGGATTTCTGAGTTCGAGGCCAGACTGGTCTACAGAGTGAGTTCCAGGACAGCCAGGACTACACAGAGAAACCCTGTCTCAAAAACCCCCAAAAAAAAAAAAAAACCCACAGGACAACATCAAGATCAAGAGTTAGTCCTTCCCCAGAGGACTGGAGGCCTCGTGGCTGTAGAGTACATGGAGAACACCCTACCTCTAAGGCACTTCAGGATTCCCCCAATGCATGAGGCAGCTGACAGTAGGCCAGCAACATCCTACTGAAACCCACACAGCTCCTCATGCTCCAAACCCCAGTCAAAAGGCATCTGTCACCAAAACAAGTGGCCTGCCATTCCAGCAGGGAGCAGGAGCTAGGAACAAATGGTGTTTTTTTAAACAATTGTTTCCAATAGCAATTCCCTTTCCTGGATGGCTTTTTTTTTTCCCCATTATGCTTTTTCACTAATTAGGTTGGGACACATAAATATTTCCAATGTACAGATAACAAATGACTCTATCTGAGGCAATCAACTGCCCTCAAATTGCCAACCCCAGTGAATGAATCATCACTGCCAGGAATGGAGAGACCTGAGAACCAGGAATAAAAATGTGGGCTCCCTAAGGAGAGGAGGGGCCTTTCAAAAGGAAGCCCAAATCAAGGTTGTGCCAGGGTGCAGTTGAGCACGGTCAGGCTAGGAACTCTGAATTGAACTCTGAATTGTATGAATCACGTCACTATTCACACTACTGTTATCATTTTAGAGCCAGACACAGCCCAGCTTGAACCATGATTTTCTGTTTACTAGTTCATTCTCCCTCCCTCCCCTCATTCTTTCTTTTTTGAGACAAACACTTTTTAGCCCAAGTTAACTTCAACTTCTCAGGGTCCTCCTGCCTCAGTTTCCCGTTGCTAAGACTGCAGATGTGCACCACCACCACACCCAGCTTCTGGGCCTTCTTATAGCCTTGATATTTTTTTCTTCATCTACAAAGTGGATAAATAATTTGTGTCATCTCCAGATGATCAACTGGAAAAATGCTAAGTGCTCTTAATCTAACAATTGATTGTTCTTAATTAACATTTTAAGATAAGTTTAAGGAGGTGGGGGCCAGCGAGAAGGCTTAATGAGTAAAGGCACTTTGCCACCACACCTGACTCCTGGCAGGTTGTTCTCTGACTTCCATAAATGGCATGCACGCACACACACACACAGAGGCTTTTAAAGGGCTTAGAGTGTAGCTCTAAAATGGTAGCTTCCTGGCTTATCTGATTTGATGTCTTAGGTTCTCAGCACCATAAAACAGGAGGCTGTGTGTGATGGGCAATCCCAAGACATAGGCAACAAAGACTCAAAGTTGAGACATTCCTGAGCTACAGAGCAAAGGCGTGTCTCTAAAGACATGACTCAACCAACCAAATAAATGCATAATATATAACACATAATAAACACATAAGCAGAAAATGACCCAGAGGAAGAGGTGACAAAGTTCTAAGCATTGCTCTAGAACTGAGTTGTCAGGGTTCGCTTGCATCCTACATTTCAGTAGATATATATAGCCTTGGACAATTTAATCTCCTGGAGCTTTGGTTTCTTCACCTCCTAGACAATGATCTTGGTGGTGGTGGTAGTGGTGATAAAATGCATGTCTTAGGGTTATATAATAGTAGGGGCACACAGAAAATACTATAAAAATGCTAGATGTTATTATTTCCTATTCTGCTTGCCCATCAACCTCCCATTATTGCCTGGAAGGTAGGAGGGTACTAAACATCTTACTCCCTTCACAGAAGAGGTGAGGAGACAGACAGAGGCACCGACACATGCCTGGGAATGAAGTGAGGAAGGGGCAGAGCTAAGACTTGAGCTCAGTGTTCCAGCTCTAAGTCCTAGATGATTTCTGCCTGGCTTCTAACAACAGCTTCCCAAAGCCACTGGAAGAGTGAGAAGATACAGGCCCCCATCTTCCTGTCCCTGCCCCATCCTGGACCTGTGCCAGGCACCCCAGTGGCTGAAAGTAGACCCAGGGGACTCACAAGCCAAAGAGATAGGTAAGAACAGATCATGCTGCATGACCGGCTCTGAAAGTGGGCCCCAGAATGAGCAAGGGAAGGACAGGGCAATAACTTTAACTGGATTGATTTCACCTGCAGGGCCATTAACTTAATGCCTCCCACTTGGTTAGGAGGCAAGCCAAGCCTGGCTGCAGCATCTTGCTGGCGGCTGCCTCTGCTGCACAGAAGAGGGTTAGAGAGAGGAGGGAGGCTTAGAAGAGGCCAGACTGAGTCTGAATTAGGATGAGACAAGAAAGGTGCCAACAGCATAGAGTTGGAAGAGACCATCCCCACCCCAGGTATCTCACTTGTCCTTTCCTATTTCTGACCCTGCAGGCCTTGGCCTGGGGACTGGGAACTCATAAGTACAAATCCTTGTTCTGGCACTTGCCAGACAATCACATTAATCAACTGGCTTTCCCAATTCTCAGAAATAAAGGGAACACCCTACATTGAAGGATGATGTGGGGGCTAAAAAAGAGGGCAGAGCTCACAGTAAAGGCATCTAGTCTTACCTATGGACATGAAGACATGGGTCTTGTCCCTCTCACCACTAAGATAGTCTGAGTTCACCACTGCACTCCCTCCCCACCCCCACCTGACCCTCTCAGCATATTCACACTTAGCTTACTCCCCCATTCACAGGTGCTCTCCCTTCCTCTCCTTCTCCCCAGCACATTAAAACCCTCCACACCTCCACACTGACCTCCCTAGTCCTTCACTTCTGCTCCCACCATCCATCTCCTTCCTGCACCCTCTCTAGCTCTCTTGTCCCTCTTGTGTTCTGTATGTTGGTCTCAGCAAGAAACTTGTTATAGGATTGAATAATGTCTACCAATGTTCATACAGTAAAGCCAATGGGCTATGTTTGAAGAAAGGTACTTTAAGGATGCTACTAAGGTTCCATGAAGGAATTTAACCTCTAACAGAATCATCCTTCCAGGAAGCAGAAGAGACCAGGAGTGTTCACCGCACAGAAAAGCCATGTGAAAACACAGCAAAAGAATAGCCCTCTTTAGTGCCACACTATAGCCCTCAAACATTACACACTACTGCCATTGATCTTGGTGCCCTCCAGATCTGGCTGATAAAACCCTACTGCTAAAGACACTGCATGCTTGAGTCATAGAATATGGAGAATCAAGCTGACACTCATCTGGAAATGTTGTCATTTGCAGCTACTGGCTAGCTTTCATGGTGATAGAAGGTGTTAAGTGCACACTACCAGAACAAAAAAGGAATTGTCCATGTTATCCATTTGTGAACCTTATGACCTACAATAATGACCAGCCTGGCAACATATGCCTACTGGTATATAATAGTAACACTAAAGTAATGGAAGTGATTGAATTTAAGGCCCATACCACAAAAATGAAACCTATACTTTGCACCATGATCAGAGCCAAGAATCTGTGACCAGACAGGCCATAAGCTCTAAGGAAGGATCTACTATGATTATTCTGTTAAATGGACATAGTATTAAAAACACTCCTGATGACTTATTGTTATACTTATAGATCAGTTCATCTCTCAATCCTCATCAGAGAAGCTTCTGCTTGCAATAGATGGCATTAACACTAAGACGTGCAAGTGACCAATGAGCAGGGAATAAGAGATCTTGGAGCATTCAGGCTTAAATGGGACATCTGCATCACACCCCTCTTCTCAAGATCTAAGGATCTTCTCTGAAGAGAGGTGTAGGAAGATTATAAAGAGCCAGGTGATGACTACAAGAAACAGTGTTTTCCAGACACAGCAGTGGGAACTGTGGGACAGTTATCCATAGGAACTCATGGTGGTTGTGACAGCATGCACAAGACTTGTATAAGCCTAAGCCAGACATAATCCCAACATGTCCAAAGGGTGGGCATGAAGTCCTATTCCTAGATCAAAAGCTATTGTCAATTGATAACTGTCTGGGAAGGGAAAACTCAGTTTTCCCTAAGGGTTGTGACCTTAGTAGATACACCAAGGATGGCCCTACCCACCAAGAATATATTTATTGGACATGGTGGGTTTTTTAAAATAAGTACATAAATCTGGGTGGGTAGAGGATGGATCTGGGAGGAACTGAGAAAAGAGTGAAATGATCAAAATACGTTGTATGAGATTCTCAAAAGAATTATTTATTTCAAAATTATTTTTAAAAATTAGATGACCATGTAGCAGCTCCGAAGGATGGCCTCACCAGGAGCTCACCAGCAATCTTGACAGCACTTTGATCTTGGATAGAACCCTCTGGGACAGTGAGAAAATCGATGTCTGTGGTTGAAGCTGAGTCTGGTGTTCTGTTACAGCAGCACAAGCCAACTGAAACAAAGGGCTGGTGTCACATCTGTCTCCTCTGTGATCTCAGTGTCTTTTCTTTAAGTCTCTCCTTCAGGTTGAAAGGAGTCATCATCCTACTGACTTGAGCAGGTGCTAACAGTAGGGGTGAATTCCAGCAAAGTGGGGCCATTCAGCAAAACCCAGAGGCTTGAAATAGCCAGACCTGTGCTGCTGGGTTTGGTCTAGAAAAGTAAATGTATGCTGAGACCAAGGGATGGAGCCAAGTCAGGGGCAAGAGCCCCACCAAACCACACAAAGAGTCTGTGTCCTTTCTAAGTAGGGCAGGGGGTGGCCATTGGAGTTGTAAGCAAGAGGAACAAGTGTTGTGCTCTCTGTAGGACCTAGATTGGAAAGGGAAGGAGACAAGTGACAAAGACCCTCAGCCTGGAGAGATATAGGAGAAGGGGAAGTTCAATGAATACCAGGAGAAAGAATGAGCAGGATGTGTTTTCCTGAATGAATGTAGAGAGTAAGGAAGGCTGTCTCCATCTGGCATGAACAGGCACTGTGTGGAGCTAGACTGGGGCAGAGCACAGCAGAAGAATGGGGGGAGCTATACACATGGGGGTAGGACACTGTTGTCCACTTAGAACCAACAAGATGCTAGAGATCTGGAAGCTGCTCAGTAATGCTGGCCCAATACATAAATGAAGAAACAAAATGGTCAGGTGATCATCTTTACCACACCACTGGTCTAAAGTGGGAAGTTTGTCCCTCCTCCATTGTAAAGCTGGCAACCCCCTGGATCTCTTTGACCTCCCAACCAGATTTACCTCTATAGAACCAAGCCCAGAATGCAGATCCTCTTGTCTGGGGTCAGGTACTATGGGAGTGATGCCCTCCAATCATTGTATCCCTACAGTGGCCATCTGGGTAGAGATGAACAGTCTCAGACTAGAGATGGAGACATGGGCTCAGATGGGTGCCACGGCTGAGTCCAGGCTCCCATCCTACGACTGTTTCCTTAAACTCTGAACACTCCATCTTCAACAGGGGGCAAGAAGAAATTCCTGGAAGTTCTCTGCTGCTATTTGGCTGGGAAAGGCTTTCCATAAAAAGACATCTTGTCATTTTTCCCTTTTCTTCATATTTCAATGCCTTGGGCCATAGCTTTTAACTTAATCTGCTAGAAAATATAGCCTGACTATGTAGCCTGTCATTCTGGTCTGCAGCACAGCTCCCAGCCATGAATTATTTCCACTGCTCATTGGAAATATTCATTCATCACATCACATCCAGGACCTAGTTACTGTTCCCTGAAACATATAATTAGAATAAAATTAGAAATTCACAGTGTCAGAATTTCCCCCAGGCCTATGCCCTTATTGTCAGATAAGGAAACTGAGGCCAGAGAGGGGACGGGATCAACAGAGAGTCATGCAGCCACAGAGTAACTGGACTGGACTTGACCCTACCTCCCAATTCTGCAATCTGTTCTCTCCGCACAGCTCTCACATCTTGTAAGTGAATCCAGGAAGCAATGTGGGTTACAGCCGTACGTCTGTTCTCTGTTGCCTTTAGAAGAGAACTTTGGTGTGATTCCTGAGGTTCAAACTGCCCACTGGGAAACAGAAAAAGAAAGAGAAAGAACCCTGGCTAACACATGGTGTGAAGAGCTAGTAAAAGACTGGAGAGATTGCTCAGTGGTTAGGCACTTGCTGATCTTGAAGAGGACCCACGCTTGATTCCCAGCACCCATATCAGACAGCATGAGCTGCCTGTAACTCTAGTTCCTCTAATGCCTTTCTCTGGCTTCTAGGAGCACAGTAGGCCCATGGCAAATGCATGTATGACAAGCATGCATGCATAGATTTTTGTATGCTAAATGCATACATAATTTTTTAATGAGGCAGTGAAAGAAGAAAGAATGACAGCCAGGAAAGGACAAAAAGCCGATCAAAGAACACAGTTTGAACATCAGCTCTTGTCAGGTGCCGTGCTAGACGAGATACATTCATTTCTTCATGTAATCATATTGTCAGCACTATGAGGTAGAAACTCTCAAATATTCATTTCAAAGATTAGCAAATTGAGGCTCCAGGAGGTTAAAGTAATTTGCCCAGGGGTAGCTTGCTAGTGAAT